>VZSE01005694.1:2268882-2339606 GCA_013398275.1 Promerops cafer
GCGCGGCGGCGGTCGGCGCGGCGGCGATGGGCGGCACGGCGCTGTCGGGAGCGCTGTGGCTGGGGCTGCTGTGGGCCGGGAGCGGGGCCGGGGGCGGCTGCCAGGGAAAGTGCTGCCAGGGCCAGGATGCCGCCTGCGTCGGCGAGGGATGGAGGGAGGGAGGTGGCTACGGGACCTGCTACTGCGACGGAGGCTGCCGGCGAGCCGGGGACTGCTGCCACGACCACGGCCAGGCGTGCCCGGGTAGGTGTGTCCGCCCCCGGCCCTGACGAGAGGGGCGCGGGTGGAGGGCGGCCGGCGGGACCCCGCGCCCCCGGCCCTCTCCGGTACGGGAGCTGCCTGCCGGGGCGTGCGGGATGGAGGTTTCGCTGCCTTCAGAGCTGGGGCGTGCGGGCATGGGCCCAGGACTGCGAGAGGGGCACATTCCTCCCTCCCCAGCCCCGGGGCGAGGGCATGAGCAGGCACCAGGCTGGGGCAGCGCCAGGGCAGCGCCAGGCTCAGGGAGCGAGACAGAGACTTTTCTCTCACTAGAGAGAAAATGTTTCCGGATCAGCTGTAGTACAGTGCCAGTCTGAAGTTACTTTACCTCTAAAATATTGTTACTTACTTTTCACTCAGGCAAGTCCCAAACACAGATTGATTGCAGGGGGGATGTCCGATTGTAGAGACAGTAGGGAGATTAATTTAGCACCGCCTGTGTTTCTCAGCTGATTCCTCACATCCTGACAAACAAATATCAGCAAAATAATTGGGGAAGTCCCCACGGTGAGGTTTTGTCTAGGAGCATGAATCCGCAGGAATTTACTGTGAAGGCAAAGGCTTTAAAATTAGCATGGGAGCATGAGTGAGAGGGTCCTCTGCCAGCCCTCGGGGGATGGCAAGGCCTCCCAGTGAGCAATGGCAGTGAGAGGAAAGCAGCCCAGTTCTACCAAACTGAGCATCTGCTTTGTAGGTATTCACTGCGCCTCTTTCTGTGGGATTTCTACAGCTTGTCTTCACAATTTGACCGACCTCTCTGTGCCTGGGGTGCAGGACACAGACCTTGCTTTGCAGGTGCAGTACTAGTACTTCGTCAGCTTAAAGTCTCTTCCTGGCTGGCTGGATGCACGCCAGCCTACAGCCAAAAAGTCATGAGCCTCTGCTGCACAGTCCTGCTAATTAGGGTGTATTTAGCAGGCTCAGTGCCATGCTGACATAGCCACATAGCTTTGGGACCCAAGTTGGCTTACATCTGCCCGGTTTGGGAAGGGGGAGTACAACTCTCAGATGGTGTAGACTCATCCTAAGGGATGTAAAACTGCACAGAAGAACTCAGCAGAGCAGAACTATGACCCCAGGTCTCTAGAAGAAACATGGTCAGCTCTCCCACAGCTAAATAATCTCCTCAGAGTAACAGAAGGGGAAAAAAAATGCACCACAAAGTCTGATAGAAGGTAGCATTTTTGAAATTAGCATTTTAAAAATACATTGTTCTTTCATTCAGGCAAGTCAGCAGAGGGAGAATTGGCAAGATGCTTGCCATACAGCCACAGCATATTGCATCTTTTCAGTAAATCAAACGATTTTTAATATTCAAGCATAAAAGGGGAGAGCTGATAAACATGCACAATTGTTAGCATTAAAACAAAGTTGAAATCCTTCAAAAAGAAGCCCAAGATTGTGCTTGAGAAGTTCCAAACACTTTCATTACCATGACACCTGGGGTGACTTCTGGCACCTGATGATGCCCTGCTGTTATCAAGACGGTATTTTTTGTCTCAGGCTCAGTGGTGATTGTTTCAAAAGGCATTATATGTCTACAATACGAACACACCACACTTGTACCCTGTGTGGGAGGTGGGTGCCCTAGATCCAGTCAGGAAGATTCAGTCTCAGTGGAGCCTCCCTGTCTCACTGCCTCTCCTGCACCAGAGCAGGAATTTGCCAGTCTTTGGTGGCCCAGTTCAGGGAGCTAAATACACAGGGAACCATTTCTGTTTTCTCTGTTGCCTGTTTCTGCCTGGTTTGACTCCCTGCACTGCCTTGCTGCCCAGTTGTGCAAGCACCAATGCAAACACAGAGGGAACAGCACATTTTGCATTGATGGGTGTAGCATGGGGGAGTAGAATTTTGGTACCCTGGCAAGGTGGTCCTAGAACTCACATATCCAAAAGTTAAATTTACAAGAAGCTGTTCCTTTAAAAGCAAATGATCATATATACTCTCTATGGCAAGCTGTCATTAACTTGTATTCTGTATAAACAGAAATTCTAAATAGTTCCAGTGGAAGTTTGTATCAATTTACGAGTATTGCTGAAAATTCTGGAGTCTTTTTTGTTCCTATTGGATGTTGAGGTCCCCCCACTGAGTCTTCCTAAAATCTGTCTAAGTGTTTAATGATACCAGGGGCATTCACTGGCTTAGTTCACTGTTTTGAATGCAGAGTTCAAAACTTTAAAATAGAAATGTGAAGAAAGGTGATCAATGGTTCTCATGCTACTGCTTGTTTGTCAACCTGTTCACAACTCATGATTTCAGCACCTGCAGAAACGACATTTCATCCTTTGAGGAAAGTGTAAAGTGCCTCAAGTGTAAGTAATCAAGAAATGCTAGGATGTAAGAGATGTTAGGAATCACACAATTACAATGCTCCAAAATAAAAGAAACCACTGAAAGAATGAAAATCCTAAAGCTGCCAGTGGCAGGGTTAAATTCTGCCTAAAATCATTGTAGGTTTAGTACTTTATAAATGGATGGCTCAGCAGAAGTTCATGGACTGCTGAACCCAGCTTCAAGAGTTTTTAAATATACTTCCTTAGAGTTCTAACACTGAAGAATATTTTTGAAGAAATTAAGAATATTTTTGAAGAAAGAATATTTTTGAACATAGCATTTTAAATAGGAACTACTGCCCAATGAGAAAGCCTGAGAAAGGAATCAGCTCGCCATTTGAATCAAAGTGGTTGCTCTGAGGAAATCCAGAGATCCATATATATTACAATATATCTTGTACAATGAACATACTACAATCCTCTGTTTTTCTTTCTCCAGAGATGGGAAAAAATTAAATATAATTTGACTCAGAAATGAGGATCTGTGTTTCATAGTGCTGCAAATGGAAGACAAACCCAAAGTTCTGGCTATTCAAGCTGTCTTTCATAAAATAGCAATGTAATTTTTCTGTGTATTTTTGAAATTCCAAGTGTCTCTTTATCTTCCACATTTTGGTAGGCACCTGAGAACAAATCCCATCCTTCAGTTTCCTTCGACTCACATCCTCCTCATTGTTTCAATGAATCATCATTTAACATTGTTGCGTTAACTAAGCTGAGCAAAGAGCAACACAGAGAGGGATCCAGAAAGATGTAGCTATGGGTCCCTGATACTTCTGTTTGTGTGGCAAGAGATGGCACCATTCCTATTATGTCAGGTCATGGACCCAGCCTCTGTCATGCTGGGGATTTTGGTATCTTTCCAACAAGGCACAAAACTGATCTACTGTCCCTAAATAGCTGCTGGGTACTGACTGCAAGAGCGACGTTATTATCCCACTGCCTAAATTCCACTCTAGCAACCCAATATTCTTATTTTTCCACATGACTAGGGCAATTCATCCTTCTTATTCTAAATCTTGATAACCATAAAATTACCATGTATTTCTGCAGATGACCAATATTTAACTGTCAGCTTGGTTTGATTCCAGTAAGACATGAAGTCATCGCTTTATTTGTTATGCAGTTACTCAGTCCCTTTGGGAGTTTCTTCATGGAAAATGTGATGTTAGACTTGATGTTATCTGCATATCAAGGTGCTAATATGGGATTAAAGTTCTGTGGAAATTCTTACTTATGCAGGTCATTCATACAGCCAGCTTGGAAGAGGATCAATAGATAAGGAAACAGGCTAGGTAGGCACTTGCTGTCCTTTGGATATTTAGGTAGAATTAAGATGTGTGATCAGGCATTGAAGTCTGTGCTTGTACTATTAAATCAAGTGGGGTCAAGGACTGTGGACCTTGTGTTTGGACCCTGAAAGCCCCTGGCAAAGCCTGTGAGGTCCATACTGCATTTAGCACTTGTCCTGGCTATCCCATGGTGAGGTCTAAGACATTTTTACTATCACTGGTTTTCTTTTCTAGTTCACAATTCTTGGAACAAACAGTCTGAGGGCTGTACTGCAATGTGTCAGTATGTTGCCTTCACAGCCACAGAGGTTGTGTCAAGTACTTTGGGGTACCTGGATGTGTCTGAGGGCAGTGCCTGGTGGTGCAGTGTCAGGTGTCTGCGTGTGGCAAAGGAGGCTTTTTCTGTGATTTTCCAGTGCTGTTCTACAAATCATACTCAGGAGCTGTCTGGGAAGGTGTTTATCAGTAAGTAGAGGAAAACACCAGAGAATACTAATTGTTGAGCAGGATGGACAACTGGCAGCCCAGTACCTGGGGCAGCCCTGTGGTTCTGTTTCAGTGGAATTCCTTAGGGTGTGGGATGATGCATCCTCAGCCACAATACACCTGGTGCTGTCAAGGCACTCAAAACTGGGTGAGTTTGGTTGGAACAGCTGGTGCACAGTGAGAACAGAGGAAGAGAATTTTAGTAGAGTGGTAAGGACATCTGCCAAGTAGCCTCTTTCAGAGGTTTTATCTGCTTTATGATATTGTTAGCAGTCCAAGAAATTAGAGGTGTAATGACAGAGCAAACTCTGCAATTTCTGTGTTTTATGAGAAGAGTCACAAACCCCTAGGAGATTATCACATTCTACTCTTTCTTCCCAATGTCTTGTACTGGCAGAATCCCAGAGGGCATAAAATATTTTCCTGAAAGACTGGTTTGGTCCCATCACTTTCCTGCAACACTGATACAAGGATGTAACTAGTGGGGATTTAAACTGTAACCCAGAAATGCAGAAAAAAATTGAAAGCATGTGATATGTTCCATTACAAGCTAATGAGAAATAGCACACATGGGAAAAGTTTTATTTAATTAGATAATGAGAAGCATGACCCAAAACAATCCAGAACCAGTTTAAGATAGCTCATCCATTGATGATAATGTGTATTTTGTACCATTCTCTAACTTGGAGCACCTACCAGGTGGCCTCCAGGAAAAAAGGCTACTGGGAATAGATCACCAGTCAGATTAAATGTCCTTGTAGGCCACAAATTGAGGATGACTCGTGTAGGGAAATGATTGCTTATCCTCAGAGAATTCTTCCACTTGATGGATGCCCATGTGTGAGACATTTTTCTAATCTGCTCTTTCACGGCTCCTCCTGCCACGGCTGTGCAGATTTGAAGTTCCCAGGTAGAGGGGGTTGTGTTTGTTCCATCAGTGAGCATCCAGAGACCATCCTAATCCAACCCCTCAGGGCTCAGCCTGCAGTAAAGTTTCGAAAAGCTGAAGTATTCATTCTAACTGCTAAAGGGAAAATTTTTAGGTCATACAGTTTTCAAAAACAGGGACTTGGTGTCCCTGGAGATCAGGCTGAGGAAAGCAGTTTGATGGAGATGTGAAATGGCTGTGTGCTCTTTACAGTTGCATATTGTTTTAATGGAAAAATAAAGTGAAGACTTCCATGTTATGTAGCTTCTCACTCAGGAATAATGTATCTGTCACCTGTTTTTGTATTCTGGGAATGACACTGCAAAACCTTTTCTTTGCCTGCCTGAGAGAAATGCAGTTTCCTATGATTCAAAGTTTACTTTAAAAGTAGTGGTACTTTCCCCAAAATTTTTGATTAAGTTCAGAGGAAGTTTCTGATCCATGAGAACTGAAATTCAAATATCCAGTGGACTGTTCTGTAGTTGGAAATGAGCAGGATCTGTGTCAAAACAGGGAAACAAAGCTGTGGCAGTGGATACAGTTCAGTGTTGAGGAAAAAGGAGTTAGAAATTGATCTGAAGGGAATCAAGCGTGCTGCTGCTTAATGTTCCAGCCTTTAAACAAAATCTAGTGGTGTAGGAACTGCCAAGGAAGGTCAGACCAGTCTGGTGGAGATGATCCATGAGCTGGTCTCCTTTGAGGCTAATGCTATATACTTCAGAAGAGGGTACAGAAGAATCTCACAGCTGTAGTGAAAGGTTTTGATGAGGGGCTGTTGCTTTGTGGACAAGGGATGGAATAGGGAGCCAAGCATTGCAGTCAGGTTTGAATTTTCAATTTGAGTATGCAAAATCCCAGAAGAGCATTTAAACCCATATAAATAAAATTAGAAAAGAGAAAGTAAAAAAACCCCAAACCAAACAAAAAGCCCCTCAGTATAATATTATTATCTCAAGCTTTTGAGAGCAATTAGGATAAAAACAGAAGTCTTGACTACAAATAATGTGTCAGTACTGTTTTGCAGCTATTCCCTGCGTTGTGGGGGAGTGGAGTCATTGGAGTGGCTGTGCAGAGCAATGTCACCCCGGGCTGCGGATCCGTAGGCGCTATGTACAACAGGAACCTAAAAACGGTGGGGAGCCGTGTCCAGCTCTGGAGGAGAAGGCTGGCTGCCTGGAATACCTGACTTACCAGGGGCAGGACTGCGGCCATGAACATGGTATTCTCAATTTCATCTCTCTGCTGTGTATTGTGTCCATCACAGCCATTTTAAATTTTACTGATGTCAATGGACGGCAAAAAGCCAAGCATCTATCTGCAGTTAGCTGGTTAAAATTATAATTTAGAACTTTACTTTCTACTGTCATATTGCTTTTTAGTCAATAATTTGTTTTCCTACTCTGGCTTTTGTTAATTTCTGTTAAGCAGACAACTAAGCTGCGTGCATTCCTTCAGTTGGATGTAAGTATAAAATTATCTCTGTGTGAAGTTAGAACACAAATTCAATATGAGACAGGAAACGGTACTCCTTATGGGATTCCAGCACATCCTTTTTCCTCACTGACTAGATGGCATGCATTGTTACATATTTTTCTTCTGAATAGAGAGCTTAGCTGTAGGGAATGGAGTTGAGGTGTAATGTTTCCAACATTTTATCACTTTTTCAATAAAGTGAGCCAGCACATCGCCATCCACAAGCTCCTGATTCATTCACCCACTGTTACAGTAATTTAAATATGACTCAGCTGTGCCTTGCTGTTTTACCATAACTGTTTTTTTCCTCAGTCCCTGCTTTCATAACTACCTTTGAATACAGTAAAGAAAGAAAAAGACGAGCAGCATCTTCTCACTGGCCTTCAGACAAAGAAGCAGCAGGGTAATCTATTTATCATATGTATGTGGGTCATCTTGTTCAGTAGAAAACAGCTGGCTACAGAGAAAAATGTAATTAAATTTGCAATAATTAGACAATAAGCTATAGTTTGTACTGGTTTTCTCTCCTGCAGTTTATTTGCATGTTCTAGATGTTGTTTTTTGTTACTTGCTAATTGTCCTGAATTAGACCTTGGGATCATGGCAAATCTGATGATAGCTGCTTTTGAAAGCCAACAGTAAATAATGCTAAAACAAAGCTGAATGTATCCTAAGTGTAAGTCTGAAAAATTAGATGTAGGTTTCTGAACAAAGTGGGCAGAATGGGATTGGTCTCAAGAGACCTTTTATTTTTTAAACTATTTGACACAAGAAGTAAGAAATTTTGTTTAGTTACCAGTAGAGATGGTAATGAAGTTTAAATTAGGCTATTACTGGGTCTGTAATGCTCATAATGCTTTGTCTTGTGCTATTTTCCCTAGAACAATAAAACTCACTGATACGCTTTTCCATTTTCTTTCAGCAGCATAGAGGAAAAATATGGGTTACTGAGATCTGTTTTTCAAAATAATTTCAGAATACAGAACACGACCAGAAAATGAGATTATACATAAAACACTGGACTGGGGCATAGAATGAGAAATAGTTTACATAATGTTTTTAAGAATCCACTGACTGGGTTAGGGCCAGAAAGAGATTTGTTAGCAATGATGATGTCCAACCCGCGCTTCACAAACACCACCCTTATGCAAGTCCATTCAAAGTGCCTACTCAGCTCGTGCTTTACCTCTCATAATTTGGTACTTTTCCTTCTGGGCAGATACTGTGTGGAGTTCAGGACAGAATCTCTTTCCCACCACTGTGCTCAGGAGACGCGTCCGTACGCGCGCTGGACGCGGTACCTGCGCGAGGGCCACACCGTGTGCGTCGCCTGCCAGCCCCCGGCCATGAGCACGGCCACGCGGCGCTGCTCCGGAGACGGCCACAACGCACACGGGTAAACCACAGCCCAGTGCAGCAGGGACAGCTTCTCATTAAAAGCTGCACTTGCTATACCTAAAAAATGGAACAGCTCAATAGTTTGTAGAGCTCAGAAGGTTTTACCCTTTCAGTTCTCACAGGAATTGCTTTTAAAACCTAGATAAAATTGGGAAGTAATTTCAACAGAAGAGTTCAATGCTTTGCATGCTTTATTCACTATTGTGAAGAGGTGATGGAATTTGTATAGTGGAAGAGGACTTTTTACAGCTATGGGCACTTTTACTTAAAAAGGGTAATTCCTGCCATAGTCCAAATCTGTTTGCAGATTTAACAGTGGTGGATTGGTACTCCCCTCAAGCCTATATACCTGTTTTTTAGAAAAGTAATTGTGAAAGTAGATATTTGTTATTCAGAACTGATTTTTATTTGATCCATACATTTATTAATATGCATACTACTTAATGCCTGTACAACCAGCTACTCAACCCACCATCCTGGATATTCCACTTAGGAATATAATGTCTGCAGAAAGCATTTTAAGAGCTAGATGAGTTTAATAAAGTCTTACATGATTAAACAAATCCAATCTTCTGACATATTATACAACGCAACCCAGTAACACTAAATACACAGCTTTCACTCTTCTAATTCCTCATTTATTGTCTCATTTCAGAGATAAAATCTTACACTGGGAAGCAATTGGCAACTCTCAGTGCCAAGGAACCTGGAAGAAGATCCGACAACTGGAACACTGTTCCTGTCCCCTGGTGCATAGTTTTATTTTTACATAAAAGTTTAAAAGACCTTTAAAAGTGCAACAAAAAGAATAAGAAAATTAACACCAGTGCCAAGAAACCTACATATTTCTGCTGCATTTTCTGGAGCCTTAACAAATTTTAAATGAGTCAGAACTTTGGCGGAATCATTTCAGGAAATTCTCTCTGCCTTAATACAAAATGCAAAGACTGATCTCTGTATTAGAACACTAGAAGCATGTTTCCATGTATCTCTTTTGTAATTAAAGAGCTAATGTTTCTAACCACAGTAGTTGCTTTACTGGCCATAGCCCTATCTACAGGCACTGCTCCTACTCAGTAGTGAGCCAGCCAAATATTTTCAAGTCTGAGGATAGTTACTGTCAATATTCAAGCGCAAGGTTGAATAAAAATGAAGTTTTTGGGAGCTAAAACTGATTCCAGTTTAGGTCCTTTGTTCCTCTCCGGTATCGAGACAATCTTTTACACAACTGCGTACGTATTCTTCCTCTACACTGCAGCCACCTTCATGTTCAGCCACCTTCATGAAGACATTTACCTAGTCAGCATTGTTAACGAATTGGTCTCCTCAGAACTTCATGTCAATAATACACAGTGTAACTTTTCTGGCAGATGAACCTAGACAAGACTTTGTGATTAAGGCCTTGGCTAAGAGTAAAAAAAATTACTTATTACTAGTTAAAAATGCTCATCTCCAATGATTAACATAGGAACCTGCAACGTCTGAGCACTGGCAAGACAGCTATGCAGGTTGAGAAAATTTCGTGTTAAGACAAGTAGCATCTCCATGCAACATAGACTTCCTGTAAGAAACCAGAGCATCTCTTAGCATGAATGAGAAGGGGATCTGCTTGAGGTTCTGTCCACAATAAGAGTGTGTTGCGAAACAAACCTTTGAACAGCATTTTACCACTTTATCGTAATGAAAGCAGGCCTCCAAAACAGAAAGCAGAGATTATTTTAATAGTTTCTGAACATTTCAGACTTCAAGAATATATGTTTTCCTTTTTAATTGGGAAAATTATCTCAGAGAGCTTTATTTGATTATGAGACCAGTTCAGACAGGTGCTTTTTCTTGTAAGGTTCTTGGAAAATAAAAACCTTAGCCAAGAAAAATGGTACAGAAAACATCTGAAGTTAAGGAATTTCACTTTTAAAAGAATGCTGTATTGTGTTAGTTCAAGCCACTAGACTCACACCAGTACGACAGTGGAAAGCGTGAGTTTTCTGAGATTGTGGAAATCTCTTCCAAATGATCTGAATCCAGAGAGAGGCTAGCGCCATTATCCATCTGTTCCAGTCTCCCATGAGCAGGAGAGTCGCAGGGGCCAGCAGAGACCTTGACAGTGACCCCCATCAAATGTATCTCTGCTGTCACTGACAGTGTAGACTCACCAGTGAGCCCCACTTTGGCCACGTGTTTTTGAGCTTTCCCTTTCCTGCTGGTCTGGAAGGAGTCACTTGTCAAGACAAGGTAGATAGCACAAGCTAACCAAGAGATGCTAAGTGCT
Source organism: Promerops cafer (assembly GCA_013398275.1). Lineage (NCBI taxonomy): Eukaryota > Metazoa > Chordata > Aves > Passeriformes > Nectariniidae > Promerops > Promerops cafer. Next base: position 2,279,320 of record VZSE01005694.1, read on the forward strand.
AGTATAATAGTGCTCCTTTCCATTTAAAAAATAAACCAGTCCCTTTGTTACTTTCAAATACAACATTATATGAAATTACACATTTTTAACTGCAGAAAAAAAACAACAAACCATCAGCTCATAAAAATAGCAATACTAATACATACATGTTTTTGGTATAACTTACAAAGAGATTACAAGTCTGACCAAAATTTCAAAGTGAAGAAAAGCAAATTAGAATGGGTTATATGGCAGGAAATAAAATTATGAAAAGGTCAATCTAAAAAGAGATACAGCCCTTTAAAAATACAGAACACTTGACTTTTTATTAGCCTCCATCAAGATAAAGATGTTGCCAGTCAGATCTAATACCCCTATTTACATAATAGACATTTCTTAAATCACTGCGAACATTTTCACATTTCAGAATCTACATCATTATTGCATGTAGCAAAAAAGGCCAGCTTTTACATTTAAGTCATCATTACCAGAGCAAGTGAGCTTACATGAATGTTTTACACCTATTACTATTCTGTGTCATGTTTTAGATGAACAGCACAGCCGGAGACTATGAGACTAAAATAAGATGTAATTCTGAAAAGCTAGAGTAGGTCCACATGTAGGGAAAGGTCAAGAAGAGTTGGTTCCTGTAGTCCAAATCAGCTTTGTTTGATCTTGCTCAGTGTTCTCCATCGGTCTTTCAACATGACGCTTGTTCGGTTGTTGAAGTTACCATGGGCTAAAATTTTAGCCCAGTTACCCACTCCAAACTCCTTTACTCCCAATTTCAGCTCCAAGTCTTCTTTGTGAGTCCATCGCTAGGCCAAGAAGAGAGAAAGATACCAGATATATGAATAGAGAAAGGTATGAATGTAAGAGCTTATAGCAAATATAAAAGCAAGTTTTCAAAGTGTTCTCTAGTTATTAAAGTACAGATGTCAGAGGGGGTTTTTTTTGAGCACCATATCTAGAAACTAGAGATAAATGATACATTTGTAACTGAACCTGTAGAGCTTTATGGGGGCTCCCAAAGGGGACCTGTGTTAATAAAGCCTTGGGTTAATTGGAGTAACTGGATAGGAAGTAAAAAATATTTATAGAACATTACAAGAGCCATAAGAATTGTAAATGGCTGAATCTGAAGGCCTAAAATTTATAGCTTGGTGGAATAAAACAAAAGTTGGTTTCCTAGAGTATGTATAAAACCTCCTGTAAGTAACAGATCACTTCCAACTATCAAATGGATAAATGGTGTTGGCTATAAAAGGTAAGGGAAGGGAACATTAGAGAATCATGTTATGGCTCACCTTTACAACTGAAACATTCAAAATTGTAAAGAACTGGGCAGAAAGGGAAATGCAGGTGCAAAGGAATAGCCTCAACTTAAAGCCAAGTCGTAGATCTGGTAAATGTAAGGAAATGTGAATCACTGGGAAACAAACTACACTTAACTCCGAAAATAATGTACCCAACGGAAAAGTAAATCTTAGGGCTGCTATCATTACACAAATGCATACCCTCCTGCTTGTGCACAAGGGAGGATGAGCAGCAGGAACACCCAGCCAATATGACTGTCAGTGGCACAAGAACCCACATCCACGGAAATAGGAAGAAAAAATAAATTTATTTCTTAATGATGTGGAATTCTTCTGGGATCTTTAAAAGATTCTGCTCTTGTAAGCATCATCAGTTCAGTCTCTGGCCAGGTGACAATTTTGAGTGCTATTCGCTATTCTGCATGGTTCCACCCTTCTGCTAAATTTAAACTTCTAAAAGTTGCAGCAGGGCTCAGACATGAAAGACAGGGGGGGAGTCTCTGAGAGGGAAGGAGCTTAGACAACATTCAGCCTCAAAACTGTATCGGATCAAAACTGTATCGGATCAAAACTGTATCCTGGTTATTCTCCAAAAAGGGAAAATGTGGCATCTACACAAAGTGCAAGCTGAGGTGTGTAAAGACCAAGCTTCACATCTCAAAGCTGGATTTATTCCAGCTTAATGCAAGTATCGAGGCCTCTTCAGTAAACTCTGATTGCTGACAAACCTCACTAAGCAGTGAAAGAATTACAAGTAGTTCAACTGTATTTCTAAACAGTTAGGAACCTAAAACTTCTCTAAAGTAGTTTACCCTTTATCAAAAATACTTCCTTTTTCTAATTGTTCCTGTTTCACAGGTCTTTTGCAACATTAGCAGTGAATAGCTTTTTTTTTCTACTATTATTAAAAGGCCAGAGATTCCAATGGAATCATGTAGTTCATCTTATTTCAGAGCATGCCAGAAAACTTCCCTAAATAAAACCTTTATTCAAGTAACACAGTTATGCTTGACTTACAGCACCAGATAATTCAAATACTTTCATCAAAAGAGACAATCACAACCCTTGTTACTTGCAATGATTAATTATATTTGCTGTTAAAAGGGTTCTTTTTAGCTTGTTTTGATTTTTAATTGCTTACATTGAGCTTTTTTAAAAAATAAATTTCTTCCATTTATTGTATAAATGAGAGGCCTGCTTTACAGGTAAATCAAGGACTGCCTCATTTTCTTTTCACTGAGGAACAGTGAACAGCATGGAGCAGTAAAAGCCCCCCTGCCCCACTCTCTGCCCCACACAAGCCCTCTGTCCCCTCTGGGACAGAATTTATGTAGATTCCAGCTTTGCAGTGTTACAGGACTGGTTGAAAGCCTGGACATAATGCAGCACTACGCTTGAGCTCACATCAGCACAGCGCCTGGTCCACAGCAATGTGACATCTGGCCAGCTCTGAACACCAGCAGAGCAAGCTTGAGTTTGCCAGGCAGAATGTGAAGACATTTCCCCACATATCTAAAGATCTTGTTACTCCTTAGAGTCAGTTCTGCTCTAGTAACCTGTCTTCCTTTATGCATTATGGGTCTCTGCTCTGAGTTTTCTCCTTCAGCTTTAAATATATGGATTTTTTTTCCATATAAATTTGACTAAATTCTGAACACTCAGATTTTCAGACACGTTGTTTAATTTAAATAAAGTATCATCCAGATTTTAGACAACTCAAAGGACTTGCCATATACTCACTGGATATAAAACTGAGTACAAACAGTTCTCTAAATTGTGACACTTGCATCCCCTAATTTAGGAATGAGAAAATAAAGTACATGTCCTTTCAATAGCACTGTGCAGATTGTTCTATGCAGCTAACTAAAAACACTGCAATGAAAGGCTGAAAATGGGCACTGAACCATTGCAATGAAATGCCATTTACAAAACAAGAGCAAACAATGCCAACATTGAATGAAGGACTGCATGGAAAAGGAAGTTCTAGAAGTCAACAGCTCTGACATTCATTGCATTCTTTCATGCATGTGGACAATTTTATAACCCAGATGATTAAGCAGAGGAGCAGATTTATTGTTTAAAAGGCCAATTATCATTGCTTTCTATAAAACATTTATGAGGTTTTAGTGGTAGGGAGTAAGGCATAAATATTACAAAGGGAGCAAATGCTTACAACTTTTCTAAGTGTTGAAAGAAACACAGTTCTGAATCTTAAATTTCATTTAACTTCTTTTAAAATTTTCAATGCCACTGTCAGATGCAGTTCTCTACAAATTTAGTCTTTATATTTCAATTAAGGCTGAACTATAACAACATAATTAAGCAAACAACTCCTATTTTTTTCTAACAAGATGTGTGTAAGCCCTAGACCTAGACATAGTGCTTGTAGGTGACCCAATAACAGACTAGCTCAGCATAAAAATATGTGAATACAAAGCTTTCATTAGCTCTGTGTCTTTGTGGTCCAAATAGTTTAATTCTTGATGTTGAAAACAAGCTGGATGGAAGTGTTCATGCCTACCAGCAACTGGCTAACAAGGTACCTATCCAAGTATATGCTGGAATAAAGTAATTATGTCTTTAAAGGGAAAAAAGCATATCCAATAAGTGCTGCTATTTTTTTTTTTTTAGGGCACTGGTTTTATCTGCAGTTTTTAAAGAGATTGTCAGTGATTTAACTATTCCTGAGATTTGTGAGAAAGTGAAAAACTTTTTATAGGGGCTTAAACTTCAAGGATAGATGAGGTCTCATTAACACTTCAACCCATTTGAGGACAGCATGTAACTGAAGATTTAACCAGTACATCAACTTCAGTAAAAATGCTTAAAGAAATAGGAGTAAGTACAACTCTCCTCTAGGAAAAAAAAAAAAAAAAAGCAGATTTGGTCTCCCCTGTCATATGAAAAATCAAAATGAACACCAGAAAAATGAAACAGCTCACATCAAAATGGATATATGATGATAACTTGCTCTATTATCTAAACAGAAAGACTCCACATTGCTTCCTAAGAGATATGAAGAAGAATCCAACAATGGCAATACATTTATTTAATGTTAATTTCTTCAGTTATCATGATAAAATGCTGAACACTTACAAAGGAAAATTGATTATAAACAAAAATTAGCTTGAAAGACCTGAACATCAAATTGCAAAACCAAATCAACTTCAAATTGCATTCTATTAAGGCATACACTTCTTCACTTCCCACCAACTGGAATTCTAGCATTAGTGAACACAGTAGGGTTATTCCAATGTAACTGACTGAAGTAGGCTTACCCATGAAGAGAGCACAAAGGACTATATGAAATGTAGCATTACATGAAGACCCTACCATTTGGTTTATAAAAACTAGAGTAGTTTCCTAAGTAAATAGGTTTTTACATCACATAAAGCACTGAATTATAGAAGGTTAAAGATTTAGCAATTTTAAGTTGGAAAACAAGTTGCCTCTGATATTTGCCCAAAATTCTCACAGGCAAATGACATCCTGAATTCTTTAATCCAAACTGTGGAAAGAATTTTTTATTTCACACTAAGCTTTGGTAACAGTGTATTTCAACAAGTAAAAGGCTTGGAAGCACTAGCAACAATATTTGAGACAGTAAAAATATGTTTTATTTCCTGTCTTTAAAAAGAAAAGGACTGTAACAATTTCAGAAACTGTAGCACTTGAGTAATCTATAGAATCTTAAAGCAGTAGATTTAAAAATTAGATTAAATAAAGCTGAGGAAAAAAGTCTGTGCATGCAGATTCATTTTATCTCCATTTAGAAGAGAGAATAGGTACAAACCTGTCTTCTTCGGCTACATGCCAAAGAAACTTCATTTTTTCCCACATTTTGCATGCTGTCAAGACCTAGAAGACAGTTAATATAAATCCAGAACAATGAGGAGTCAACATCAAGGCAGCAATTTTACATTTTACCATTTACACATGACAAGAATGTACACTACTTTGATATGCTTTGATAGATTGGGAAAATTTCAGTGTCTGTTTACATGTAAGTATACTTTTATAGATGAATACACGTGAATCTTGTCATAGTCCAAGGGCTTAAAAAAACAGGCTATTCAAAAAACCCACCTTATTTTCTATACAATAGAGCTCACAGAATTACATTTTAAACACTTTGGTAAAAATTGGTTCATAATAATAAAACATTTAATTTTTGTAAAAACATTTTTACTATGTGCACTACTCTCATTTTACATAGAGAGAATGGGAAGTAACATCCAATCAGAGTTATGATTCTTTGTATACAAATTCCATCATCTCCAAGTGCATGTACCAGGTTTTAACTGTGGCAAGCATTCAAGGAGGTTGTCCTTCCATGTACAACATGGTCATGTGCAGAAAATACATCATCATCTCTGTGGTAAGAGGGTGCTAATGGCCTTAAGAACTTACTTATAAGTATTACATTATCTGTGGGGCTAGGTTTTTAAGAAGTAATACCAGGAAAATGCACAAACATCCTCTGACTTTGTGCATTGTACAGTACAATTTGTTCTTCCAGTCAGCTAACTGCTTTAGTTCCTTCTCAATCAAGTTATCTAGCACAGAATTCAGAAATAAATGAATTTTAGTACTCCTCTGGCTGCTTTCTTTTGCACAGAATACCATAAGTCCCGTAAACCAACCAAGCAAACCAGAAAATAGTGAATGATTTTGCAAATTTAATTGCTAGAGAACCTTAAGCCACTTCACAGCTTCCTAAAAATGGCAACCACCAAACCTGCATTTGTGCAGAAACCACACACAACTTGGAGTGATTTTATCCACCACAACCATTTCTGCATTAATCCAATCACACTGGAGAGCAGTTAGAAATAAGTGTTTGACATGACTGCTTTGAAATGGTAAAAATAAACTAATACTCACTCTGAAGAACTCTGCTCTCTTTGGGTTTCTGTCCTGAACTTCTCCTGCAAAGAACACAGATCTGAAGTAAAAATACAAAGAACTTGATGAAAAATCTGCGACCAGACCAGTAACAGCAAAATTTTTTACCTTACTCTGTGTTTTTTTATGTCTCCAGATGACTGACTTGTGATATACTGTTTCTCTTCCACCAATCTTAAAAAGAAAAGACAAAAAAATTATTTCCTAGGCAGCAGCTTGCCATTTATATGATTCAACAATATTTAAAAGAAAGAAAATCCTAAGACTTCTCTACAGAAGAAGTGGCAGAAAATCTCTAACCGTATCAACGCATTCCCCCTCTTAATCTTTCTCCTCAAGTGAACTGGAGGAGAAATACAGAATCTGCTGAGTTGGAAGAAACCCACAAGGATCACCGAGTTCAGCTTTCAGCCCTGCACAGACATCCCCAGGAGTCACACCATGTGCCTGAGACCACTGTGCAAATGCTTCTTGAACTCTGTCAGGTTTTGTGCTGTGACCACTTCCTTGGGTAGCCTGTTCCCAAGAGATTTAAGTTGAAAATAAGAGGCATTTTGCACTTCTGTTTTTTCATTAGGAATTATTTCCATAGGTTTCTTTGAAAGAGTCTTTCATCATATCTCTCAGATGTGTCAGGGGCTGCCCCTCTAAAAAAACAGATTAAAAAAATCTTATGACTTTTCTTCCTCTATACTGTCTGCATCAGACAATTTTCTTAACTAAATGATGCCAAGTATTCCAAATACAAAAATGAAGAAATACAGACCCTATCCCAGCTAAAGACTGCAACTTATTCCCCTGAAAAACAAGTGGTGATAAACCTAGAATATTAGCATTTTCCAAAATAATCATGTAATTGTTCTGAAGGTTTGCACTGTCAGGATCATAAAGCAACATAACTATTTCCCTTCACACTAGTATCATTAAGGGGTCAGCTGTAAGAAAGATGTAAGACTGATTCCATTTCCTTATTCTTTTTCTTCTTGAGATGATCTATAGCCTGAAATCAGAACTAAAGGGAGTTCAATCAAGCATTAAAAAAGCAAAGTCTCTTTGTGCTTTTATTATTATAGACTGACAGCTGTTTAAACTGCAAATTGTGCAACCTCACAAATAATTAAACTTAATGACAAGCTATTTGCTGTAAATGCCAAAAGTAACAACCACGGAAAAGCACAAATTTTAAAAAAATAGGGAATGTGCTTGTAGCTAATTAGTTCTATTGGACAGCAATTTGGAATTTAATGTCCCTCCTTCTACTTACTCTTTGGTCAACAAGTGGCATGTTACTGTCCAAGCACATCCCTTAGCAGTATAATACTTAATACAAACCTTTGTTTTGGTTCCGAATCACTTTTGCCATTTTCATTAACTTCCACAGGTCTGTTTTGCAATGCTGTTGCTCCCAACCCTTTAGACACCACATGTTTTGTGGCTTCCTGTGAGAAATGGAATTGACATCTTAAAATTAAAGCCAGGCAGTACTTAGATAGGAGTTTGCACTAAGATTAATATGTATATTTTTATTAGAACTAGCAGTGCTTATTTGACAGACATTTCAGAGGTATTAACATTAAACTAAGTAGTTTCAAAACAACTTTAGCATATTAAGTTGAAATCCATAAAGATCTTTATCAACTAATAACTTGGAGAAATTTTAGCCATAGCTGCAATTGATTTTTATATGGACAAAAAGAAATACAACAAATAGTTACATAATGAGTGAACTTAAAAATGTGTGACGTAAATTGCAGAGCTTAGCTAAGACTGCAAATACTATCAAAGAACTCCAAAGTCTGGTTTTTATAACTAGCTTAGAAACTAAAACTGACAGGTTTATCTAGTTCTGTAGCACATGGCAGGACAAAGCATACATGTAACATGTTCAAAAGACATGTCTAAGCAGACCTTAGGCTTGTAATATAACTTTTTTTGCACTGACAAAAAATATTTCTAACACCCTGCTCAAACTTTTAGCCACAAAGTAAGATTATTTCTCCTCCATTGCCAAGAGAAGGACGTAGTAATTCATTACTCCTTATAGAGTACCTAAAAGGGACCTCCTACACTGAAAAAAGATGAGACAAACTTCTTAGCAGGGCCTGTAGAGGTAGGACAAGAGTTAATGGTTTTAAACTAAAAGAGGGTAGATTTGGACTAGATATAAGGAAGAATTCTGTTTTGTTTATGATGAGAGTGGCAAAACATGGAACAGGCTGCCCAGCAAGGTGGCTGATGCCTGATCCCTGAAAACCTTCAAGGCCAGGTTGAATGGAGCTCTAAACAACCTGATCTAATTGAAGATGTCCCTGCTTATTGCAAGGGAGTGGGACAAAACTACCTTTAAAGATTCCTTCCAATCTAAACTATTCTATGGTTATACTTCTACATCTGGCACTAGAAGAAAGAGCAGAGAAATTAACAGTTAAAAAGCTGGAGTCTTCTTCTGCAGAGAAAACACACTGCTGGGAAGCCTGTGTGCTGCACAGAAGCGGGAATTCTTCAAGAAGTTGTCTCCTCCATGTGCCAGAATAACTCTGTTCAAAGTAAGATTTGCAATGTGGGTACAGACAGCAGGACAAATGTGCAGGCAGGGGGGTGCAGGCAGTGAGGGCCTTAGGCATGTTAGTATGGAGTTCTGGCCCTTCTCCGACACCTCCAAGCCTCTACTTCCTCTTAGACTCAAAGAAAGAGCCCTGAAAAATAAACTTGAAAACTGACAGTCAAGTGAAACCATTAAAAGGTATTCCTTGTATTATACTTTGAATGTATTTAATAAGTTGTCTAGTCTCTCTGGTAAGAAAATGAAAAACACAGAGGAACTTCAGGATTGTTTATTTAAAATTTGCTTCTTATTACCTTTAGACGTCTGTGCTATCGTAATTGAATAATTCAATATTCTTTCATATGAAGTAAACATAAGAGAAATTCTTTACAATCCTCCTGAAGATGAACTGAAGAAGGAATGTTGTTCTTGCCAATTTTAAATCACTTCTGAGCAAGACTGTTTGTAAGGAACATTTGTATTTACAGGAAAGCAGCAATGATAGTTTTCTATCTCCTAACTCCTCTGACATTCCTAAAGCTTTTAGCCAAATTACAGGTCTTGATTTTTTATTTTTAGTATGAGAAGTCATGAGGGCTTAAATCAAATAAGCATTAAATATAAAGCTATGTTTTTTAAGGAGTCCCATATCAGAACTGCTTCTCTTAAACAGATCTTGTTTTAATTATGCTGTTTTCCTAACTATTTTTCTAATCAAAACAGTTATGGGAAAAACATTCATAGAAGATATTTCAGAGGAGTCTCTTTCCTACTAAATTCTAAGACATATTGATTAAAACAAAAAGGTTGAATAGAAGACAATCCAAATGAAGGTAAAGTTTTCTCTTCATCTAATACAGTAACTGAATATTGCCTAAACAACTCCCTTGAAAGGATAAATCTATTTAATTGTATCGGGTAACTTTTTTCAGAAGTTTTTAAAATATTTTCAACATACCTGTATTAAGAAGTTAGTTTCATTTTCTTTCATGAAAAGTTCAATGTAAGACTTGATTTTATTTATCAGAAGGCCGTAACTGAAGCTTTGGAGAAGAGGAACATATGGATCCTTGGTTTTAATTACAGTTGCCAGCTTCACCCTTAAAGGCTAAGAAAAGCACAGCTTTATACAACAAAAATCCTGCAGTAAACTTGATATATATACTAAACAGGAAATACAGAAAGCTAAACATGATGATTATATAGTTTCCTGAAAATCCCTATACAACTTCATGCTGCAGTTTGAAAGGGTTCTAGAGTCAACTGGACATAATACCAGGTATTTACCTTATGTGCTCAGTAAACGGTAAAGTGTAACTGACCAGAGATCCACATTTTCATTTTGTTTATGAATAACACTGAAAGCAGGGTTCTCAGTGGAGGAAAAACACCCAGAAAAAGCCACCCATTACTCAGTTCTCTCTTCTCATTTCCTGCCTCAAAAGGACTGCCATTGAAAGGTGTGTACAGTGTTCAGGAAAAGGATAACTTACTAAAGCAGCATTAAGGACACATCAATACAGATAATCAGAAATTAACATTTTGACTACCAAACCCTCTGAATTTTACAGAAGCTAATATAGCCAGAGAATTGTCTTCTGTGTATGGGCTGCATTTTTATTTACGAATTTGAGTACTATTACCACATTCTACACTTTGAAAACATCCAAATCCTCTGAATGGAAGTGTATCTGAAGAGTATGTTATACACAGGCTACGACTTACATAGAACACGTGTCCTAATATACCAGTTGAAGATATAGACAGCATTTTTAACTTCTTTTCACCTAGTCCTTCTATTGCTCTTTGCTCCACCTCAGCAAATTCAAGTGTGTGCACTAACTATTATATTAAAGAGATATTCACTCAAACTTGCAACTTTTGGGATGATGCAGTCAACTTCAAACCAGGAGGTGGCCTAACACATATGTTGTCTTTTGCAGGCAGAGGCATAATAGCATTCAGTCTGTACTACAGAAGCTAATGAGGTCTCCTTCCCTGGGATGCTTTGGTACACAGAACACTAATCAGAGGTGACAGACAGAGTCCACTACAATAGAAATCAGCAAATTGGCTGTTAGTAGTCAGCACTATCAAATTCCCAGAATTTGTATCTCACTCCTCATATGAAGTGGAAGAGGGGATGAAGAACAACTGCTGCTAAAAGCATTTTACTCCCACAAATCATCCAGTATTTTTATCAATCTCCTGGCCACAAATTTCCATTTGTATTTTAAAGTGACACAGGTGCGAAAGTGACTGCACAGACAATAATGAGATTGAAGTTACGCAGGTAGGATTTGCTAACTTTGCAAACCGACTCCCCTCTTTCTCCTCTGAAAATCAAGAGCTTTTAATGCAATTTAAGCAAGTACCTTATCTGATTCAGAATCTGTGAAGAGCCTTTCAAGAACTTCAGCAGCTTCCTTGAAATATCTGTTTTCCATATGGACTGCAACAATCTACATGAAATATAATTACAAGATATGATGAAATACTTTCCACCTGAGATTCAGAAAAAACAAGAGAATTCACAATTCTACCGTTTTCCAATACTCCCAAAATTCAGATGATTATATATTTAAGGGTTACTGACGCTTACCTACTTCTAACAGCTAGTTTTGAAATCAGTTTTGGAATTTATTTCAATTGATATCTTTTCCAGATTGGCAGCTTTTGCAACAAATTTGAACTGGTACAAACAGGAACCATATGAGATAGAAAAAGGTCCCCTGTACACATCTCTTTACTCTGTACTAAAACTGAAAATTCAGTTCAGTCTGCTAATAGCCCAAGCTTTTTGTAAAAGGCGCTCTGTTTTAGCACGACAGAATAGAATTTTTAAGGTTGGAAAAGACCTTTAAGGTCACCAAGTCCAACCATCAACCTAGCACCCACCACCATGTTCACCAGTAAACCATGTCCTCAAGTGCCAGATCCGTATGTTTTGTTCAAACACTTCCAAGGATAGTGTCTCCACCACTTCCCTGGGCAGTCTGTTCCAATGTTGTGCAACCCTTTGTGTGAAAACGTTTTTCCTTATACCCAATCTAAACCTCCCCTGCCACAAGTTGAGGCCACTTCCTCTCATCCTGTCACTAGTCACCTGGGAGAAGAGACCAATCCCCACATGGCTACAACCTCCTTTCAGGCAGTTGTGGAGAGTAATAAAGATCCCCCCTGAGCCTTCTTTTCTCCAGGCTAAACACTCCCAGCTCCCTCAGCTGCTCCTTGTAAGGCTTGTGCTCCAGACCCTTCATCAGCTCCACTGCCCTTCTCTGGATACTCTCCAGCACCTCAAAGTCTTTCCAGTCCTGAGGGGCCCAGAACTGAACACAGGATTTGAGGTGTGGCCTCACAAGTGCTGAGCATGGGGGACAATCACTGCCCTGGTCCTGCTGGCCACACTGTTCTGGATGCAAGCCAGGATGCCACTGGCCTTCTTGGCCACCTGGGCACAGGTGGCTCTTGTTTAGCTGCTGTTGACCAGCACTCCCAGGTCCTTTCCTGCCAGACAGCTTTCCAGCTACTCATTCCCAATGAGTAGGTAACATCCTGAAGCAGTATGAGTAAGTCACACAAACCTGAATTTGAATCAAGCGACGAATTTCTTCATGAAGTTTTTCCAGTTTAATTTCTTCTCTTTCAAGTAAAGTCCAGAAAGACAGAGCAGATTCCAAAGGTGAAATTCTTTGATCATTTTCAAACTGTAATCCTTAGAGGGGGAAAAAACAAAGTACTTATAAAAATTAAAGAATAAAGTTAAATAGATTACATTAGTTATATGCAGTAATGTGTATTATACAATTTCAATTGCTTTTTCCTCAATTTTTAGGTGTGTTTAAGAAACCTGAAGCAACTGTCTTCTTTTCAGAGACTGGCTCTTCCTACCCTTGCTAGTAACATCACTGCTGCATTTTCAGGGGATATTATGTCAGCTAATCATCGTTCACTTAAAATGCCACTTGCAATTGGGTATTTTGACTGGCATTAATAATACATTAAACTTAGCATGAGATATCACAACATTTGATATTGACACTACTAATTTTGTAATATAATCACCATGTTAAGTAGTTTGGTTTTTTGTTCCTGAGTCTACCACTATTTCCATGTCTTAACTGTTTGTTGTATTTCAAGTGCTTAAACTGGGAGGGAAACTCAAACAGGTCTACACAGGAGTCTCAATGAAAAAGCAGAAGCAACCTCCTACACCGGTGTGCTGCGGTGCCAACACCAAGGTTTGTGCAAACTGCCAGCAAAGGATCAGTGACCAGTTCTGGCAGAAGTCTAGTCTAGCAAAATATTCATCCCCTTAACACTCTCAAGCAGTTTCCCAGTCTGGTCATTGCACACCTGCACAAGTGAGTGTGCCAATGTAACAGATGCAGGAGGAGCTGGCAGGTGCACAAGTGCTTTTTTCCCATGGCACTGCCAGCTTAATTCAAGATGTTCACTGAACTACAGCCTCACTTATGCCTTCATTTTATGGTATCAGCAGACTCTCTCTTAACAACTTATTCCTTTCCTAAGTATTTTTCAGAAAGAAGGTAAACAATTTACACAATACTGAAGAGAGAAAAATTATTTTATACCTGCTACAATGTCAAATAGTGAAATTTCAAACAGTATTATGTGCATATATACACAACTAAAACCAAAACACATGTTTCTCTAATTATTGTCTCAATCAAGTAACATGACACTTCATATTGTTTATTTTAATAGTGTAAAACCAAAGTGTTTAGCTCTTAGAGAGCTGAAACAGCCTACTCTGTGTGATCAGCACAGATCAAATATTTTAATACCTAGAAAAAACAGGAAAGCTACCATATATTAGCTTTCCACATACATTGTGCAGCTACACCTGCTGTAATACCTACTACACACATGCAATCTTCCTCACCACACAGATCATTCTCTACTGATAAGATAAAAACACACAATAAAGTCATATTCAAGTGTTATATACAATAACAATTTAGAGCATTAGCACAAAAATTTCATAACTTGCATACAATTTTAAATAATTTGATGAACTATGATAAATATTAGAATTTGATTCCCAAGCTAAACTAAATCAGGATGACATAATACCTAATAAGCAACATAGGAAATTTAATTATACAAAAACAAGACTTTGTGGCATTGCTAGACTAGAACACACTTTTTTCTTCCATGCTCATGCTTTCAAGACTGCTTCTGAAGTCTTTAAATTCCAAAGAGTTTTATCAAACAGTGAAAAAAAAAAGTTGAAGTCTTCCAGAAACTTAAACAAAATCATCTTGGCTAAACCAACAAGTTGCAAATGCAGCCAAACAGAAGATATGGAAGCAAATAAGAGCCCCAAGGACTTGCTGCCAGCTGAAAGTCTCACAGTCTTCTGTAGGAAACATGGGCAGTCATCCTTTTCATCCATCTTCTCATTCCTGCTGTCTGTCCCACTTTAATCTCTAGAGTTAAATGTGCAGAAAAGCACACATATCCTGAGTTTTAAACTTGCAAGTATTGCTCACTAAGAGCTAGTCAGTCCTTTCCAGTATATTTCTTTTGTTGAAAAGAAATTATGACAAAAACCCCTGGTAACTTAAGAAGTGTATGGTTATTCAAACTCCATGGAGCTAAATCAGTCAGCACAGAGTAACACCAGCCCTGCAGACAGCTCAGTCACATGTGTAATAAAGATAGTCCAAAATGTGAAATTTATTCAATTTATTTATATATACATATATCTATATATAAAAATATATAAAGATATGCATAGTAAAGGCTATGTGAAAGCATATCTAATACACCCCTGTAGAAGTTGATGCAACTACTTTTAAACAAGTAAAAAAAAGAGCCTGAGTATTTACCAAGGCTTTTTCCTTGTGCAATTCTTATCAAAAGCTGGCAGAGATATACTGTTTTTTTCTGGTGTGGAGGTATTTGGGAGAGGCCATTAATAAGAGCTGGAAAAGAAGAGAAAAGTTAAGTCAGTCTTGTTCCAGCACTGCCACAGTGTGGCTAGACATATACTAGACACTGTGTTATCAGATTTCACTAAATCTCTCATTCCTTAAGAAACCAATGAAGCACACTTGATTAGTATTTTTCCTGCTAAAAAAAAATAATATTTAAGAGCTTGACCAGAAGAAGATAGCCTTTTCTGAAGAAATAGCAGAATTAACCACAGGCTTATATACATCCAATTCAAAGACCATAGTATCGAATTTAGGGGTTTTTTTGGTAAGTAGGTTACTACAAAAGACAGCTGTCTGCTCCAAAGAACACTTCCAGGGAATGCCCACAAACCATGAGCCACAGGCAGACTGGTAACACTTACACGTTACTATAGCAACTTACAGAACTAAAGCAGTAAAAGCAACATGGAAAGCTTACTCGGAAATGTAAATTCACAAGAGAAATCCTCCTTGCAAGGCTGGAAGGCCACAAGGATTATTACATATTTTAAAATGGGAGCTATTGTAAGTTTATTCCCATCACACAGGTTACTGTGAATTTCTTATGCTAATGTGCTGGATATAGTAATTCATCTTCACAGCAAAATACAGAACCATTCAAAATGAAAAGTGAATCACAGAATAGTTGGGGTTTGAAGGAGCCACTGGGTACCATCTGGAACCACTGCCTCTGTACTATTCTGCACTTGCTTCAGTTTGAATTGACTTTCTTGTTGATGGCCAATCATTGTTTCTGTAGGGTCTCTCTTTGACTCATGCAAGATTAACAGTTCTGTGTTTCTATGAAAAAAACACATCTACTTTTCTATTACAATCTTATGAATGTGCTTAGCTTTTCCCAAAGACTTTTACAATATTGACTTTATAATCTTAGAGCGCCAAACTCTTTCCTCTGTTGCTGAACAGAACAGGAACAAGTTCAAAATATGCTATTATTTCTTATTTCCATACGACCTTGAATTCTGTACTATTTAATTAATAGTTTCTACTAATACACTCAGCCTTCCCAGTTCTTCTCAGGAGATGTTTTCAATCTGCTTTTGCATTGATAAGTGTCTCTGCTCCTCACCTTCACAAAACTTCAGTACAATTCTCCTGCTGAGTTGCAGTCCAAAGGCCTCACATCGAGAAGCAACATAAATAATTTAATCTAGCAGCCCCCCATTCAAGGTACTTTATTAAGTTACCGTTAGATTTCTTACCATATTCCATATCAATCTAGTTAGTAATCCTTCTGCATGCCATTGTATTCCATTCTTTGCAGAAGTTTAAACAGGTCATCCTACTACGTTCACTTGAGTCAGGAACATATACACAGACAAAATATCCCCCAAAGCTCTAACCTGGTATCGTGAGGAAAACTTCTTACAGAAGAACACATCATGAATCCATCAACTTTACCTGAGACTTAGACATTTATTTCTAGTTATCAACTGTCTCACTCTAAAGTTTATTTCCCATTTTAAAGATATGTTTCTCCATTCAAAATCCAGTCACCAGACTTAATTTCATCTCTGTCTGTCAGACTATAGTTCTCTGAAGTATTTCTACCGCTGCTGTATTGCCGCCGTGTGCGAATGCTGCCGATACCACCCAAGCCCTCCACAGGTTCCCCGGTAGCCCGGGATCGCCTGAGGCCCCCCAAAGAGCTGAGCATCACCCCCAGCGCTGCTGACCACGGTGGTCGACGGGCTACGAGTGCTTCAGCACGCCCACGCTCCGGCGCGCTGGAGGCAGCTGCCCCTCAGGACTCGCTGTCCCGGGCGCGGCTGTGCGAGAGCCCCGAACCGCCGCCGCCCCTCACCCTGCGCAACGTCCCTCCACCGCCAGAACTCCGCCCCGCTCTGCTCCGCGAAGTGCCGGCACAGGCAGGAGCAGGCGAACTCCAGCATCCACTCCGCGGCCACGGCCTCCACGGCCACCGGCGGCACCGAACTGACGGAGCTACAGACGGAGCTGCTGCCGCCATCCGCCGCTCCAGACGCGCCTTTGGCCGCCGTCGCCATCTTCAAACCGCGCGCTAACGGCTGCCAGCCCTGATCTTCGCCGCGCCGCAGCCAATCAGAGCGGTCGCCCCGCCCAGCCCCGCTCTGCACCTAATCAGCACAGCCATTCCCCAGGCCCCGCCCCTCTCGCCCAGTTGCAACCAATCAGCGCGGCCGTCCCTCACGGCCCGGGCTGTCGTCACCGCGCGCTTGTTTCGGTCCGCAAGCGCCGTGTGGAGGCGGAAAGCTGCGGCCGCCTTGTCCCGTACGGAGCCGTGGCGCTGAGAGCTGCCGTGTCCCGCGCCTCCTGCGGGAGCAAAAGGCGAAACGTGGGTGTCTTCTTGCATGTGTGATCCGAAGGGCGTCTCTAAGCGCGTCTTCATGTTGGTTCTGGAGAGAGGAGGCTGCGGAAGGAAGAGAGGGAGGGAGGACATACCAGAGACTGGAAAAATTGAAAAGTGGGAGCTTCGACTAGGCAACGAAGCCCAGGATGGAACGTGAAGAGGGACGGTATTAATTGGAGTGTGTCTGTCTGAGAAGGCAACTCCTTGTACATGTTAAAATGTAAAACCAGAGAGAAGGTAATCTGCAAAGGGCTGAATTTAAGGCAAGTGCTGAAGGGCAGAGCAGTTTTCCTCTCAGAGATGTGATGGAGGGTCAAGCAATGTTCTGGTAGATCTGGTGAAAGGCTTTAATGTGAGCTTTATTTCACCCCAGGGAGGAGCAGGGTGGTATCAGAGAGCAGGAGTTACCAGCTGATGGGCCTTTACCTCCTTTGACATCCTGTGTTCTCACTCAATTGCACCCACAGCAATCTTGCTGTGGCATTAATAGAGGTCAAAGAGACAAGAAAACACATAATTTAACTTAAAATAATCTTCTATTTGGACAGAATTAATAGAGTGCAATACTTCGGTTTGCACTTTGGAAGAGATTATGATGACTTCTTGCTGCTTGTAATTTCAGGAATCAAAATTCTTAGTTTGACATAAACCAGGTGGACATAAAAATGAGGTTATTATGCATTAATGTTTAATTCAGCAGGCATTTTACAAGTTTTGTAGTAGAAACTGATAGAAGGGTGGATCAGAGTTTGAAATTACCATGATAAACAACAGCAGGACCAGGTTGCTGAGTGTAAGCCCTGCTCAATACTAGCAAAATCATCTTTGTTATCATCCCTGTGTTCAGCATAAATCCGAAACACACCTCCTCACCAAACTACTGTGAAGAAAATTAACTCTGGCCCAACCAAAACCAGCACAGCACCCAGCCCTGAGTGTCCTTGAGGAGCCCATAATATGTGGACAAATGGATTTCAGGTACTGCCTATCTCTTCCGCTTGACAATAGAGGGAGCCTGAAGTATTTTAGACAAGATGCCTATCTTGGAGGTGTTTGGAGGTCAGATGTCTCTTGTGCTGGGTAAGCTTGCAGCAGCATGAGAAATGGTACTCTAGTGTGGCAAAAAACATGGTTTTATTCTGATGAATGAGGTGTAAAATCACAGTAGGTCAGTTTAATTCCTAATGCAGTTTTTTCTTCTTTTTGCAGGTGTTTCTACCAGTTCCGTCTGTGATGGTGGCAATGTTTTTCTTCCAAGTTTTAGCTCCTGAAGTCTGGTCTCCAAACCTGCAACATGTTTACACTTTCCTTTTTTATGCTGGGAAGTCTTACTGTTTATCTGGCTTTTCTACATTTTAAATTGCACTTTGTATTTCTTGTTAAAATTACTTGCTACTTAGAGCTCCAACAGAGGATTTTTTTTAACAGAGTATAAAAGGTACAAGTTAGATGTGATGTATAGGTGTGCATGCATGTGTACATATGTATATATAGATATAGATGAATGTACATGTATTGCATACCTATATACATGTATAAATATATGTTCATAAAAGTATAGGCATTAGCATAGGGAGTTAATATGTATATATTTTTCTCTGTGTATATACATGCCTATACATAAATGTATGTGTGTAGCAATTTAATAAGCGTAAAGTTTCACCTAAACTTGTAAAATTTGTAAAATGCTCGCTCTTGCTCCTGAAGACAGTTAAAATAAGAACTAAGACTAAATAACAACACAAATAACTATCAGTATTATCATATAATAAATGAGTAAATACATACTTAACAGCATGATTATATAAATATACCTTTGGTCTCCAGACTCAAGAGTCTGGATTATTCTTGGTTCGTAGTCATTTGTTTATTAGAACTTCCAGTTTAAAAGGCTTTAGTCTTCTGTTCATCTGCTAAATTTTTTTGGTTTGAATTTATTTTTAATAAGAATCTTTAAGGAACATCATAAAATTGACAGATCTTTTTTAATCCCCCCAAAACTGTGCATTTTAGCATTTTAGGTATTTTAGAACAACATATAAAAATTCATGATGAAATCTTACACTTTATTCTTCATTTTCTTTTTGGTGGTTTTTGGGAAGTAGGAGGCCCCTTTCCTCCCATTTTTATTTTGTTTATGAAAGCAAAATAACTTCTTTTTGCTTTTGATATTTGGGCCATATTAAGTTCATGCAATATTTAATCTTAAAAGCAAAGAACCATTGCACAAGAAACATCACATACTTAGGTGATTATCTATTAATATATGCTGTTATTTTTATAACTGCAATAGAAACTGAATAGAATGTAAAGCAGTTTTTCAAATTTGTCAATGAAAGCTCAGCAATACAACCAGTAGATGGCCCCAGCCTAACATCTCCCTTACACGGTGGTGCTCTGGTTTGTTGGATTGGTGGAAAAGTTATTGCTAGAATACTCAATGCGCTGATGTATAAAAAAATAGGGATCAGAACGATGGATAAAGACTTTATTCATAGCTACCCAAATTATAGAGTACCTTTCCATAAAGCTGGGAACAAACTGAACACTAAACTCAACGTTTAAGGAGATTTGACTTAGCAGAAATGAAAACAAGTACATGAAGAAAGTGCCTTTTCTCACAGGTGGTAATGCACGCAGAATGAAAATTTGAAGTAAAATTTAGAACATTTGAAATGCTGCAGGGAGTAAAGTCTGTGCAAGTGAGAAGCTGAGCTGGAGATTGGATCCTGCAGAAAGCAAGATGAATCAATCTGTAATTTCATTCAATATTGCTATTGGAAAAAAAATTTTTCTTGCTATTTTAATTTTAAAAATCAGAGGACTCAACAAAGTTTTCCAAGACTAATATTCTAAGAATTGAATTCTATTGAGTAATAAAAGGAAGGAAGGATTTTTACTGTGACCAAAGCACCAACCAGGGATTTATAAATGCAGGTGGTGCCTGCCAGTGCCACAGATTTTCAACTGATCTTTATCAAATAATTTATTTAAACCTGTATTTCAATATGGATATAAAAGTGAAATTCACAAGGAACAAAAAGTGTATGCGACAACAATATTGTGCTGTAGACCAGATGGTTGGTAAAAGCAAGCATCAGGAGGAAGTTGCTCAATTGGATGTGTAATTTCTTATATCTGCTTGAGCTTGTTTATACACTAATTCCATGAACTGTTGAGTACCTAGTGAATACATATGTCAGGGTATGTTTGGATAATTGGAGCATGTATCCGTTAAAGATACAAACTTTGAACTTAGAAATTTAGCAGTTTCAGCATATGAGGAAACTAGAAAGTCCCAATAAAATGTCATATGAAATAAAGTGCATTCATGTATCCATTCATGCCATGTTTTAGATGGAAACAAAGGAAGTATAGCCAGAATTATTCACAGACTTCAGATGCCTTGGACCTGGTATTTCATAGTAATTCATAACTTTAGACTGCCTGTAGTCCTCTAGAATTAAGTTCCAAGTTCATACTAAAAAAGGAAAGAAGGACAAGTTACATCAGTCAGTTTGGTTTAGATGAAGAGAAGGTATCCTAAAGCTCAACTTCTGGCTGTGAATAGGTGCAATTCCTTTATGATCTAAAGTCTATGAAATGTTAAATTACAACAATGAGATTTTAGGATTCCATAACCGAAGCTGGGAGGATTTAAAATAGGGTATAAAAAATGAGGAAAACAGAATTAATGACAATTTTTTAAAATTATTATTTAAATTACTCCAGTATGGTCTTGGATTTTATAGAGAAAGAGAAGTTTGAATTTTTCTGGGCAGTACTCAAATTCCTTAATCTGACAACTGTTCTGCAAGTGCTACCTTATTCACCATATCAAATTACTCTTCTACAGCAAATGTGGGACTGGCTACCTCACATTTACCATCTTCTTCAACACAAACTGTTCGCTTATTCCCATGTCCAAGTGAGATGGGGATCTTCTGAAAAAAACCCCTCATTAAATGACCTGAAAAGGTATTCATACAGCTGAGATGAATTAACATTATAAAAGCAATCTCAGATATTT
Organism: Promerops cafer; assembly: GCA_013398275.1. Lineage (NCBI taxonomy): Eukaryota > Metazoa > Chordata > Aves > Passeriformes > Nectariniidae > Promerops > Promerops cafer. Next base: position 2,300,387 of record VZSE01005694.1, read on the forward strand.
CTCATCTCCTGAATGAGTCACTGATGTTCACTTAATGCAGCCTTTCTTTTGCATGAGCTTTTTTGAATGTGAAATCTCAAAGAAGCAAATACAGAATTAAATTTATAAAGATTTCTTATTGTTGCTGGATCATTCTAGATTTTCAAACACTAATTGTAAAGAACAGAATTCAATATTTTAACTAATATTAACTACTGTAGCCAAGGGCAATTCAATATTTTAATATTACAGCTTGTTTCAGTGACACTAGTGGGTCTCAACTGCTTTCCTATGTGAACATACCTCAGAAAATACTATATAGAAATGTGACTGGTTTAGTTCTAGAATACATCAGACATTAATTTAAATTTTTAATTCACTTTTTTATCTGTGACTCAATAATTCTTTTAATTCATACTTGCATATTCTATAAGTTCAACTGCACAACAAATAAAGATAAAATATGGATTTTTTTTTTCAATACTGTACTGGCCCAGTTTGACATGTAACCTCCCTAGCTGGTTTTTTTGTTTCCTATCACAATATTTGTATGTATGTCTGCATTACCTTTCTTTTGTCCTTTATCTCCTTAAAAACACAGGTTCAAAAAAGAAATGATTATCAGTTCTATTTTTAAAAATTACTTGTAGTTATACACCATGCTAACTCCATGTGTGTTGACTGCTTTACAAAAAAAAATTCACATGCAAAACCCAGCCACTTTACAGAAGGAATAAAAAAAAAATCCTTGGAAAAATAGCAGAACAGCTAATATGAAACCAATCAATAAATAATTAAAAGTGAATTATGCAAATTCATTTGTGTTTATGGAAAGTAATCTGTATTGGGTCTGGCTGAGATAGAGTTCATTTTCCCACAGCAGTGCTCTGCGTTGGTAGCTGGAAAGGTACTGATAACACACCCGTGCTTTGGCTACTGCTGAGCTGCCCAAACTTCAGCTTTTCTTGTTTTGCTTTGGTAAACGGCCTTATCTCAAGCTACTAGTTGTTCCCCATCTTATTTTCTCTGCCCTGTCATCCAGGGAGTGGTTTGGTGGGCACCTGGCTTCCAGCAGAGGTCAACCCACTGTATAATCCTATCAAACCATCTTCACATTATATTTTCTGTAATACTGGTTGCTTAAAGGATGAAGAAAATCAGGATTTGGGGGTCTGATGAAGCTGTAGACAAAGTTTTACACCACTATAAATCAGTTTACTTTGTTTTTGCAATCTTAGAACAAAGTAAGTTGTTTTTTTTTCATCATGCAGAGCTAACTAAAATGAGCTTTATTAGCAAGCCTTTGTGCTAGGCATGATATTGGCTAGGGACTTTGTTTTGACAGCAGAAGATGGTTTTGTTCCTGGCTGCAAGCGGTAAATGCGTGCATTGGTTGGGCTGAGACTTCCCTACGTGCCACTGTGTATATGATAGGTCTTACTGTGAGGATGATAAGGATGATGTCCAGAGAACCTGTGGATGCCCCACCTGTGGAAGTGTTAAGGCCAGGCTGAACGGGGCTGGGAGCAATCTGGCCTAGTGGAAGGTGTCCCTCTCCATGGCAGGGGTGTTAGACTAGATGGTCACTAAAGGTCCCTCCTGACCCAGGCCGTTCTATGATTCTGTGATTGCCATGTGTTGGGCATCAGGGGCCCTCCTCAGTAAAGTCCCACCAGGGACTTGGGGGTTGGGCATGATCAAGCTTGGAACTTTGTGGGGGCACTGCCAAGCAACCTGACAAACATTCCATAAACGTTCCACTGCAGTTGGTCAGGAAGTGTCTCCTGCTTGTGGCTTAAGATTTACAATTCAAAGACTGCACAGGAGGATGTATTTGTCAGGTGCTTGACGTGTAAAGATTTTGGACACAGCCAATGTTTAAATTGGCCACCGGTGTCTTTTGGGATTGCCAGCTGTAGACAGATCTTCAGAGCATCTTTTATATGTGGGCTGTTTTCATGTGAACTGAAATGATCACTTCATGTTGTGACTCTCAGTAGATTTAATTTGCTCTCTAAATTGATCTTCTTGGCACCAGAATTGCTTTCATGTTTAATTAACTTTTCTTTCATGCTTGTGAATAACTTTGTAATGTTCTCTGGAGTTAAGAAATGGCAGAAAGTTGTATACGGGCAAAATGAAGCAGTCCTAGCATTTCTGCTTGTGTGTGTGTGACTTAATTCTCTTTTCCCAAATTGAAGCTCAAATTGACATTGTTTACTGAAATGTTTTCAAAGTATATTAGCAGGGAGATACTATTTTTTCTAGCGTATATATGCATGGAAAATCAGCATGAGACCTTAATTCCGGTTAAGAAAAGACTAAGCAACCTGTTGTCTGAGGATGGCTGTGAACTAAAAAATCACTTAATGCTATCATGCTGAGCAACTTAAGTGCTATGAAAAACTGCCATAATTTCGTTATCTTCCTATGATCTGCAGAATTCTTTTTTTGTTTTTACTAAATGAGATTCTTTTTGTACTGTGTTCAGCAAGAGGGGAAAATTAACTGAAAACAATGTGTCTTTGCAAATCCTCATACACTAGTTTTTAAACCTCTCTAAAAAACTAAACATTTGACCTAATTTTTAAGTAGTGTTGAAAAACTTGGTGAAGTGTCAATGACTCTTGCGTTATGCACACTATATTAAAATATCATGCTGGCTACTTGTGTTTTCAGTGGGGTTGTTTTGTACTCACCTGTCTTTGCTCTTACATGTCAACTTTGTATCTTAGTACTGCAGAAGCAATCTTGCAAAAAAAAGGGATGACACAGAAAAGACACCTACACAGCAAAGAAAGGGAGACTGGGGTGTTCCACTGCACAGAAGTAGATACTAAAATAATTTACTATTTTTCTACATGAATGGCATTTCATGTAAAGAAATTGTTTAGTTATAATTTTAATTTAGCTGAAAAAACTTTCCAAAGCATAGTGTAGTCTAAACTAATATTTTATTCATGCTCTCTAATTAGAATTTAACATCTTACTATTACAGTCATGCCACAGCTACGTTCTAAGGTGGAGGAAATGCCTTCTTCAGAAGACATGAAAGAGCAGTGATATGCTGAAACACATCATATACTGTGCTTGCTGAATTGCCTTATGATTTTTGACTGGATAAATAAAACCCCAGCTTTTTACAAATAGCTGTCTCAGGGCTTGGGTTTTCATTCAAATCTTACTAAAAAGTGATTTTACTGATACCTGCTTTATCTGTGTTTGTTCTTGTGCCAGCCTTACCTGTGAGCTCAAGTAGTCCCCTGTCCCAAGGAGAACTCAAAATTATAGACACTAATCAATCACATTTCTTCTGTCTTGGTTTTGCTCTATTAAATCAAGTTAGTCCACTTGTCCTCTTGAATGCCAGGAACTTTGTTTTCTAAACATACCCATAGCCTGCTTTCATAGTTGTTTTTGGTCAGGTATGAATTCCTTTGTGGTTTGTTTCAACCAGAATTTACCATAGTAATTTCTACATCATCTCTCAAATACCAGTATAATTTTTTTTTTCTGCTAAGAATTGCCTTATCCTGGGTTTTACCACACTCTTGGATAATTAACCTGTTACTAAGGGATGCAGTCAGTTTTGTATCTGGCCAAGTGTTTAAGTTTCACATGTACTAAACCCTACTTTAGAGTAGAAATCCTTGTTATTAGTCCTGAGTTCCAGAGTGGTGTTCCTCTTCCCTCTTCCTGTGTGTTAATTTAATCTTTTGCATGTATGGAGTGCCTTGAAAATGATACTATAAAGGCCCAGATATGCCCAAAGGTCTTCTGCATGTTTGTGTCTGATTTTTCCTGTTTCTTTTAATTAGGAAAGTCTAGATATGGAAACAACTGGTGAAGAAACAACTGACAATCCAGGTAGCATTGTAAGCTACTTTGTTCTAAATTTCCTTGACTATACCCTAGCCAAAGGCTTTTTCTTGAGCAATTGAGATGGACTGAACTACTGGGTATTTTTCATTTATTAAAAAAATCTGTGTTGCTCTTGACATGACAAGCCATAGCCACAGATTTTAGGTCTGTACTGGTAAAGATCTCATAAGTACTCAGACAAAAAACTCCCAAACCCCAGTGTTTTACCAAAACAAGTGCATGATAAAAGGCTGTGGACAGGAGGGAATACCTGTTGTGTAGCACATTTTGGATATATCATTATTTGCAACAGTACTTAGGGGTTTAATGTTGTGTGCAGTAATTTCATCATAAGGAAGTGAAGCAAAAGGAAGAAAGCTTTGTTGAGTGCTATCAAGATACATTGGAAAGTAGGTTTTAGACACAGTTTTTCTTAGGATCTAATTTCTTGCATGGAAGCAAGATTTTTTTAATGGGAATACATGAACACACTCAACTTTAAAATTCTTACCTTCATTCTACCTGTAACTTTTCTTAAATGTCTGTATCCTGTGCACATGCTATTCATTTTTCCTTTTTGGGATCCTTACTGTTTTCCAGTAAAAAATGACCTATCTAGCCTTAAAAAAATAATAATGAAAGAGATCTTATATTGTAACTCAAGTGTTTTACAGTTCTCATTAAAAATTAGGTGTGTGTTTTTCACTTCTACTGTGCATTGATTAACCCCTGCCTGCCTTGAAACTTCCCCTGAACTTAGAGATGGGTGATACACATCCTGTTTTCTGCCTCTTTGACTATTCTGCTTTATCGTAAACTTGTTTGTGACATTATTCTAAATTCTTTGCTTTCAACAGAACCTAGAAAATGTGAGACAGATTCTTCAGTCCAGTCTTCATCTGTCTCAGAGAGAGATTCATGCAAAGGGAATAAAAGGTTTGTGTATGGCTAAGTGATAGTTTTTCTTTCTCAGTAGTGCTGTCACGTGACTCAATGCTTTCAAGGGGTTTTGGACTGGTGGCAACTACAGATAAATAGTATTATTATTACTGTGGTAGTCTGAGAGTATGAAGAAAACAAACAATGGCTGTGGGAGGCCATTCTTTTTACTAGGCATCAGATCTTATTTGAAAATGCAGTATTTATGGTCACTGAGAAGGTGATGATGAGGGTTGTGGCTGAGATTGTGTATCTGAAATTAATTTGTTCTGTAACTGAAGCCAGAATCTCCCTCTGAAAACCTTAGCCTATTAAATCTTGAGAGATGAAAGTTATTTTCTTAAAACCAAAGACAGTTTATTTAGGAGAGCCTGTATGGAAGTTTTAATGGAATATTTTTTTTGTCGCTTGAACACTGATTCTGATGTCTCTTTGGAAGCAGTTCATGTTTCTGTATGAAACTATCCTTAAACCAGAAAAATATTAAATGAAAATCTAATTTATGAATTGCAATAGGAATGACAAAGGGATGTCAGATCGTTTAACCAGAGCACGGAGAGTGCCTTCTCTTGCTAGATAGGAACACTTTGTTTAGTAGCATTGAAAGCAGACAATTGTGGAAGGAAGGGGTCTTGAAATCAAATTTTTAAATAAGTTTAAAATGTTGGTGTTTCACCGAGTGGCTACATAATGCTAAGTGAAACGTGATTTGTATGTCTGAGAGAGAGAGACTGGACAAAAGGAGTAACTTGATTAAGAAATTTCTTTGCACACTAGTGATACATTCTACCTTCCTAAGAAAAATCAAATATTGCTGTCACAAGGAAAATCACATAATGTACTTTTCAATCAGATAAAATGTCCAATGATCTGAAAACTTGCTAGATTTCAAAGTAAACTCTTAAGATAGTGTTCACTTACATTTTGGTATTACTTAGAGTGCATTTTAATTTTTTACTTGTTTGAATGTTTGCAGACAGAGATATGGAGTCCTCAGCAGTGATTCCCTTTCCTCTTCTGATGATGATGAGGATTTTGAAATACAGAAGAAGAAGAGAAATTTAAGGAGGTTAATGAAATTAGAGAACAGGGGAGAGAGGAGTGTACCTGGGAGGACTTTGCATGTTTGCCTAACTATGAAGTGTTGCCATCTTCATCTTGTACCCTTTCTAAATTGGGGCAATATTTAATCATACTGTTGGTATTGACAACTGTAATTGGAGTCTCTAAAACTGGACTTTTAGAATTGACTTTTAATAAGAAATTTGATTTCTAGGTGAAAATGGGAGGAAATGTAGAGATACACACTTTAATGTATTCTCTTGATGTAAAACTTCACTGCTTCTGTGTTTTACCATTGTTTTTTCAAAACGAAAACCACTATAAAAGAAAAGGTTATAAGTAGGGGAAATAGATTTTGTTACTTAACAGATGCTCTAGAGAAATTAATTTAATAACAGTCTAACAAATGAGTTGTCAGCCTGACATCTTTCAGATGTGTGTCTTCTGGCACACACATTCCAGAGTCCTGAGGAAAGCCCAGGAGTTGTGGACAGCCTTTATAATGTTAACGCCCACTGAAATAAGTGTTCTCCTGGGCTGTAACTTTTTGAAGGTAAAAGCTAAAACTGTTTGAAAGATGTCAGTGTGTTTGGGAAGGGGAGGAACTCTTCCATGATACTAATCAAGGTCAGTCCATGGTCTCCACATATGGAATAATTGTTCTAAGCTTGTATTCCTATATGTGCTGTGTTGACTGGATTGGATGTTTGTAAGTGGTATTGTTAAAATAATTAACTCTGTTTAAGGTCTGGAGTGACCATTTTCCTTTATCTACTCATAGCCATTAAATGTAAAATGTCGGAATGGATATTTACCTATTTAGGAAGTTCATGTTGATTTATAAGGTCTTCTAAATTCACTTGCTAGCATTAGAAAATCAAAAATCTTCTATCTGCATTGTAAGTTAGAAAGCACCTTTTTCCCCTCAATTCAAATCAGATCTCTTCTGATCAGCTTTCAGAAGTGTGCTTCAATGGGAGTTGTCAAGGATACCATGAAAACTGGAGGAAGTCTGGCTGGCGTGGAGCAAATGCAAATAGATGGTTCAGTAAGTATTTTTGATTCATTGTGGCAGTGAGACTTTTGCAGTATTTATGAAAGCTTCCAGTAATGGGCCATCTACTAGTCCCTTGGTTTACAGTTTTCTCTCAAGCAATCCAGCTTCTCATGGAACCTTATCAAGGCTGCAGCTTTCTTTAACATATAAAATGTGTTCTGTTGACTTCATCTTTAGGTACAATTTGATGGCGTGGGTGGTCTTTCTGACCACATTTCATCTTTAAAAGAGATGGTCATTTTTCCATTGCTTTATCCCGAAATCTTTGAGAGATTGAAAATTGAACCTCCAAGGTAACAGACACTGTTTAAAACTCTAAGTTCTAATTTACCTATTTTAAGGAGAATTCAGCTGGGGCATCAATATGTTTTCATGCTTTCAATTCTCAGCAGTTGATTTTTTTTAACAGTAGTAAAACGTAATTTAAAAAAATTGGTAGAATCCAGTATATATGTAGGTCCAAAGATTTACTGTGTGGTGAGACCATCCTTTTGAAGTGTCTTGCCTTTCAAAGGCGGAGTTGGGGATTTTTTCTTTAAAGCTCTATATGGAAGTGGACTTGATTGGTTTGTAAGCAGGAAGTACTTTCTACTTGAAGTCACATGTTTGTTTAGCAAAAGTCCACTTGTCTCTGCCACCAACTCTTTTTTTTTCAAGTTCTCAAGTATCCGTTTTACAACTGATAGGATATGCAGCTAGAAACTTGCAGTGTTTTTTGTGCTTGAGCTAAAAATAAGAATCTGTCCTCTTTTTACACAGCTAAGGGGCTTCTGTGTTACAAAAAAAATCAGTGATTGTTAGCTTTATATATTCTTGGTCAACAAAACTCAGTCATGGCATATTGAACTAGGACCTAAAATTCTTTGCCTTCAATAACTTTAAAAGTATTTCAAACTAGAAAGAAAATATTTCTGTGCTTTGCTTCTTTATTCATTGAAATTCTTTTTTGAAGCAGCAGCATATTGGCTTTTCTGGTTGATGTAAATGCAGAAATGCAGAATGTATTTCCAGCTTTAGAATACTTCTTCCTTTATCACCAGCAAAGAAAAGCCAATTCCAGTAACTCAAAGCTTTTTAAAGGAGAATCAAATGTTTTACTATAAAATCTTGCTTTACGTGAAAACAAGAATGAATATGGAGTGCATCACTGAAAAATGAACTGATGATTCCTAAGTTAGCCTAGTCTCAGATTCTGCTTTGGAAGTTTGTTCTTGTTTGGCCAACCACCCCTGCTGGATTGTCAGAAGTTTTGAAAGTGTCCTTTTGGGATGCTGCAAGCTTTTATCAAGGTTTTGTATTTCTGTGTTATCCTCTGTACTGTTTTTGTTTGCTGCCTCGGAGAGCTGTGTAGGAATGCTTTTGACTTTTCTCATACTTCAGCTGTTACTGCTATCTTATCCATGAGATGGTTTGTTTAGGAGAGCAGAGTTGTGTGTTTTAAGGATGGGGTTTGTAATAGGTGCTTTTCCATGATGTTTTTTTCTTTTCTTTTTCTTTTTCCATGTGATTTTTTTTAATTTTTTTTTTTTTTAATTGCAGAGGCTGTCTATTCTATGGTCCACCGGGGACAGGAAAGACACTGCTTGCTCGTGCACTTGCTAATGAATGCAGTCAAGGTGACATGAGAGTAACCTTTTTTATGAGAAAAGGTGCTGAGTGCCTGAATAAATGGATAGGAGAATCTGAACGTCAGCTTCGTTTATTATTTGAGCAGGTAAGGTTGAAATGTGGCATGTGTTCTGTCTGAGCTGGAATTCAATTTCTATGGTCTACAATGTGTTTTGTCAACTCCTTTCACTAAAATGGGATTGCCACTGTTTCCTTTTTCAGTGAAGTTTTAGGGGTTTGAAATCTTAAGATGTATTGGAAAAGGTTAGTAAATGAAGTAAGAAAATTCTGCAAAGCACCACCACTACCACACCCCCCTCCCCCAAAACAACAAACCCAACAACCTCCCAAAAAGTCACAAAAAACATTTCAAGAATTAAGAGGTGGTGGCTTGAGATCAGAGGGAAAGAGATGCAGGCTGAAAGCATGGTCATTTGAACTGGTAACAGAGGGTTGCTCCCAGAACCTGTAACTTAGCTAAGTCCTATCTCTGTTCTTGTGGTTGCCAGATGTAAAAACTACTGGTGTGGTTTGTTTATTGTCACCCAGTCTCCTTGAGTTGACATAGGCTGCTGTCTTCGGTTACACATGCCACTTTACTCTGTTAGCTCAGTTAACAGAGTCTGAAAAATCTAGTTCGTGCCTTTCCAACCATGATGTTCTTCCTGCATTTTCTCTTTCAAATAGGGCTGTTTTCCTGATGTCAATGTTCTTGTGTTTTCATTCTAGGCCTACCAGATGCGACCTTCAATTATTTTCTTTGATGAGATCGATGCTCTTGCTCCTGTACGGTCCAGCAAACAAGACCAGGTTCATAGGTAGGACATGTTTTGTATCTACATAGAAGCTGCTTGATCTTTGTGAAAAAAAGATGGCAATTTATTTAACTTCAAGTGACACATTCATTTTTCCTGAAAATTAATAATTCCGTGCAAATGAATCTCAGAGATTTTTAAACAGTTATTGAAAGCAATTTGCTGAGCTTGATATCAGCAAAAGGTCTGTGTTACCTTATTTTAATATGACTTTAATGAGTCTTTTGCTAAACAGCATCTCATCAATAAAAACTTCTCCTTTTTGAGTGATCATTGGACAAGGTTATGTGTAACTGAAGAAAATTTACTAAGATAGTGAATGAAAACCATATTTTTCTGTTAGCTCTGTAGTGGGGACACTTCTGGCACTTATGGATGGCTTAGCCAGCAGAGGGGAGGTTGTGGTAATTGGAGCCACCAACAGACTGGATTCTATAGATCCTGCTTTACGAAGACCTGGGCGCTTTGAACGAGAATTCCGCTTCAGTTTGCCAAACAAAGAGGTCAGAACTTCCACTCAACCTTACGTTTATGTGGCAAAGTCCACCTTTGTAACAAACCCCTGTAATAAGGCAGCGTTGTGCAGCAGTGCAAGTCTCCATCCATGGTGTGCAGCTTGGACAAAAGCTGTAGGGAGACAAAAAGGGATATCTGGGGAAATTGCATTGTACTGTGCAGTGCAGACCTGGCACTGAATATATATGATGAGGGTGATTTCAACAAGTAGCTAATTCTCTATTTAGGTTTGGTTTCTCTGTGACAGGTGAAGAAAATGGGATACTGATAGTAACTGAAATGTTTAAGAAAGAATGGGTATATTAATTAGTTATAAGCTACCCCTATAGCATCTTGAAAGTAAAAGAAAAGGTGAGAGAATTTCTCCTTGGTAGCAAAAACTTTGATCAAGGCTGATGCTAGAGCAAATTGAGTATGTTGGGATCTTACTGGAAGTTATTGACAGGGACTTGGACTGTCAATATGTGACAGATGTGAAGGATATTGCACAGGTGCATGGCTTGGGAAGCTTCTAGTTCAATGGCAATAGTTAAGCAATATAAAAATGGGTATTTAGCAACCAAAAAATATTGAAGGGGGGGAGATAGTGGGCAAAACTGGAGACCTCTCACTGGCTATCTCTGATATTTCTTATCACTTCTTGGAAAAAGGATAAAAAAGGCTTATTGAATTGAAAGCTAGTAAAAGTGCACAAACATTTTTCTCCAGTTTTCATCTGCTCTCAGGAACAGGAGATGAGGTGCCATTAAAAAGATCTAATACATGATTCCGTACTGTGGTAGAGTTCTAGAAATCTGGCATAATCAATCTGTGTACTAAGAAATACTTTATGAAATTTTGCTAAATTTGAGAGAATTTTCTTTGACAAAAAAATCTCTGTTTGCAGATAAGGATTTTACTATGATTATTTCTTCAGAATCATTAGGTCTCACACTTGGGAAAACTCATTTTTATGGAAGATGTAAATGCCTTTTCATTTACTACAGCCCTGAGCAAGAGTTTAATGTAACAAGTTCAGAATTATTAAATTTCCTCCTTGAAGAAGCAGACAGTGTATTAATAACTGACCTTTAAAATACTAAAAGGTTTAGCAGATAAGAAAAGTATTTGTATTGGTATAAGGGGTTTTGTGGGTTTGTGTTGTCATTGTTCTTTTAAGAGAAAACATAGGGCAACCTGAAATGCAACTGTTTCCAGGCAAGAAAAGAAATTTTCAAAATTCACACACGAGACTGGACCCTGAAGCCATCGGACAACTTACTTGAAGACCTGGCTGAGAAATGTGTTGGTGAGTTTGAAAACAGTGTGGGTTACTACATGTGACTTGAGTCCTAGGGAGCCTGAGCTTGTACCAGGCAGTACTTGAGCTCTTGTACCTTGTGACAGAGAGGCAGTGATGAGGCACTTGGCATGGGAGCAAATTTAGGCATTGCTTTCAGTTTTCTTTTTGTCTCTCAGAACATTGAATGGGTTTGGGACATCTTTCCCAGGAACAGAGTTTTGACCAGCAGGCTGCTGCCTAAGTGCATCATATCAGGCTGTGAGCCACGTAACACAACTTTTCTGCAGTGCAGTAACTCTTTAAATTGTCTCTTAGCCTGGTAATTTGTGGCTGCATACAAAGTCTTTCAGTGTTGCACTTTAGAAGTACTGGCCTTGAATTCTGTTTGGTCTGAGATTGACATAGCATTTGATTCTTGTTTTGTTTATTAGGATACTGTGGTGCTGATATTAAAGCCTTATGTGCCGAAACTGGTCTCTGTGCATTGCGGCATCGCTATCCTCAGCTATATGAAAGCAGACAGAGACTGCAGATAAACATGGATTCAATTAAAATAAAAGCAAATGATTTTTCCATGGCCATGCAGAAGACTCTTCCAGCTTCACGGAGGGTTGTGCCTTCCCCTGGGCAAGCGCTATCAGCTATTTCAAAGCCACTGTTGGAAAACACACTGGAAAGGATTTTACAAACCTTGCAGAGAGTATTTCCCCATGCCGAGCTTGCACTAAAGAAGGACCAAGAGCAAGGTATAACATCTACATCCGCTTGTTTAAAAATCTGCCAGAGCAAAATCTTGTGATCTGTGCAAACATACACAAATGTACTCAGCTGTACTGGCAGCACAATTTTATACTTTGTGTGTGCACAGTGCAGGGTGCGAGCTGTGAGTGACTTGCAAAAGCAGTCAAGAGCTATGCATTTGTTGCTGGAGCACCCTGTTTCTGACAGGCACTAACATCACATTTATCACTTGCAGAGAGGAATCTAAGTTTTAAATTATTAGCATCTCTTTTCAAATAAATGCTTAAAGCAGGAGAAACATTTTTGAGGTGTTTGGGAGCTACATGAGTTGTTCCTAACCATCTTTATTGTAAGGATAAAAACTCACAAGTTTTTGTCAGCACAGAGATAATACCCGATGCAAATCATTGGACACAGGACAGCTTTGTTGAGACTTTGCATTCTCCTTTGATTTGTGGTAGAATAAACTCCTCAGAAAATAGCATTCAAGTGATGAAATACAAGAGAAGTGTTTTCGAGGACTGATTTTGAAGGCATATTAATGCAAGAGAGATGGACTATACAAAAATGTTAACAAACCTCTCTTCTCTTTAAATCCTATTTTAGGAAATTATGTGATTGACAGTGATGAGGAATCACCATCAATCTCTGAAGAGAAGCCGACTCATAGAACGCCTGATGGCAAAAAGGCAGAATTCCGCACTTTCAGCAGGTACGTTTGTCCCTGTCGTGGCTCCATTTTTAAGATGGCTGAGTGTGTAAACTGTTCTGGTGTGAGGGATGCTAGATGAAGGAGTTGAGAGCGTGTGTGTGGGGTGATCAATATTTGCCAGACATAAGTGTGAAGGTTCAACTGGTTACTTCTGTTCTAACTGAGGACACTGCCCTGACCCATCAAACTGGACTCTGTTGTGTGGGTATTTGGCTGGACAGTCCCACTGTGGGATTTACGAGCTGCTACTTAACCCAGCCAAAAGAGTAGCAGACATGCTGGGGATTGGCAGGATTTCTAGCAGAGGCAGAGTACCAGTTTGTGAGAAAGTGGGCTTTGATAGTTTTCCTGTTCATGGACCAGCTTATAATTTTATGGCACAGGGAGAGTATTTACAAAACAAAGCGTGTAGGAAGAAACTTAAATGTCTGTTTTCCTATTTATCACTCATTTTTAAACTTGTTTTCTTCTTATTGCTGTAGAAATCCTCGTGACCAGCCAACATCTTACAGGCCACGGTTCTTACTAATTGAAGAGCCAGGATCTGGGCAAGCTTCTGATTTGGCAGCTGCAGTAATACATTGCCTGGAAAAGTTTCCAATTTATACACTAGATACACCAACTTTGTTTGCTAGCACATCACCAGATGAAACATGTGTACAGGTAGCTTTTTTTCTCATTAGTCTCATAGGATTAGTGTATAAACTAGTGAAGTAAGCAAAAGTCATTGTCAATATAAGTGGCCTGATTTCAATGTGCTGTTTTGTTTACTTTTATCTGAAAATCCACTTTTCCGATGGAATGATACCATGTAAGGATTTTATACATAGCCATGTTTTCCATTTGAAATGTAACAGGGAGAATATTACTAGCAACTCAGGGAGATGGGAAGTGCTGATAATAAACCCCTCTCTGTGGCAAGAAATCCTGCTGGTTTCATGTGGGATTTAGAAAGTTGTTTTTGTTGCTTCTTAAGAGTCTGTGCTACCAGTAGATGGCTCTGCAGCGACCTGACAGCATGTCAATGCACATTCTGTAGGCTCTTTTTAAATTATATTTGTAGGGCAGCCAAGGTTTTGAGGAAAATAATTTTTTTGTTTGTTTGGGTTTTTTACATATACATATACAGCTTTTACTGCTGCAGTACATGCAGCAAAAGTGTTAAAATTCATGGAATACTGCCCTGGTTTAGATTTGTACGGTGTTGAGTTTTCATTAGCTAGGAAAAGGAAATATAAGCAGTTTAGTGCTGTTTTGCTTTTTTACTTTTGGGCAGTAAATCCTCTTTGTTTTTTGGCATCACTGTATTAAAATATTTTGATCTCTAGTAGCAGCATTTGAGAGCTGTACGAGTTAGGACAGACACATTATGTGACTGGATACTCATTTGTCACATAGGAGCAGCAAGTCCTTTACAGATTGTTAATCTGAAATGGTGCACGGAGAAGTTTGTTGTGTGAAAGGACTGTTCCCTCATGCAGTAGATGCCTGTTGTCTTCTGTGATTGCGGTGCCATCTGTAGGCAGCAGCTTGTGGTTTTCCAAAGCCCACCTTTGGTAATGAGAGGCAGTGAGTGATTTTGCTCTTCAGACAGTCTAAGGACTGGTCACCTCTTATAAAATGTGCTTGAAGTTATGAATTATAGCCAGGCATCCTGTGCTTTGTTAGCCCTCATCTTTTCACGTAAGCCTTTGTTTGTTCAGACTGTGCTCCGGTCTGAATTGGGTGTGTGTCCCTTCTGAACTGAAAACGGTGTAGCTGCAGTTGTGTAGTGATTTCTCCAGGCAAGTACACCTTGCCAAAGAGTTAGCTTTGGGTTTTTTTCAGGCACACCACTACATTGGCTGAGTTCTTAGGCTCTTTAGGAGTTATCTTATACCTAAGTAGTTTTGAAATCAGGCAGAGATTCAGGTCTGTTTCTGTCTGCATAGAAATGTCTATTTTTGAGTCAGAGTGAAAATTTTACCTGATTATTAAGGAGTCATTGATTGATTTGTCTTGATGTCTTGCCTTTATACCTCTTATTTCATAAGATAGTTTGACTGATATGTAGTCTGTTCCACATGATGTAGTTTTCTTATCCAAACTTTTATGTTGCCAGTTGATGCGAGAAGCTCAAAGATCAGCACCGAGTATCATATATGTCCCACAAATCCCTTCATGGTGGGAGACTGTTGGAAATACGCTGAGATCGGTTTTTACAACGCTACTGCACAGCATCCCAAGGTTTACTCCAGTTTTACTCCTTGCAACATCTAATGTACAACTGAGAGATATCCCAGAAGAGGTATTTTAGTTGATAGTTTTCTTCCTTTGTTAATCAATTTCTTGTTGATTTATAGCTCCTTGAAGCATTAGAGTTACCTGCCACTCTTTAAGCAAATTCATAGTTGTTATTCAGGCATCCAAACCCAGTCCCTTAAACCTTGCTTAGACAAAACAATGCTGAAAGTATTTGCCCAAAGTGTTTTCTGAGTAAATATTGACTTTAATCCAACTTTTTCTCCCTTCTCACATACTCAAGCTTATTAGACAGATGTATGGACTTGCTTCTGACAATGGTTTTGGTGGCTTCAAGGTGGTTAGGTGTGTCCTTAGTGAAGAGTGTAGTGCTTGAAAGGTAGCTAGGAAAGAAAGACTGTTTTTCTGAAAACATTTTTACTGAAAATCAGATGTATTTTTGCTGAAAAAATACAGAGGTCACACTGTTACTGATGAAATGTAATTTCAAATTTAAATTATTTTTTAAAAAATGTAATTACTTCCTTCATCTGGGTGAAACTCAACAAATTAGAAAGCTAAGTTCCAGATTCTGTTTAAGCAACTTGGAAATAAATTTTTAGGTGTATTCTGTAACAAAATTCTTCAAGAGGACATGCTGAGCTTTGTAGACATTTGAGACTGTCCATTAAAGGAAGGTGTTCAAAATGTGAATGTGTTACTCTGATTATTTTGTCTCAGTAACAGAAGTTTTCATACTGTTAATAAATGCCTTCTAAAATAAGGATTGAAATCCCTTCCATAATTTTTGGTAGTAGAAATAGAAAAGTGGAATACAACTTGGAAGTATTCCAATTGAGACACTTCATTTAAATTAATTAAAAATAAAATCAGAGAAAGCCCAATTACATTACTAAAAAGCCAGCACTTGTCCTCTGAGCCTTGCCATTTTCCCTCTGTAGCTGCCATAAAGATTGAAGCCAAAAGACAGCAAGGCACGTAAATGGAAAATAAGCAGCCTTGGGGATGGTGAATCCCCAGTCACCCCTTTCTCAGTTGTTTATCATACAGTTACAGTCACACATGGAGCTTAAAATTTAGAATATGATCCTTAGAGAAGGCATTTTAAATTGCCATGCTATAAAAACTTAGTCTTTTAAGGCCACAAAGATAACTGTTCGTTGATAGTCTTATCCAGATAAGTATTCAGTTTAATTCAGAGAGGTACTCATCTTTTTTGGAAGATAATATAAGAAGTTTGCATGGCCTTGTATAACTGAAGTGTATTTTCTCTTCATGCTTTAGATAAAAGCATTGTTTAATAATGAATGTGAAGAAGTTTTCAGAATCCCACGTCCTACCTGTGCTGAGAGAAGACATTTTTTTGAGGAATTAGTTATGAAGCAAGCTGCTCAACCTCCTGCATTGAAAAACAACACAAGTAAGGAGGATATTCTACATACAAAACTTTGCTAACTCTAGGTTAACAGCTAATACAGTATTCGCTTTGGTGATAATTTTCTATCAATCATTTTTCATGTGCTTGTAAGTAAGTGCCATCAATTAAGTACAATTTTCTGATTCAATTAAGCTTGCCAGATTTTGGAAGTGCTGCCTGTAGCACCACCACCCAAGCCTCGAAAGCTGACAGAGGAAGAAGTAAGACAGGTGGAAGAGCAGGAAGAGGATACATTGCGTGAACTCAGGATTTACTTAAGAGATGTGGCTCAAAGACTTGTCCTTGACAAACGTTTCAAAGCATTTACAAAGCCCATTGACCCAGTGGAGGTTAGTATTGACTTATAATACCATTATAACTGTGTGTATTCATAATTCCTCTGTGTTTATGTTTCTTGGTGTTTTTGTGCTCTTTCTTAGAAAGGTTTATCTTTTGTGTTAGGATTGTACTATTCTGATTTTCCAAGAAGAAGGAAGTGAATTTTGCTTTTACTTGACTCCTTGAGGCTCTCAAATGTTTATTATTTGAGTATTCACTGAAAGCCCTAAAAAAAAAAAAAGCCCTGTTCTTTCTAAAAGGTCTTTAAAACTTTAGAATATTTCAATTAGAAGGGATCTAAAAGGATGATCTAGTCCAAGTGCTAGTTACACCAAATGCCAACACAATTTGCCCAGGAAAGGTTTGGATACATAGGTGTGTTAGAGCACTAAAAAGCAGAGAGATCACTTTATATTTATAAAAAATAGGACTGTTTTAATAAAGTCTAAAGCTCTTTATTTAACTATCAATAGTTTCTGTGAGAACAGGGGTTGAAGCAGAAGTTTGTCAAATAAATGTTCAGATGGTATTCTCAGTTTCATCTGGGGCTTTTCTCAGTACATAATCAGCCATAAGGGCTGCATGTTTTTTTCTTGCTCCCATACACTTCCCGTTGAATTTATTGAGTAAGTCTAAACCAGGGACATGTACTTCAAAGTCAGTTGTAGTTTTGAGATAGCTTTGCATTTTAGTAAAGTCCCATTCCCCTAAGCATCCACTCACTTGACTTCTTCTTTCCTTGTAGTTTCCAAGATATGAATAACCTACAAACACATAGATGTCCTCATCTAAAGGAGTCATTAGGCTCCTTTTAAGCTCTGAGTAAAGAAATTGACATTTCTGGGTTGGGTTATCTCATTCTAGAGTAGATGCTTAGGACAGGTGCTTCAAAGGTGCAAATCCTGCAGTTTTTTCCTTGCTGCCAACAACAAAGAGAATCCAAGGTGACATTACTGAGAAAGGTTTCTTTGCTATGATTTTCTGAAAGGAAGTGAAATGGATCCCATCAGTTCCCCTCTCTGCTCCACACATGCTTCTCACCACCCTGCTTCTTTTTTCCCCCCTCTCCTGGTCTGTCTCTTCAGAGACACCTGAAATACCTTTTCAATTTTCAAGAAGCTAACTGATTACTTTCTGCATCTTTGAGGGTGTTATAAAGATTTGGGGCTCTTAAGAAGTCCTTTATTTGACTTTATGAAAAGGATTAATTTTTGTAGCTTAAATCTCTGAGCATGCATATTTAATTTGTAGGCACCCAATTACAAGGGCACTATTAAACAGCCCATGGACCTCTCGACAGTTCTCTCCAAGATTGATATGCACCAGTACCTAACTGCAAGAGATTTTCTAAAGGACATCGATCTAATCTGTAGCAATGCTTTAGAGTACAACCAAAATAAAGGGCCTGCAGGTATGGATGTATTTTATCCCTAATTTGGAAAAATTTCAGATGTATAAATTGATAGATTTTATCTGTGGAAATTTAGTAATCCCACAGTGGATATGGGATCAGAAAATTTTAAACAGCCCCATTAGATAATTTTAAACAACCCCGGAGAGCATTTCTTGCCAGGTTGTAAATGTTTTAGTATTAGATATATTGTTTGGTATGGAATTGTGATAGGTGTGTTGATTGGTAACTAGTACTTTTTCATAAACTTTTCTGTTTTTATGCTGAAAATACAGACTGAGATAACCTTTCAGAACCTGCCTATGAGAAAAGAAAAATCATTTTAAGTAACCAAAATAAAGAGTTTCATTGAGTGATAGAAAATGCTCAGTTCTGGCTGTAAAATTTCAGATCGTCTCCTGAGGCACAAAGCTTGTACTTTGAGTGATACTGCATATTCCATAGTGAGGCATGAAATGGATGAAGGTTTTGAGCAACGCTGCCAAAAAATTAAAGAGTCTCGTAAGGAAAGAGGTACGTATTTTGATGATGAGGATTTTGAGACTTGTCTCATGCTTTGTAACTAGTCACACAAGACACAATTCTTTGCTCTGTGGGTGTAAGAAAGCAGACCCAAAGTGTAATGAAAAATGGAAGATGCCCACAGCGCCTGTGGACACCAGTACCTCTGGTCTAATGACAAGTTGCATTTTATTCAGACTTTCTTGGAGAAGGTGCTAAAGTCACTGCTGCCTTCTCTGTTCCTGTGGCCTAAAAGCAGATTCCTGTGATGCTTGGTTCTTCATGCTAGAGACACTGAATTTTTCATTATGCTGCTTCAAATTTGGGGTAAATCCTGAGGTCATTCATTCAGTGTGGTAATGAAGTTGAAATGCACTGGCTGCATGACATTGTAAGAGCCTGGCCTTGATGGCCCAACTGACATTTAAGGGCACCTACATCTTGAAGTCCAAAACGTTGTCTGTGTCTGTTTCAAATATTCATCTAGTTTTCTGTTACATGAAACAGTGTTTTCCCCTTCCCTGCCTATAATATATCCAATAGAGAACTGATCTCATTAACTTGCAACCTTTTCTCTAGACACATGTAGGGAGATGGTACTGAAGCTCCTGTGGTTATTTTCCTTGCAAGATGCTGCTGCTGCGTTTTGAAGAAAGAGCTGCTTTGGGAATGTTTTGGATTACTTTTTTTTGGTATCTCTTTGTAGATAAGTCAAAAAGAAAATGCAAAATGAAGGAAGACTCTTCAAGTATTGCAGTAAAGAGGGAGAATGTTCGGTTTGCATCCTCCCAGGACAGTCCTGTGCAAGAACATGAAAATGTACTTCAAGAACAACAGAAAAATGGGACAGAAGATGAAAGCGAGAGAGTGACCCTTGTGGCTAAATCCCCTACTGAAAAAGAGATTGTCATGCTTCCTCAATGTTCAGACGTAAGAGAGGAGAGTGAAATGCCAGATTGCCAAATAGCCAGAACTGCTGAAGATGCAAGTTCAAATGGTAAGTGAAAGGTCAAACAGGTAATTTAGCTCCTTTTTGTTCTTGAGGCGGGTTACACTATTTATTAAGTTTTAGCCTTCTTAAATTTCATTCTGTTACTTCTTTTGTGTCTCTCTCAAATCAACACACAGTGTTCCTTGCATAATGATGTCGCTCCTCTAGTTACGTTGGCTACAGTCATGGTTTTTTACAGTGGCTGTTTTTTTTTTTATTCTACAGTTTGTTTTTCAAATGGTACTGAATTGTACACGTATCTTCCCAGTAATAAGCAGCCTACGTGTAAACTATACGGCTGTTACTTAAAGCACTGTGGACCCAGAGACCCCTGTGGAATGGAAGAATTATGTCCTAATGTTTGAAATGTAAGATGTGTAGATGTGTTTCCTAACGTAAAATACTTTTTTTTTAGAGCATGTTTGGTTTTTTTAACTTCAGGTTTACTGTGCAGTGCTGTAGTGGCAGCATGAATATTTTTTCTTCGTTTTACCTTGCCTTTTTTCTCTAGTGCTCTTTTTCATGTCCGAGTTCCTAGTTTTTATGGAGCAGCACTAGAAAGATAGAAGTCAAGCATTTCTTGGTAAAAAGATCGGTAACAATTCTGTCTGTTACTGCAGAGGGCTACTCTTTTCCAGGTACAGGATACTTCACTGGATACTGTGTTCCAGATAAAGAGAAATCCTGATTTAAAACATGTGTGTAATTCCAGATTCACAAGTACATCATACAACTTGTGTGGGACATTCTCAGGTGGATGAGCAACTGCAAGTATGTGATGGGAAAGCAAAGAAAATTCACACACAGGGAGTGTCTGTGGATTACTCTGAGCTCAGAGTAAGTCTAATTCCAATTTTGTTAATACTGAAGTAGGATGTTTTCTTGCTACCTGTATGGTTGTCAGTTAAGTCACTTGTTAACCAATGCCAATTCAAACAATTGAGAGGGATATATAGCTTGTGAAATAATTCAACCTGTAACAACTGTTGTTTCCACAGGGGTGTAGATGGCTGCTCTTGCTTTTGGTGAACTGAATTTTAGGAGAATGTTCTCTTCCTAATTTTCAATGTAAAAGGGCTTGTTAAATTTTAAGATAGCTCACTGACAACCTGCTATTGCTGTTGGTTAGCATTTTTTATGATGGACTGGGGAGATGGGTATTTTGGTTTGCTGTTTGCATGTTTTCATTAATTAGGAACTGGAAAAGGACCTTGATTTTTAGCAGTGATGACTTTAAATCTGAAATTAGAAGGTTGGTCAAAAGATCATCCTGGATAAAATACCAATATCTGCTTTGCTCAAATGCTTTCAAGATTCAGTGCTAGAATTTTGCATCCATACAGTTTTTCTAGTCCCCTGTAGGATAGAAGTTGTTATCCTATGGTATGGCTGGGGAAAGGATCAAACATGGGCCCAGCTGCAAGGGGAAAAGGAGGTTCCTTTGTATGAACAGGAGAGGGTAGAAGAATGACCTGCCCTTCAGGGGATATAGCCACGAGAAAAATTCAGGAAATTGCTAGGTTGAAGTCCTGGAGGTTGGTCAAAACAGAGGAAGCTGCTGTTTACCTGCCGTAATGAGAAAGGGAGTAAGGTTGTTTCCCTTATGTGGGGAGAAAATCCCCTTTGGTAAAAGGGGTCACCAGCACAAATTCTATCACATTTTTAAGTGTTGATCTGAACTGTAGAGGTTAAATTAACTTTCCAAGATGGCTTCCTAAGGAAGCAAATTTCGGGCGGTTGTGTTGTTTATGTCTGCTTGTATATTTAAAGAAGCTACATAGGTTTTTCTAGAATCAGGATGCTAATGGCATGCAATCTGAAGTTATTGCCTACTGATTGGAGAAGTGGTAGGGTAGAGCCCTTACCGATGTTTCTGCTCATATGTGTTTTAGCTGTGAGGAGAGAGCTACAGTCACGAAACACATCTTTTAGAAGACTTGTTTCCTTAACATGGGTGTCACTGGAACTCACTGCTCGTAGCAGAGAGCCCCTCCAAAATGGAGCTGCTTGGTTTTGTATGGGGTTTTTGTTTGGTTGATTTTGTTTATTTTCTTGGGGGTTTCTTTTGGATGTGTGTTCACTTATTTGCTCAGTATTAGGCGGAGAAGTCAAATTTTGCAGTAGCTGATCTAAGGGAGGCTGAGTCTGATGGCAAGCAGTTGAGAGGCAGTAATGTTTTTGTTTGGTGTGGCTGCTCTCTTCAGCTACATCTGTACAGCTCCCACAACACAGCAGTGCTTCTCCTAGCTTGTTAGTGTTGCTTGCCCCAGATTACCACATTCACATCTTTGGTAACACAAGGAACTGTGTGAGAGATCAGTCATTTCCTACAGACTGCTCTGGTAGTTCACCCACTCTTGAGTTGAAAGGTAGGAGCTGACTGATGTTAGTCACAGTTCAGATTCAGCTAATGGGTAGAGGTGAGCACCTAAGCATGCTTCTGTTTCCATCTGGCATAGCTCTGTCTGGAAGATCTGTAGGCTTGTTTCTGAAAACACATTTTCTAGGGCCCTGTATTGCATTTCTAATGAAATGCAACCATGACTTTCCTGAGGCAGCTACTCTGTGACAAAGTGGATTGTGTCATTCCCTGCTGTTCTAGAAGCAGCTGATTGGCAGTTATGATCACTGATGTCATGTAGTGATGAGTAAGAAAATATTGTCTGTAATGTAAGCTTTTTCTCTGACATGTGGAATATTAATTTGCCTCCTCCAATTAAATGTTTTGAGATATTTAATCAGTTGTCTGAAGTGCCACTTCTGTTTAACAGTATAAGAAAGTAGGATGTATCTTGTGCTATTCTGAATTGTAGTTTCCATTTTTTTGTTTCAGCAAGTGCTGGATTTGGTCATTATGGCAACTGAGAATGTCAGTATATCTCGCATGGAAAGGCTATATGCTCTTCTTAGCCAGTGCATTTACCGACATCGGGAAGATAATGACAAAACTGCATTAGTGAAGGTAAACTTTTTGTCTTGTACCCTTTCTCTCACATGCTATTATATGTGTGTGTTTGTGTTATGTATATGTATGTGTGCACTGTGAACATCACTCTTACTTGGCATTACTCTTTACAGCTCAGTTGCCTATTTCACAAGGCTTTCGTTTCAGTCTGGAAGACGTTTATCCACATTGCAAAACCTTTGCTGTATGTACCATTATTTTTGGCAGTTTCAGCAGGAAAAGGCTTAAAGACAATGGGGTCCACCCACTCAGGCGTCTCAAACCAGTTAACCATCATTGATAAAGATCCACAGTCCCATAATACAGATACCTCCAGCCTCTCTAGCCTACTATATTTTGGGTGCCTAAGGATTTGTTTGAAGCTAACAGGTCTAGAAAGATGTAATAGCACATGTGTTGACTCAACATTTCTAAGAATTGTATGTATCAACAAACTCTCGATTCTTTTGATGAAGAAGCAAACAGGGTTCTCTTGCTTGCGTTCACACTGTGACTCCTAATTTGTCTTTTTTCTTGTTAGGCAATGAAGAAAGAAATTGCAACGTTAAGTTATCTGTGATACTTGACTTCAGTATATTCTAATGTTGATGTACTCCTCCCAAATGGAAAAATTATGTTTAATGTCTCAGTAATTGCAGCAACTATAGAACAAAGAATAGAAGAAAGAAACTACTTTTACCATATGAAGGAAACCAGACATAACCTCCACTCTGACTATGGATCATCCCCTTGCACACTGGATGAAAGATCCCGTTTCAAGACAACAATGTTTTCTTTCCATGGAAACAGCATGAAATTCTTCTAGAGGGTCCTGATTCTGACTCCTGATGTTGTCACAAAGCTTCCAAATATTTTTGTCACTGTAAGACATGGGAACTGATTTTTTTTCCTTTAACTTCTTGCTCTAATTTCTAGTGAAGAGAAGTGAGCTGGGAGGTTCTGGGTTCTGCACCTTGGACGCAGCAACCCTGTTTGTGTGTACAGACTGGAGAATGAGATGCTGGAAAGCAGTGCCACAAAAAAAGAACCTGGGTCCTGGTTAATGGTTGAATGTGAGTCAGCAGAGCCCTGGCAGCCAGGAGGGCCAGCCCTGTCCTGTGGTGCATCAGGCACAGCATCACCAGCTGGGCAAGGGAGGGGATTGTCCTGCTCTGCTTTGCACTGGGGCAGCCTCACCTCGAGTCCTGGGGGCAGTGTTGGGCTCCTCAATATAAAAAAGACATTAAACTATCACAGAGTGTCCAAAGGAGGGCAGTGAGGATGGTGAGGGGCCTCAAGGGGAATCCATATGTGGAGCGGCTGAGGTCACTTGGTCCGTTCAGCCTGGAGGAGACTGAGGGGAGACCTCATTGCAGTTACAGCTCCCTGGTGAAGGGAAAAGGAGGGGCAGGCACTGGTCTCTGCTCTGTGGTGACAGGAGAGAGGGAATGACAGGACCTGAGGGAATGGCCTGAAGTTGTGTCAGAGGAGGTTTAGGTAGGATATTTGAAAAAAGTTCTCCACCCAAAGGGTGGTTGGGCACTGGAATGGGCTCCCCATCGAAGTGGTCACAGCACCAAGCCTGACAAAGTTCAAAAAGTGTTTGGACAATGCTCTCACGGATGTTGTGGGGTTCTTGGGGCTATCTTGTCCAAGGCCAGGAGTTGGACTTGATGATCCTTGTGAGTCCCTTGCAAGTCAGAATATTCTGTGATTCTGTGAGAGGCCAGTACTGAGATCAGCCTCCCACCTGTGGCACAGGCTGGCAGAGGATGCCACTCCTGCTTGTGACTCTGGCTACTCTGTTGCCTCTCAGGGGTGAGGGGAGCACTCACTTGCCCCAACCTTGTCCCCCAGCAGCCCTTACCAACAGCAGCTGGTTCAGGCATGGGC
Organism: Promerops cafer; assembly: GCA_013398275.1. NCBI lineage: Eukaryota > Metazoa > Chordata > Aves > Passeriformes > Nectariniidae > Promerops > Promerops cafer. The sequence continues at coordinate 2,324,696 of VZSE01005694.1, forward strand.
AGGATAGGACCACACTACCACTGGCTGCCTTGCAGGTGGCCAGCCCAGGGGTGTTGGAAGTAGATGATCTTTAAGGTCCTTTCCAACCCAAAACATTCCATGGAATGTGTGGCCAACTGTGTATATGTATGTGTGTGAATATATATGTATAGATTTGGTAAATACATGTGCTCTCTCTGCATGTGCCTACTGAGAATAAAGCTATTGCATGCTTATCAAGTGAGTATTAACTATTAACATTGCATAAACTCATTTTTTTGTAATTCTTTTCTGTGCTTTAGAAGGAAATAGATAAGGGGAAATGAAGGATATGAGTATAGCACATGGGTAGTCCGAACTTGACTTTAAATAGGCCTGACAGAAGTCTGTGCTGAAATGCAGAGCTTCTTCAGCAGGCATAAAGACTATAAAGTTTTTAGTCTGCAACAGTGTTAGATTAAGTAAATTTTTTATATATATCTTGGAAAATATGCTGAGATCCAATGTAATTTCTTCCTACTGTTTACATCACTTATCACTATTTTGCAATGTGGCCGCAAGTGTGTTTTGGAATACATTCTAGCATCTCAGGAGTTTCAGTCCCCCCCGAACATTCTCCATTGTTTGGTTATTTTTCCCCACAAACACTACAAATTGCAGTGGTTTCATTTCCTTGTTCAGAAGGCTTCCTTTCCATTTACATATCTGTATGAATTGGTCTTCTATCATTTTCATCTTGCCTCAAACAGTAATAACCTATTAAAAAGTACTTATCAGAGAAGCTAGGAAGGTGGAAAAAAGAAGTCATGCATTGAAAACTCCAAGGTCCCTTATCAAAGTTTTTGCACTATTAGTCCAGTTTAGCCCTTTAGCTGTCTTTTCTGCCTATAAAGCACACTTTCAAAACTGCTGGTCTTTTTCAGGTGTGTTGTATTAGTCTTTTGTTGCATGACAGAGCTACTTCTTGGCTCACAAACTAATTCCTCCTAAGTGTGAAAGCACAAGTTCTTTTTTTTTTTAAATCCTACTAACTATGCTGAGCCATCAGACAAATTGAATCAGTAGCCTTTAGAATGAGATATATTAAAATTCTCACAACCATGAAACATACATTTAGTTATAATAGAGGTCATATAGTATTATATGCAGTTACTTTGGAACAAAGGGGAAGGAAATTGTTTAATACTCTTAATATATGTGTAATCAGCAAAAATGCTGCTCTGCTGTAATTACCTTTTCATATTAGTCAATGGCAACAGTTATGAGATATAGAATGATGGAAAAATCAAAGTAACAGAACTCAAAAGTTCTTTTGAAATAATATTACTGAAATTACTCATCATATAGAGAAATACAGGACAGACCAGACTTCTGGTAGAATACTGACTAAAATAACAGATATTGGAAAATCAGATCTGCCTAGGAACTACTGGCAGTAAATTTCCATTTGGTGAAGGATTTTAGTTACAAGTATGCCAAGATTATGCAAGGATAATACCATGTAGACATTATGTGTGTTGTTCATGAGCCAATAATATAGAAGCAATTAGATGCAGTAAACTTCTGAGAAGGCAAGAAGACATGGGTGAGGCTGGTCTGCAATAGAAAATAGCTGTAGTTCTGAAACCATGTTCTGTTGTTCTTTGATCCTCTGGGCATGCATCTGTTGTGGTTTCAGTTTGGACTTTACAAAAGTGGCAAGGCTGAATCAATGACTCCCTTCTCACATTCACAGGCCATGTGAGTGCTGGGGAATTCCCATGGTGAGGTCTAAACCCAACATTTCTGTATTTCAACAGCCTCTTTGGGAGATCTGGAGGTCTCTGCCAAAGCACATGGCCCCTTTGTGGATATTGTTTCTTCCAAGGGGACAAATTTCCTTATGGAACTCTGATCAGTGGGAAGGGAAGAATTTTCTGAGTAATTGTCTAGAGAAAGTAAAAGAGAAAATGAGTCTAATTTCCTGGGACCTGATTAGGAGCAGGGTATTACCCAACATATATGTTCCCATTTAGCTTTTTCTGACTCAGATTATTTGACTCAGTATTAAAGATTTCAACTGCCTTCTTGTAAATAAATGCATTTTATGGAAAAAAATGAAAGAGCAATTTAAAAATAAATGAAAGGCTAAATTTCTCCTGTTGAGAGTACTATTGGCACTTGTAAGATATTTGGATGACTTCTGAAGCTTAAACTATAGATCTTTTTATATGCTTTAAATACTAGACACTTTAATGGCTCATTAAGCTAATATATGTATGAAAGAATAAAGGCTGCATTATGCTCAGTTAATGTAATGCAGTTTTAGAGACAGATGTATTACAGTATTCAATATTATGAACTCAGCAGGGTCTCCTCCCCTTTGCTGAGATTAATTCATACATGGAAAAGGAACTGATAGGTATTTTATTCCATCCCAGCTGAAGAACTGCATATGAGACTTGAGTTAAAGACAGTGCAATTGCTGCATTATCACCAGCCATGTTCATTGGCACAGTCACATCACTGAATGTCAAACCATTGTGTTGCCCTGGTGTCTGGGACTCCCCCTAGAAAGTAGAATGGGAGGTTGGAATGCTGTGTAGCACTGGCTGTGGTCCACCTTGCTTGCTCCCAGAAGCAAATACTTCTCACCCTTTGTCTTTACTCGATGTCTCTTGTTTTAACCAGGGACATGCTCTTAACAGCCCTTATGCAAAACTCCTGATGAAGTTATATGGAATTCTCCTTGGCTAAGATCATAGAATCATAGAATCATAGAATCATAGAATCATAGAATCATAGAATCATAGAATCATAGAATCATAGAATCATAGAATCATAGAATCATAGAATCATAGAATGGCTTGGATTGGAAGGGACCTTAAAGAACATCTAGTTGCAACCCCCTGCCATGTCTAGCAGCACCATCAACTAGGCCAGGTTGCTCAAGACCCCATCCACCTTGGTCTTGAACAATTCCAGGGATGAGGAGTCCACAGCTTCGCTGGGCAACCTGTTCCAGTGCCTCACGACACTCAGAGTAAAGAATTTCTTCCTAATGTCTAATCTAAACCTGCCCTCCTTCAGCTTACCACCATCTGCCATTGTCGTATCACTGTATGCCCTTGGGAAAAGTCCCTCTCCAGGTCTCTGGTAGACACCTTTAGGTACTTGATGTCTTCTGTAAGGTATCCTTTGAGCCTTCTCTTCTCCAGGCTGAAAAACCCCCACTATCCCAGCCTGTCTTCATAGGAGAGGTTCTCCATCCCTCTGATCAATCAATGCATTTAAGTAAATTAAACAAATCCATAGTGTTTGCAAGCTTTAATGAATTTAAAGTATGTTTACAGATTATCTTTTATGTAAATGAAGATTTTCTGATAAAAACACACAGAAAGAGTCCCTAAGTTACTGGCCAAATACTGGCATCTCTGGTATACTGAGGAATGAGTGACATTTGGCACCGGTTTCTGTGGAATTATACCCGAGATGCACAATTGTAGCTTAGGTAACTATATTTCTATGAAATGATCATTAGAGACCTCTCAGGAACTTTGCTTGTTTAGAAGCAATAATTTATTTATGTGTTTGTTCATTTTGCTAAATATGCCAGACACTAGGAACTAACAGCTTTGCAACTGTTCCCACTGTGAAAACAACCTCTTGGAAATATGATTCTCTGGCTCTACTGATCAGCTGAGCATTGAATGTGTTTAGCAACCTGGAAGAAAGAAAATGAACTTGGAACAATGTTAAATACTGTGAAAATATTAAAGAGACACACTTTATTGTATATCTGTAGAAGTGTCAGAGAAGATCAGTTGTAGTGAATACTAGAAAATGTGAGATTCATTTGAATGGGTGAAACTAAATCTGGTGCTGTTTTCAACCCAAGCTTCCAAATGAAGAGGAAATAATTTACATCTGTTTAAAGATGGGAGGTTGGTAGATTTCATTAGATTTCTAATGCTGTGTAAATAGCTATTGTGACAGACAATACCTCTGAACACATGCACAACAGCAAAGTAGTTTGCCTTGATCACGCATCACAATGAATGTCAAATTAATTTGCAACATCAGTACACACCTGGGATTACAATTTTATTCATTCTGAGCTCTGGATACATTGCTAACAATCCCTGAGTTTTAATTCTGCAGAAGTCATGACTAGAAACTCCAAGGAAACAAAATATGCTGATTATACAAAAATCAATTTCATTGTTAACTGGGGAGAAACACTGAAGTGAAACTGTACTCACAGAGAGCAGAGGTAGTGGAATATTTATGCAGTGGTGCCTGTTTAAATCTGTTTCTTCTTTATTTATTTTTGTGGGTGAGAATGAGATCTCAGACATGAAAAACAGTAGCTACTCTTTTCTGTTATTTTTTAACACTATAAAATTGATTTTCTTTCTGTATGTACTAAGGTCTTTATTTATTTTGATTACTGGGAATCTTATTTTGTCCTCCCCAAGAAATGTGAGTAGCTTTTGACTTAGTTTTGGAATATTTAATAGAAAAGTTGGAGCTTTTCTCCCATCTTGCAAGGCAAACATGTGAAACCTGCTTGAAGTTATTATGCAGGATTTGCTTATGTGCTTCTGGTGAGAAGGGTGGTCAGGCAAGCAGGAGTGGCTGATAATTAAACCAGTAGTTGTATTGTTGCTGCTAAAAGAAACTTCTTCTTTTGGAGGTGTAACTGTTCATAGTGGAATGAAATTTTGGAGATGTTAAGTGTTCATACTAGAATGAAATTATTCCAGTCTATGTATGTTTTAATTTACTGCCAGGTATGTAAGCCTTGTAACAATCACAGTGATGTGCAGGTATTAACACTTCCATTCTTCTGTGTGAATGGAAAATTATGTCCTGGGTATTTGACTTATTTTGTTTCAAGTATGAATTAGAGTTGTGAGAACTATGAGATCTTTCTGCTGTGCCTTGGTGAACTGAGAAATCTCTCTAGATTGTAGCTATATCGTAGCACAAATGCAAAGTATTGCAGAGTTTTGGGTTGCAGACTATGGTGCTATGACAGTGCCACATTCCATATGTGCTCTGTACATGTGTGGGTGTTTTATGTGTATATATATATATATATGCAAGTGCTCAAGTGGTCAGCAGACTTGCCACTGGAAGATGAGTCACAGGTATATTTCTGTTACCATTCTGCTAAAGGATTGAAGAACTGAAAACCCAGTTCCTTTCTAAGAATGGTACAATTATGCCAGCCTCTGTATATATTATAATGAAATTATTAAATCAAAACCAGTAAGACATTAAACTGGAAAAAGTGGTAAATACAGATAGGTTTTTGAGTGGCTGAGCAAATGAATTTTACTTCTCTATGGAGCTGTGTTTTTGATCATTGAATGCCTCAGTGTTTAATAAGTTAGGAATACTTCCTGCAGTTTGGGCATTCGTAGTGGCTCTTATAACTTTGGATTGTCCAGAGTCTAACTGGACTAAAGTTCACTTTAAGCTCTTTTCCATAATGAATGCAATAAACTGCAAAAATATCTGAAGAAGCTTTTTTAGCTTTCATAGCATGGATATGAATAATGTACTGATACTTGACAGCCAACAGCTCGCCTCTTGCTATCTAGTACAAACAAACTGTTGTGGGAAGATGTTTTGAAGAATAATGGCAAATTGCTATTTGAAAACTGCAACATAAGAGAACAAATCATAAAAATAGATTTCTTTTGCAAAATAAAGCAATAGTATCATTATTAGTTTCAATACCAGTGAATGACAACATAACTCACCTGAATGTTTTGCAGTAGGAATACCTAAATTGTAATTTTGCAGTGATTCACTATAAATTGTTGCTGTGCTGATTTCCAGTGTGGGAAAAATGATCATCTGTAGAATGCATGAGAATGAATGGTGAGAAATAACAAATCAAACTCATTTATAATAATGTAAAAATGTTATTGAATAGCACCATTCCTTCTGATGCCATACACTTGATACGTTTTTACTGTCTGTAAATAAGACATATTTTATAGTTATAGTAGTTCAACGGTAGTTTTATAGTAATTTTTAAGACCAAAAATGCTTTTTAGCAGCATTGAGTAAACTCTTGTTCCCTCTGGGCTCCCTGATGTTAGCTAACAGAACTGCAGATAGTTTTTCCTCATCATCTAAATTAATAGTGTCTATTTTTCACTCAATGAAAATTTGCATTCAGAGAGTCAGCAGAAACATGGTTTAAGCCTATACATTAAATTAAGGTTTAACATGATATTCTGAATATTTAGATTGCTTACTTTCCTAACATTTATGTCTAGAAATGCTAGGGATTTTTTTTTTTCTCTGAATAGATTGTGGAGGGATACTTTTTGTGCTAACCTAATGCTCTCTCAGTATTTTGTCAGTATCATCTCTATTGACCTGTTCTATTCCTGGTCTGCTAAGAATACTTCTTTCTTTAGTTCCTAATCCTAACCACATATCACACTTACAGGTTATCATAAAATAGTTTTCCTGCTTTCTAGCTGCATTTATGTTCAGCCATAGGTCAAATTGCACTAATAAAATAGTGGAGATTTTCTGTATTTTATTTTCTCATTAGCCTTGAGTCAGTTCTTTTCTTAGGCTGCTTTGGATCTGGGCTGAGATGCTGGGGTTCTTGACATTTTTTTTTTTAAATGTGCTCCACAAGAAAAAATAGAGGGAGAGGAGAAGATGGGAAAAGATGAAATGATTAGAACAGAAAGATTCGCTATGCTCATGGAATGATTGAAGAGATGTTGAGCTTGGAACTACAGTGGTGTATCTTGGTCCCTTTACTTTGCTTTTTGGAAAATGCTCCCACTTTTTTTCTTCTATGTGACCTAGTCTCCTTTCTGCACAGCCAGAATCTGAAGAGGCCCAGGTCTTGCTGCAGGATGGAACCGTGTGGCAGCTGGAATGTGCATGTAGAACTGCAGTTTTGCAAATACTCTTGGGTACCATGATTAGATGTGTGGGCTGCTTGGTATTTGAATGATATATAACCCCCCAAATCCTTTCCTTAAAATGGAATTACTCACGTGAATGCCAAGAAGAAGAGATTTGGACAAGCAATAAGAATGACGTGGGTTTTTTTCTTTTTTTTTTAAAGGAAAAAGGAAGTTGGGAATGTGTTTGAGGTAGAGTAGAAAGATGGAACAAATTTAGATTTATCTACAGTGCTGCACATTCATAGAGGGAACCCTTAGATTAAAAGCTGAAAGGGTAGAAGTTCTGCAGTACAGTGAATGGTGTATGAAGAGATGTATAGCACAGTGAGATTGTGAAAATAAAGCGTCTCTATGTTCTCATTAAAGGGATGAACTTGGACTTCCATTTTTGCTTCATTGCAGTGCTGTTCAGATGCTGACAATAAAAAATAGCTTTCTAGTTTGAAGGTGAGGGAATTATATTCCTAATGTTCTGAATGGTAGAGTTGCTCTACTGTAGCAGTGCACCCCATCTATAGCAGGGGTTTCCACATTGGGAATGGTTTAGGTTTTGCTCTTTGTCCTACTAATAAGGGAAAAAGCCAGAAAGTTCTTTCCCTATTTGGCTGTGTGCCAGCACGAAGAGACCTCATAGGACTCCCTGAACTTCATCTCAGTCCTGTTGCTACCTCACTGGGCAGAGTGCCAAGGATCCCACCTCAGTTGTTACTACAAAAGGAGACTGAATGAAGGGTCTTGTGGCATTTTTGGGGTGTTTTAGCAGGAGCACTGACCCTGTGCTCCTGGCATGGCTTTTCTCTGTAGAGTTTGTTATTTTAGTCTTTATTAAAACATTTTTCTGTTTCAAACTCTTCCACTGATGCCGTCCTGCAAATATTTTATGCCATTTGGGATTGCTGGACAAAACCCAAAGATGATGGACACACTGAGGGTTTACTAGACCTGGCTCTCAGCAACTCCATCACTCTACTATAGGTGGATTTGCAGCAAAACTTTGCCTGTAAAAAAAAAGTTATTTTCATGACTCATCTGAAAGGAGTAAAATAATTTCCACTATAACCTAAATTTTCTCTTACAGTTTTAAGGTGGACAAGAGATTGGTTTATCCACTACACCTGAACATTAGGCTGAGGTACCTAGGTTTGACTAGCCAAGGAAAGGGTGCTAAATCTTTCCATGCTTCTGCTTTCCATCCTGCAGGCAATACTGTTTACTCACCCCTGTAAAGTCATTTGAGGCTTTGTATCCATGACAATGTGAGTAGTAATTACCAGTAATTCTGAACAGAGAGGGAAGAAAAAGGCTTAGAATCACTACATGTCTTTTTTTTTTTTTAAAGAATGGATTCTGACTTTATTTGCATAGCCAAGTGATTTATTTCTGTACACGTTGTCTGTCAGAGATTCCTGTATAATTTTGCTAAGTAATGACACCTAAAGACACTATGGATTATTGTTTTGGTACATATGCAGTGTTCAATGTAAAGCGGTTTCATGAAGAGAACTGAAATGAGACACAGATGATTCATTTACACATTTATTTACTATCCTGCTTTTTCTATCAGACTGAGATGGAGAACAATGCATTTATTTTAAAGACATTTGACATAAATTAAACAGATATTTTGATGTTGAACAATTGTACAGACTACAACATGCATATTAATATGTAGATTGGTGCAGAAATACTTAGTTGATCAGCAAAATCTAGTATGACAAAAATAATAATCACATTTCCTTTTTTTATGAAGTTAAAATGCAGCTGATATGGAAACATTGATACGAATACCACTAAATGTGAGAAGTTATTAGTCTAATGAAATCAAATGGTTAGTTGAAAAAATAAAGCTATTGTCAAAGTTTTATCTACAGAAAGAAACGAAATCAAAATGTTTCTAACGAATACAATAATAATGAAAAAAAGCATGTTTGATGCAATTACCATTGCAAAATGCCCTACTATTCCCCTGCCCCAGCCCCACATACAAACAATGCATGAAGCAAAAGCAGCATATTCTCCCACAAAATGTCTGGGGCATTTTGTAAAGGCAGATGAATGAGATTAGACAAGACTTATCACATATGCTTTTATCTCCTAGTGACAGTACTTTTAAAGAAAGATATGTTATTAATAGAGCAATGTATGATGAAATGTTGCTAAATCTGTAAAACTGAACAATAGTGAAGACACTGCTATTGCCCCAAGAGAACTTGAAAAAATACTGTTGTGCTTTTTTCATTTGCAGCATTCAGAGCATTCACAGAGGAATACAAAGTAAAGTTCATTAAACTCCATAAAACTAATAATAGTCATGCTACTGTATCTAGGAAACTAACACAGTAATAACATATAAACATGAATTCGTACATATTTAATTTGATATTTACAGTCATCTTAAAGCAATAGGCTATGTGTTCAATGCTCAGCTTCTTTGTACACTAATCCCTCCATGTTTCAGCTTATCAGCATGGCTCCTTTGATTTTTGAAAGAGTTGTACAGGTAAAACTCTGCAAAACTCTGATAATTTAGACATACAAATCCAGAACTCTGCATCCTAGCAGAAGTATCCATGATTGTCCCCAACAGTAGGTTTTTTTATTTATTTTTTTAATATATTTTGTAATGTGTTAAAAACTTTTCCTTTTGCCTAACACTATAATATATTGCTCCATCCTTCAGTTTTATACAGGCAGAATTCCCACTGGCGTTCTGCTTAAGGACTTCAAGAACAGGCGTAAATGTTTTGTATTCTGAACCTTCACAGAGAGATGCTATCTGAGCAAAACTTAGAGCAAAAATATCACTACAAGACTTATGTCCTCCACCTCGAAATGGTTAAAATAAGTAAGATAAGAAATAGGCTTTTTGTTCCTTGCATTACTGTACAAGGTATATACCAGACATCAGAGCAACAAAGCACACAAGCAAAACCCTACTAGTTTCTCAATTTAAATAAATTTCAGCTGGTGATCCAAATAGGAAGATATCTAGACATGGCAAATCGGCACAAAATACTCAAGCTGGGCTTCTGATCCTCCATCAATGCACAGCAATTTGCTTATATTCATACCAGTATGAAGTAAGGGTTACTGTTAAGTGAAATAAAGCTACTTGCAATCAGTTTAATCATTCCACTGATTTTGGAGTTAGTCTAGTACTGTACTGTCTTCATCAAATGTAACACCCACCTTAGAGTAAATTGACTGTAAAAATATGCAGTATATAGAGTTTGGTCCAAACTACAAAACACAACTATCCAAAGGTTATCAAGAATTTATTGTTTAAATGATTTTTTGTGGGCTAACTCGGGGAACACATTAGGAACAAATTAATCTTTGGCTACATACTGCTTTTTTTATGCAATACCACTGATGAGAATGGCAAAATTTGCTTGAATAAGTGATTTAGCCAAGAGCTACATGGGCTGAAGACAGTAGCCATAGTAGAGATCTATGTCTACATTAGCAAGTCGTACAATACAAGCAGATTTGTTGAGGAAAACAGTTTGTGCTAACAGTTTACACCATTGGGGTACAATTTTTGGACTCACTCTTATCTGGTATCAGGGCCTGAATGCTTTGTCCTGCCTGCAGCACAACTGGTGCCCTCATGGAAGAAGTTTTCTGGTTCAGCTAAAAGTAGTCCAATTTGCATGGTGCAGGATTGCTCGGTTGTGTGAAATAAAGCAGGAGAAGTGGGGGTAGCTGAGAGATTCATGTCAAGAGAGCTCTCCTGATTTTCTCTAAGATTCCAGTGTAAACATTGCCATAGACTTCCAGATTTAGAAGTGTACATTATTCCTGCTGATGCTAAATATGTATTTAAATAGTTGAGTTAAAAAATTACCCTAATTAAATTAATTACACTGACTGCTCTTAGATTCATGGTTTATGTTAATCACAGGACTACAGTCAATGTCTAAGGTAACGACAGGTCACCATTCTGTTTAGCTGATAGGTATAATTGGGATAATCATCTTCTTTGGATTAAATGTTTTTGTACCATGTTTTTTAGTTACTTTTAAGTAAAAAGAGCAGTAATATTTGTGTGCTACTTCCTTGTTCCACAGTGGTATTCATCAGGATCTGCGTTAGGTGTCATAAGAGAAAACTAAATATTAATCAATAATAATATAGGATTAGAAAGTATCACTGCTGTTTTGGAAGAAATCTCCATTTTACTAAAGGGTAATACTTCCTAAATATCATAACCCAGCATTTAAAAAAAATACTGCTTAAACCTGGAACAAAATAAATACAAAGACAAGTACATTACCCCACCTGCAGATGTCTCATGGTGTATGATCACTGAACAAGAAACCATCACACAATGCAAACAAAATTTTTTCTTTCATTTTTGCCTGCCAGTTACCTAACCTTCCTCTGTTAAGGAAACTGACAGAGGACCTGCAGAGGGTTTGGCTCCCAGAGCACCTGATCTGTTTTAGAAAGCATTTCAGCTGGAGTTAAAGCTGAGTACCACTAATAAAACCACATTGGACGAAAAACAAATATTCACACTTAGACTGATGGCTCTCTTAATAGCATTTACCAGTCAACTGCTTTTAAAAAAGTTCTTGCAAGAACACTGAAAGCTTTTGCATGAAGGATGGTACACTGTGGGGACACTGGAGAATTCAGAGCACTTTACAATTGTAAAACAGGGAGAAGTGACACTCAGTTCTTGTTCCTTGGTTTAAATGCAGCATCTGGCCATTTGCACCACACTACCAAAACACTTTCCTGACAAACAAGACACTCCCATCACCTTGTTGGGTGGGTTGCCTTCTGACCGCTCCCAAGAAGAAGAGAAGATTGGTACTGGGAAGGAAACAGGAAGAGACCCAAAGATCAATAAAGACACCAACACGTGATATCTTACTTTTCAGGAAAGTCTTCTGGAAAATGATTACAGACCAGATATTCATGTGGCAGGCGAGTGGGTAATAGCATCACTGAGCCTGTTGGTTCTAGGTTAAAAATTACCACGGAGGAGTGGAATTAAATCTTTTGCTACTGGCATTTTTACCTCATTTAATGTAAACAAAGGTTCTTTTACATATGTTTTATTATGTCTCTTTTTATGTAGTACACTAAAACATGCCTTGTTTACTTACAGTTTTCTGCCCTTCTTTCCCCCTTTGTTGTATTTGCATTTCTTGCTTGATCTGTGCTGGCTACTTAGAAAAAAAAATGCATATTTGTTCCATTATTTTGCTTCTAATATATGTTTGCATGATCAAAATACATATTTTCTATCCAAGTGATTCAAAAATTATTCAAATCAAAAAGCCAGTCAGTTAAACACTGGACATTTTTACCAGTCTGACTGTATCTGCAATAGAGCTTCAAGAAGACAACTGTCTTTTTTACAGTTTAGAGATGAGGTTGAAGCAGTTAATTAAATAACTTGAAAGTAAACCTTGAAGGAAACAGAAGCTCAGTCAACATGTAGGGGAAGAGGTCTACTTTTAAAAGAACTCACTGTTTTTCAAGGACTACAAATACATTGCACAGTATTACCTGTTAGGATATGACTCATGAAGTCAATTGTTATTTTGATTTATGAATGTTATAGGCAAAAATATACTGTTCACATTTTGGGTTACATAATAGTGTGCTAAAAGGCTCTTCATGTCTGTTGCTCTAGTGTTAGATCAGATATCACCTCTCTAACATCACTAATGTTTGAATTTTGAGACCAATTGTGAAGTGAGGACACAGTGCATCAGATTGCTGCATTAGCACAGAGGCTTCTATAGTCTATACAATGTAGCATTAAAAGGCCTTTTGTGTTTTCATTTAAAAAAGTGTATTTCATATAAATTCGGTAGTGCAAAAACTTCCTACACCTTGTTACATTCTTTACATACATCGTTCCCCTGTAAACAGCTTTCCTGTAGGAACTTCCTTTGCAGTTTGTGCGATATATTATTCCCCCCACCCCCCACCCAGATTTGGATTAATGTGACTATTACTCAAAAACTCTTCTAATTACTCTGTGAACATTTTTTAAATATATGCATTTGGTTTCATCATTGAAAATGAATTAAAACTTTGATTCAGGATTCTGCAGTTAGTAAAAAAATATAAAAAATAGAACAATTGCAAAGCTATCTCCCTGAACATTCTTCATTTTCCAGTGATGGGAGGAGTCAGACCCCTTTCAGGTGCACAAAGGAGTCACTTCTTCCCAAGACTCCTTAAGTTGTTTTGAACTTGCATGGCTGGCATTAGAGACTGCCTCCAGAACTCAGACACATTCTCCCCTTACTGTGGTGAATGGGTAATAAGTCTGAAATGGCTTCAAAGTTTTAGAAAACCAGAAAAATATACTTGTGTAATTTTGCACAATTTGCTGCATATCAACTCATGCTGAATGAAATGATCCCGGCCTGCCCTTCTTACACCTGCTGTACTGGATAGAAAGCTAGATCCAGTCCTGCAACTGCTCAAGTAGATGTTTTAATCAGGAATTATACAAGCTAGGTATTCAGAGGTGGATCCTGTATATGCAGTCAAGACTGGAAAAACCACATGTCTAAACCTGTGCTTCTGGAAATAGTTTCCAGCATAGTCAAAAGTAGATAACAAAATTATACCAAAAGCACTTCTAAAGCTTAATAATTTTGCTTCCAGTATTTCAAAAAAATAAAGCATCTGTTAATAAAGTGAATTGCATTTCTTTTGCTTTCAAAATAAATGTGCTTCTCTGAAAACATTTAAAATACAGCAGCAAATAAGGGCCTGGTCTTTCATCTGTTTTATTCAGTTAAAGCTCCTGTTGATTTTCATCAAGAGGGAGAGACTATTGTTTTTCTCATTTATATTTCAGTCAGTCCCTTTTTCCAGCAGACTCCTCTTGGTTTCAGGGGAGATGCATTTGCACAAGGATTGAGGCCTTGACTTCACTCCTTTTAAATTTTTAGTGATTTTGATAGGCCAGAATCAGGTTTGCATGAAGTTTAGCTCAGGAGAGCTTAAGGGATTAAATCTCTGTTCCTGCAATACGTTCCCTATGGCTGGACTCCCTTCCCATCAAGTGGCATAGGTCTAAGGGGCTTTTCCAAAGTGTAAGGGTCACCTGGGAGAAAAAGGACACTGAAGGAACATGACAGACCTCAGTCTTGCCAGAACAACACCATTGCCTTGAATGGGAATTTTCTGTGGATCCAGAGCATGGGACCAGCTCCCATCTGGTCTTAATTTGGACTTCAACAGTTCACTAGGATGTAAAGGCAGATCAAACAGGCCCATGTGATTTCATAAAACTGCACATAGAAAATACAAACCAACACTTCAGGCATATAAAAATTGACTGGCATTTAGTTTTAGTCACCAAAAATATCTAGAAACTAAAAAATAAATGTAGAAGATTAATGACTATAAAATATTAAAGAGCTATGTTTGGGGACAGTAGACACAACATGATTGAAAAGTGTTACGCAGAATACAATATAAATACATAAAACTGAATGCAGCAACAACTTGAAATGAACTTCAATTAAAGACAAAAAAAAAGAATTATTTTGAGAATTAATGACCAGACATTGTTTGAAAAAAAAAAGACTTTATATTCTCTGTTATTCAAATGACTAAAGAGACACCTCAATATTATCTTGTTACAGAAATAAGAAAAGTGATGGAAATATAGAAAACTTAAAAAAAACCCCACCTAAATGATTGTGCTTTGCTCATTGTTTGGCCCAGCCACCAGGATCAATATTTTGGGGCTCTTCAAACTTGCCTCTTTTCTATGTGCCAGGCTTGAGTGAAGTCTGTGGCTTTGGACCAGCCATTTCAAGCAAAGGGCCATGTTGTAACAAAAATGTTTGTTCCTTTACACTAAATGCATTAGGTGCCCAGTTGTTACATATTCAAGTGACAGAAAAAGACACAAGTAAAAATTAACCTAGCTTCACTATGGTAAGTAGAAGCCTGCTGTTCCAAACCATGCATTGATTGGTCTAAAGTACCTTTAAGTCTTCCTTACAAAAAAAAAA
>VZSE01005694.1:2339647-2364750 GCA_013398275.1 Promerops cafer
AAAAAAAAAAAAAAACAAAAAAAAAACAAAAAAAACCCAACAAACAAAACAAAAGGGAACATTTTAGGAACATTTGTGTAACTGCATACATTTGCTTATGATTAGAATTCATGAACTGAAAAAACTTTTTATGATTTAGGGAATTAAAGCAATCTACAAGCTTTAAAAAAAATTTATAGCATAAGAAGCTATGGATTCTGGATAAAATAAAAAATAGCTTTTTTGAGACAGTGGTTAGATGGGTACTTTATAATGAAGGCTTTGGTTCAGCATCTTTCTTCTACAAAGCTGGAGAAATCAGAGAAATGAAAGATGCTTTGGCAGTTGTCAGTGGAATGACTGACATTTTCCTTTATTTAAGTATAGTGGAAATCCTGTACTCCATTTTAGAACAGCTATGGAAGGATGGGTTGAGGCAAAGTTGGTGAGTCAAGTGATATCTTCTGTCAGTCCAAATGATTGAAGTGAAAAACACAAGCTTTGGGGTATGGAAGACCTGAGGCAAATCACATCTACGTGAAGCCTTTTTTTTCTCCAGCTATATGATTTATGATAACAAAAGGTACCACTTTCCCCTACAAGCTTTGTCTCTCATGTCCTTACACCATAATAGGTTCAAAAACATTGCCATTACTTAAGTATGAGCACTGCATGGAGAACAAAAGGTAAAAGATCAAAGATCATGTAGAAGCAAATAGTGTTAAATCAAAGGAAAAACAAGACTGTGGGAAATTTTTTTTTTAATACCAAGGTATATTCTATGAGGTTGAAAACTTTTGGATGTATCTGAATAGCCATTTGGCACTATTTATTGCCACAGAAATAACTATGATTTTTAAATTTTAAAATGGAATTGGAAAAATTGGAATTTTTTTCCTCAGTTATGAAATGTTGGCAATTTTCTATAAAAATATCATATGCTTCAAGTTCTGGTCATTAAATCTTTGCTTTCTCTCACAGGATCATTAATTAAACTGACAAATGCAATAACTGAAGTTCTGCAAGTAAAAAAACCCCATCATGATTTATAGCACAGATAAACTAAGATACTGTAGTCCTTAATTAACAGATATACTCATGAGCTTTTTAACAGAAAGCAAGATACGTGAGATGCTTTAAGTAGAAGTTGCAATTTTGCAACATAAGTCTGTACAAAACCTCCAGGCAGCACGCTGTGAAGGAAGTACCTGTGTCCCAGGAAATGCTTTTTCCATATATCCTTGTTAACAGTAGCTTTCCCCCCAACCCCAAACTATTTACAAGTATATGCATTTTGCAAGCTCAAAGCACCTTGTTTCACATCCTTATGAATGCATGCATTGACATTTCATCCTTTCATGTGCAAATTCTAAAATTCATTGTAACTGAGGGGAAAAAAAGTTAAAAGAGTTCAAAACCTGTCTACAATCATAAGTGAAAGGATCAAAAATGTCAGATGTTGCAGACCACTGGCTCCTAATAAAGCTCTCTTTATTGTATTCACCATTCTTGAGTAATTTTTTCCCTGTTTTTTTCAGTTTGTTACAAAAGCAGTCTTTTTTTTTTTTTTTAATTAAACAGTATTTAAACTAAACAACTCTTCATGCCATGCAAAAATAACATTTTATGCACTTTTGTTGAGGCTTTCCATGTTTTAGTTCATAGGCATTACTAACTGTGTTTTACGAAAAGATATTTTTATTGCTTCTGTAACTAGTCACATGCTAGTTTCGCGTGTAGGACAATAACCAGTTTCTCCTGGACTTGAATGGATTTCTGGACCAAATAAATGGTTTTCCATTTTGTGACCTTCTTGGTTACTGTCTGGCTTCACCTCACCCACAGCATGGTAAATGTCTTGAGTACAGTTGTGGCTCATGCTTTTGGGTGAAGAGCTGACCTGTGACTCCCCTGTTAAATTGTTGCCATCACTGTGTTTATCCCCACAGCAATTTGTCTTGATATCCTGTTTTTTCTCATGTTTCATACCATGTAATTCCATAAACTCTTCTTCTTCTCCAGTGTCTATTTCAGTGAAGCTCCTCCTCTCTTTTGAAGGGAAAGAGAAAATTTTTTGTTTGGGAAAGAGAGGGGATGATTTTTTAGCAGGTCCCTGACAAAGTGCAGGTGCGTCAGCACCAAGTACAGGCCGTTCACCCTGGGGGGAATTTTCTTCTAGGAGAATGGTGCTGATGTGCTGAGGGGTGGCCTGTGTGAAGTCTGCTCCTGCTGTCACTGGCAGTGGCCTCGCGGTGCTTGGTGGAGTTTGTGGAGCGCCACCTCTATTGTCTTTAAAATTAACTTTAAGGGATCTAGATTTTAATGGGTTGCTACCTTTCAGGGAGCTTTTGGGGCTTTCCATGGCAGTGTCAAAATGAAAATGACCATGTGAAACAGTTTGAGACCCACTGCCATCACTGATAACAGCTCTGTTGATTGGATTATAGTCAAAGGTGACATCAGTTGGAGAAAATCCTCTGTCTTTTGCAAATGGTATAAACTGAGAACTTCTTGCTCTTTGGTTTTCTTCCAGGTTAACAGCATCAGCTGGAAATCTCAATTGCAAGTGAGAGCCAGGAAACAGAGAGAGGGGAGACCTCTCTGTTTCCGTGAAGTCAGTTGCACAACTGGCAAAACTGTCGATACTGGATGTGCTTCTCATGTCCATTACGATGTCCGCAGGCCCAGCTGGCAACGGATCTCTCTGACCTATGACTTCTTCCATTTCTATTTCTTCTTCATAACTGGGGGGCTTTGCTGACTGGTCTTGGTAACCAGCATTAAGATTAGGCTGAGACTGAGTTTTAGTAATTTCATTATACAGCATCTCCAGTTTTTGGGCACTGAGGTGCTGTGGGCTGGAGGATGCTGCAGCATTGTTTAATTGCTCATGGGAGTCTTGTTGACTAACTTCTTGGTACTTGTTTTCATAAGATTTGTTTGAGCTTGTTTCAGACATTGTCCTTCTAGCCCATTTCCACCGGCTTGGGGACAGGTGGCTGTTATCAGGTGTCTCCTTTGGACTGAGTGGTTCTCCCAGCTTTCCTGAATCTACTGCTACATCTATCATTTCCATACTGCGAGCAAAGGCATCTTTCAGATTCATGGAGACAATACTGCCATTTCTTTTAGCTCGCTCAAGTGCTTCTCTCCTCTTAATTGCCTTCTCCTGTCTTTTCTGCTCCTTATAAAACTCTGAGAAATTGTTCACAATAATTGGTATGGGCAGAGCTATGACCAGCACTCCAGCAATACAGCATAGTCCTCCAACTATTTTACCTAATAAGGTCTTAGGATAAATGTCACCATATCCTACAGTAGTCATAGTGATTGTTGCCCACCAGAATGACGCAGGAATACTTGTAAATTTTGTAGCATCCTCATCCTTTTCGGCAAAGAATACAAGACTTGAAAATATCATTATTCCCATGGCTAAAAATAATATCAACAAGCCCAATTCATTGTAACTCCGCCTGAGTGTAAAGCCTAAAGACTGAAGTCCTGTTGAATGCCTGGCGAGCTTAAGAATCCTTAGGATCCTCATAATTCGAAATATCTGAACCACACGTCTGACGTTTTGGAACTGCAGGACGCTTTTATTGGACTCTGTGAGGAAAATGGTGACGTAGTACGGCAAGATAGCCAGTAAGTCAATGACATTTAATGGGCCTTTGAAGAACTTCCACTTATTTGGTGAGGACAGAAAACGCAGAAGATATTCCATGGTAAACCAAGCAATACACACAGCTTCAACGTGTGCTAGCTGAGGGTTGTCATTTGGCTGCCCAAATTCATCTATTTCTTGAAGTTCTGGCAGTGTGTTAAGAGACAAAGCAATAGTGGACAGGACGATGAACAGAATGGACACAATGGCCAAAATCTGTAAGACAAAATAAAAAATGTTTTGGTTAGACTGATACAAGTGTACTTGTCAGGGTTTGATTAAATCCTTTCAAATGTGCATGTGTCAAATAAAAACAGAATTGTGGAAGCTGTTTTCACTGCTGCATTCATTGTTTTGTTTTATTGTTTTGAATTTTGCACAGAGAAAACATTAGACTCATCTTAGACATGGTCAAAACTTGATTGCTTTACTGCCTGCATTAAGCCAATTCATTTCAGAAAGCAGGCCACTTGGTCTTACCATTTTTAAATTACAATAGGAGGTGGTGTTTATTAGTGCAACTCACCGAGTGAAAGATATGTAGTTCCTGCTAATGTGCAGAACATTATGAATTTTCTGCATTAATTATAATTATGTAAAACTTTACATAGCGTGGAGAATTGATTGGGGAATACCATGTGTAAGATGGTAATTCAGTACTACATAGTGCATATTTTCCTAGACAGGCATAAATTTATGAGCTGAAAAGTTAAGAGGAAAAAGTTAAGAAGAATAAGCAGGAGCTTAGTCCTGCTGAATTTTCATGTCTGGACAAATTTCAGATGCTACAAAAATTGAAGGTATTGGTCCTGAATTAGGTTGAGAGCAAGGTTTTAAAAAGTAAGTAGTATGAAGGTGAACCGAGTTTCTCATAATTATTAAAATGTGTAAGTAGACAAAGGCTTCCAAGAAATAAAGTTTTGCTTTCTGTCAGAGGAGATAGGTTTTATAATATATTTTGTCACTGACTTTCACAGAATCTTAGAATCACAGAATGACAGAATGACAGAATCAGACCCTCCACCAGCTTTGTAGCCCTTCTCTGGACACACTCCAGCACCTCAAAGTCTTTCTTGTAGTGAGGGACCCAGAACTGAACACAGGACTTAAGGTGTGGTCTCATGAGTGCCAGGTACAGGGGGATGATTGATTGCTGCCCTGGTCCTGGTGGCCATGCTATTCCTGATACAAGCCAGGATGCTGTTGGTCTTGGCCACCAGGGCACACTGCTGGCTCATGTTCAACCTGAGTAGCAGTCCCAGGTCTTTTTCCACTGGACAACTTTCTAGCCGCTCTTTCCCAGGTCTGTAGAACTACATGGCACTGTTGTGACCAAAGTGCAGGACCCAGCACTTTGTCTTCTTGAACCTCATACAGCTGGTCTTGGCCCATTGATTCAGCTCCTTCATATCCCTTTGCAGAGCCTTCCTGCCCTCCAGCAGATCAACATTCCTGCCCAACATCATGCTGTCTGCAAACTTACTGAGGCTGCACTCAATCCCCTCATCCAGATCACGGACAAAAATATTAAACAGGACTAGCCTGAATACTGAGCCTTGGGAAGCCCCACTAGTAACCAGATGCCAGCTGGATGCAGCACCATTCACCACCACTCCTCCCTGGACCCAGCCATCCAGCCAGTCCTGAACCCAGTGAAGAGTGCACCTGCCCAAGCCAGGGGCTGCCAGTTTGGAGAATGCTGTGGGAGACAGTATCAAAGGCTTTACTGAAGCTAAACATCATCCACAGCCTTTCCCTCATCCACTAGGCAGGTCTCCTGGTCATAAAAGGAGATCAGGTTGGTCAGGCAGGACCTGCCTTTCCTAAACCCATTGTGGCTGGACCTGATCCCCTGGTTGTCCTGATCGTGATGTGTGATTGCAGTTAAGATAATCTGTCCCATAGCCTTCCCCAGCATCCAGGTCAGGCTGAGAGGCCTGTAGTTCCCTGGACCATTCTTCTGACCCTTCTTGTAGATGTGTGTCACATTGGCCAACCTCCAGTTGTCTGTTTTTGAGCTCTACACAGTTGAAACACTCCCTAACATGCAGACCCACCCCACGCCTCTCCATCCTCACCTGTTCCTTCTGATGAGCTTATAACCATCCACTGCCACACTCCATTCACGTGAGTGTTCTACCGTGTTTCCGTGATGGCAACCACATCATAGCTCACCTGCTGCTCAATGGCTTCCAGCTCCTCCTGTTTGTTACCCATACAGTGTTCAGCCATGTACATGCACTTCAGGTGGGCTATTGATTTCACCCCCAGCACTGGCATGCTCCCCCCAGGCTCATCTCTAGTGAGCCTGGTCCCATTCTCTTCCCCTTCAAACCTAGTTTAAAGCCCTCTCAATCAGTCCTGCTTCCAGACTTTTTCCCCTCTTTAGACAGGTGAACCCCATCTGTCTCCAGCAGGCCTGGTTCTGTATAAATTGCCCAATGATGGAAAAAAACCAAATTGATAAAGTTCAGGCATTGCCGTACCTCACAGCCTTCCACTTTGCCTGGAATACCTAGAATGTCTTTTACAGAACCAATATCATGAGAAAAAACCCTGAATATCAGAGAACTTCACAGCTTTACCAGAAAGTTTAGTTATTAATACTCTAAGGAATATGAGCAGCTTTGAGACAGTGAGCAAAGTGTTAAAATGATACAAAAATTGCTGTAACACTTGCAAAAAATATATTGTTTTGGTTGGAAGTCCTAATTAAATCCAGGTTTTTATTAGAAATACTAAAATAAATTGTTTTCTGTTTTAAAGATCAGTTGAAGCTCATTCATAAAAGCATTTACTTTCATTTCTCAGAAATGGTACTGTTAAATCCATTTGATGATGTTCCAAGGATGCATTAGGTCTGACAAAATTGCTGGAACATCCAAGAAGAGTGAAATGCAGCTAAGAAGAATGCAAGTGTGAAGAGTGTATGCAGAGAGACTGGTCACAGTGGTGATAGAGATAGAAAGGCAACCTCACTGTAGCTTTGAGAAAAATAGCAGTAAACTTGTTATGGGTTACCAAGTGGATATTCAGCTCTCTAACAGAAACAAACTTCAGAAACAAATTTCTTCACAAACAGAAATTGCTCATGGCGTGGTGTGTATTTGGCATCATATTGTACTTACATACTATCTTTGGCCTTTTTCAGCTACTAGTAGTACAGAACAGGTATGCAGGTATCACCTTTCATATTCTAAAGTATTGAAACATAGTTATTTGAATTTTTTCTCTACCATTGCTTCTTCTGGTGTTTTTTTGGTTGTTTTTTTTTTGGTAATTATATTTATTGGAGAAGTAAGATCCATTCATTTCCTGCCAAGTGACTTATGGACCATCTGTCTTCATCCTTCATACAGCCCATTCAGAAAACATCCTTAGGTTAATCTATCCTATTTAGGTAGGCTATACAGTCCTTTAAAAATTCTGCTACCAACATCATCAAAAGAAGCCAATCTTAGTAAAGAATGAGGGCAATAACAGTGCATATGTAGGCAGGGCTGTTTAATGAAATTTGTAGCTAGGACTGAGGCAGACAAAAGACAGCACTTTAAGAGCAATAACTACCTTTCAAACTGTGAAAGTCGCCTGTATCAGATTTCTGTATTAAAGCTGGAAACTTAAATAAGGTGTACTAGGTTATCCACTCCACCTAAATGCCTGTGAAATAGCTAATGCTGGCTTGACTTCTCTAAAATACTCAATAACATAATTATACTGTCAGAATTTACAGAACAAATGAACAAGGCACAGGTCTGAATAGTTGAGCTTGCAGTTTCTGTCAAGCTGATGGAGCCTCATTGGGGCGAGAATCAGAATGTAAATAACAGGATTGGAAAAAGCTGTATAATATCAGGACCCAATTACTTGACATGCATTGTTCTTAAAAAAAAAAAAAAGAAAACTGAAAGAGTGTATCTGCCCTCAACTACCCTCAACTGTCATCAAACTGATTTTAATTAGGAAACACTGGCATTTCAGTCTGTCATAAGGGATTTATTTTATGCCTAAATGTTTACCAGCAAACAAAAGATCCTAGAAAAGAGGTGAGCCAGTAAATAGCACCCCCTCTTGCACCATGTGACATTGCTAAAACTCCATGCATTTTGTAGGCCTTGGACACAAAACTTTTCTTTTCAGAGCTGCCACCCAGGGCGTTTTATTGAAAACAAGCATCCATCTGTTTGTTCCAGCCATTCCTTCATATGCTGCTAACACACAAGTCTGAACTCTCCCAGCTCTTTTAATAAAATATGCAGTATAGCAAGCCTGGAATTTTAAGTGATTTATACATATCATCTATAAGCATGAGTCTGTTCTTCGTGAAAAAAAATTACAGCAAAGGAAAGTAGTTTGGTTTCTTCTAATGTAAGAATCTCAAGCTTTTATTTGTTTGGGACTTTGTTGTGTAATTAAAGCGGTGCATCATTCCACACACAGTATGTTTTAATTATTGCAATTGATTAGATTTCACAACTCATTAGGCAAAAAAATGCCAGGGGAAAACTTGGAAGAACAAGAGCATCTATGAGAAAAAGAAGAAGAAAAAAAGAACTCCCTGTTCTGAGTCTACATAAAGAACACTTTGCAGATATTACTATGCTGGTAAATTCTCACAGAACAGATGTAGATTGTATTAAGAGAAGCACCGAGTTTATAAGAAAGACCTGTAGCAAACTGCTAGGCTGGTTATGTTGACACAGAAGAGTAAAGAAACCACCACTGACTGAATCTTTCCCAGCAGAACTTCCTCTTTATTATGTAATATTTCTAAACCATATTCTGGACTGAAATGCCTGGAAAATTTCCGTACTCCAAGTAATTAATCTATGACCACACTTCTTGACATTATATTTTTAACCCGCATTTCAGAATATACTCTGTTAAATTACAGATTCTGGCAGGTTATGTCATTTAGCTATGGTACTACAAAAACACATAAAAATCTAGATCCTCTTAACCTTTAAAAATATTTCCTTTTAAATGGCAATTTTTTCTAAAAGAATGGACAAATTTAAGTTTTTTTCCTATGGGCTTCATATGAGGCATTTGAAGCTGTTGATGCAATGAATAGTAAAACATTCCTTGAGTTAATAATGCAGTCTTAACAGCCTCTGCCAGATGTTATGGTTTCTAATTTTTGGGGTGCAAGGACTGGTAGCTATCTCCTGAAAATGTAGTTGTTTCCTAGTATCAAATTGCCACTAAAAATTGGCTTTTTTTCCCCTGTGCACCATCTCACTGCTTATTACTGCCAGCAGTGTGAGGAATTCTGCATAAAATGAGCATGCAACTGAGGCAGAAAATAAAGGTGTAATTGAATAGCCTTCAAATTGTTCCTTTCTATTCTGCAACAACTGATACGATATGTGAAATTATATGATATGTGAAAAGGCTTCTGCTATGACTGACAAGCCAGTGTAATTTTTATGTGCAGCAGAGAAAAAGTATGCATCAGGTTCACATTAAAATATAGGTGCTGAAGGGAATTTCAATTGAGCTCTACTGATCAGCCAGTACAGTTAGTTTGATTAATATCAGTTTCAGTCTGGAATCAGGTAAAAGTGTATTAGCAATTCCCTTAGTCTTTTTTTTTTTCCTAGGGTGGGATCTAGGGTAGGATCTAGACCATTTAAATAATAGACAGAAGTATAGTCTCATACTTTTCAAATTTCTAGCCTCCACAGACACTGAAAATTATCAGGATGTCATATATTCTTCTCTTTCTGCATTTAAATGTAGGATATTGTCTTCACATAATGTTCCTTGGCAGTATATTTGACTCTGCCTTTAGAAAATCTCAGAAAAAATTGCTGTTGTTCAGCTTTTGAAAGGCTTCTGGAGAACTGTATCAACTTTTGTGGGTACTTAGCTATATATTCTCATAAGCATCTGCTTTTGGGAAAGAGGTGTTTTGATCTAGATTTGAGCCTGCAGGTCATGCTGGATCTTTCATGGAAGTGTCCTTAGCTTGTAGCACAGGGCTCCCAGCTCTGGCCAAGCAATCCACAGACTCACAGCCACGCTGGCAGGAGCAGAAGGTCAGATAATGGATGTTTTCATTTTTCTGAGGGAGTAAGCCCATGAAAGTGGAAGACATATTGGTAGGCTGGATGAGAAGTTTATAGAAATTAGTTTACTTCAGCAGCATCCTTTACTGTCAGGTGTCTTCAGATTGTGATACTGAGTTTGCAACTGAATGGACAAAAAGTCGTGCTCGGTAAGAGTGCTATCTTGTACATCTGTCTAAATCTGTGTGCATTCTGTTCCTGACATCTGGGACTATCCAAATGAGATGCACAGTGGAGAAGCAAAGACAACGGTACAAATTGAGTCACCTTGCAGCTGTAACTATTACTACATGAGGAATTTTAAGATTAGTCAGGACATTAGTCCGTAGACATTTAGAAGAAGGGGCCATTAAAATATTCTTCTGTGATGCAAAGGATGAGAAGAAGGTCATGATACAACATCTCACTCCCTGGTTGCTCCACTTTCTCCCTCCATTGTGCCCCTGGGACTTCCCAGTTACAAGCATCACCTCTTGCTTCTGACCCACAATTCTACACCATGCTGCTTTGCAGAGGGGGCTGCACTCAGCTCACACCTGTAACTCTGCATTCCTATGTATCAGTGTGTCATAGATCCCATCCTGAACAGTCTGACAGACTTAAAATTATTTTGAATATAAGGTTTCAACGGACCACACTGAAAAAGTTCCACAAAAGGCAAGACGTTTTGCTACAGTCCTTTACTGGCTAGTGATCTTTTTTAACGTAAGGTTCTTGGCCATGGGACATAAAAAAGGAGACAAATTGAAACAAGCCCTACTTGGTTTCCAAACTAGAACACAATGGAGCTATGGCAAGCCTTGAGCATGCCAAATCGAACCAATCTCGATAGTCCTGCAACAGTGAGAATTATCTAAGAATAGAAGTATATGTTTGCAAGTGTTCCTTGTTTTAAGTGATGGAAAAATTCATTTCCAGTTAATAAAAGTTTAATTTTTGGAAAATAAGGAAATAATTTAACAGTACAACATAAATTTAGTGCAGCTTACAGCTCTATCACTATTGCCCTTTCAGGAACACATCTCATAATAACTCTGACAGCCTGTGTGATCACTGAACAGCTTCTCTCTGCTGCTCTTGATCTCCTTCCTTGATGACATTATTTAGAATTCTGACCTTTCATTTTCCCCCTTTTCCTAGATTAGTATTGACATTAATATTTTTAAGGACTTGATTTGAGTGTTCTTCATTGCTCTTTCAGAATTATTCATTAAGCCTCACATTAACTACATATATGAAGGTTAAGCTCTCAGTGTTGTATTTATCTGGTGTCTAAATGATGCACAGGCTCTCTTTTGGTCTCTTTGCACTGGGATGACTCTCACTTAAAAAGCTTGGTTTAGAAATACTCATTTAGGACGTTTTCACTAAAGATTTCATGACTGGCTCCATAAACACACATCATATTTTTAGATATGAGAATTATCTACTCGTTCATGAGTAGATGAAAAAGCTCTGTCTCCAGGTTAGCTTGACAGACAACTTCCTATGAAGATAGTGAACTCAAGTGCTTCTAGATGTTTATTCATGGTTCTATGAAGTTCAGTGGTGACTTTACCTAAGGAGTTGCATATGTCCAGGGATGTGCTGTCCGATCAAGCTCACCCAGACTGGGAGCCAACATGTGGGACCACCTTTGCTACTGTAATGTGGTGTCCTTCAAGTCTCTCTCTGAGGAGGTTTAATTCAGGTAGGAGTTTGCTGCCTGCCAATTCCAGTATGCACGTCAGACCAGTGATGATAACATCAGCAGGATCATAATCATGGTAATTCTAGCAGAAGGTGTGATAACAGGTAGTTAAAGCTCAGATTTTGCCACTAGTTAATTCAAACTTCTCCAAGCCCAGCTGTAGTCAAGCAAGGTAATTTGATACTGGCTAAGGGAGGTCTACCTGACCAGAGAAACTGCTTCTGTCTTGACAAAACCTTCACTTCAGAAGTTCAGTCATAAAGCCATTCTCTGTAGCTGATATACTTCCTGCTTTAGAGCACTGTATAAATTCCATTTTTTTCATGAAGTCTTTCCACCACTTTGTGCTGACCTTCCCATTCCATAGATTAATATTTGCCTTAGAAGACCTAGTATCTCAGAGGGAATAAACCTGCCTAGGAAGGGATATTTTGTTCTTTGAGATTAGCAAGCATCCTTCTGGTGTAAAGTAATAGTAATAAAATGCATCTCTCCTGCATTCTGTTGCAGGTAGATTACTGTTTATTGTATTAATGCTATTAGGATAACAGTAATAGAATACACCCCTCCTGCATTCCAGGGTAAGCTAACTGCATTTACTTAATGACTTCATTATTGCTTTAGGGAAGGGTGGCCTTGGGGTTTGTACCACCAAGATTTTCAGCATAAGAATTTAGTTTGGGTTTGAGAATTCGATTATGGCTGAGTATTGAGGTGGTTTTGCATAAGGCAACTCAGCGGGTAATATGGCAAATGAGAATGCTGGGAATGGACTGAGTATCTGTGAATCTGAACACAGGAAGCACTCAAGTCTCTTAGAGCACTAGGGGCACATTAGGTACACAGAAGAAAACTAAGTACAACACTGCAAACATTTGCAGGATGTATTTACTAAATATTGCAACCAAAACGTGATGTTGGAGACCAGAGAAATTGCAATATGCACAACTAATAGGCAATGAATTGCAAATGGGACTATCAGCTTGATCTTTAGCACAGCCCTGACAAAACCTGCTGTGATCCATTATAGGCAAAAGCTGAGGCTAATACTGAGGGCATCTGTTGGACTGGCAGAGATGGGAGACCTTAAGTAGTCACAGATGAATACAGTCTTCACAGTTTGGAAAGAGACATATGTGTTCATTTTAGCATCAGTGGAGACAACCTTGAATACTGAATCAGCACAGAGCTAATAAGAATTACTTTTTTTAACGTATTAAGATCCATATCAAGTCAGCTCTAATATTCTTGTGCTGTTGTTCAACAGCAAAAAGCTATTTCAGCTGGAGACATGAAATCAATTATTTCATGATAAATAGCAAACTGTCCCCTAGGAATTAATGTAGAAGAAATGGCAGATCCAGAGTAAATGTAGGTGAATTACTTTGGTTTTTTTCACTATGAAATTGGATAAGCCCATGAATTTGACTGTCATATATTGACAGAAATAGAACTAGTACCTGCTTGAAATTATAGTGTGGCTATTTAATCAATTAAATAATTTAATGTAAGGTAGTTTACAGTGAAAATAAAAAGTTCACCTAGCTAATGCTTTCTTTGCTCTATAACAGTGTGAGAGACTCAATTGCCTTACAAATGATCACAAAAATTAACTTAAAGAATCATCTTCAAGGTTTTTTTTATATACAGCTTTTTGGCCTACTAACTATTATTTCTAAATGGAACAATTTGCTTATGTGTGCAAGAAAAGTCACCTACATTTATCAAAAAATTAATGAGATGTCTTTATTAAAGTTCCTGCCTACCCTCATTCAGAAGTTTTCTAAACCTTTGACATATTTCTTACATTTAGGTTGTGTTTTGTAGTAGCTATCTAATTTTTTGGTTGTGAAAGCTGACTATTATTACTTAGATGAATGTACTAGACTCTTCAAAATTTGCATCGAAGTCATGACAAGGAGCTCGCGGTTTCCTATCCTTTCTCATAGCAAACCATATGCAAGACCTGTTCTGTGCTACTTCGCGCGCAAAAACATTGGCTTCATTACAGGAATTTCATTAAAAAAAACCCCAAACAAAACAAAAACCGCAAAAAACCCACAGCAAAACAGCCCAGCCTCCAGACCCAAACAGAGAGGTCGTCACCGGCAGCAGCTGGGCCGGCTGTCTGAGGCCGGGGGAGCGGGGCTGGATCGGGCGGTGGGGCCCGGGAGCTGTCCCCCGGCGCGGTGCTGAACGCGGGGCCGCAAAGCGGGTGCGGCAGATGTGGTGCGCCCACATTCACTGTAAACCCCTTTTATTCTGTCACGTTACTTACACGAAGGTATGCAAATTATGCAGTCTAAAAAGATAAGTCTGGGAAAATAAAGCTAGCTCTGGCACAATATTTGTTTCTTGGAAAAAAATACCATTGGAGCAGGCAGGAGAGGTGAGATATTGCTTTTTACCGTTTGCCATTTAGTAAGTTATTACTAACACCCAGCAAATTACAGTGGAGATAAACAAGCAGGAGTAATGAAAACTCAAACCTCAATTATTTAGCTCTAAGGAGTTTTAGCATAGGCTGTTGAATGGATTTAATGGGGTAAATCAGCACACCTGATATACAGATTTATTCTGACGCCACCTATTTTGACATTAGCATTCAACTTAAAGCAGAAACCTGGATGTAACTGATTTTTAAAACGTGGAAACTGGAAATCAAATTACTTGGTTCTCACTGTTTCTATTTGTCATTTAGTTTTAATGGAATTTGCTTACACTTGGGACCTCAGGTTATTAACCAGGACTGTACACTCGAGTCTAATTTGCTGACAAACATATTAAGATTTTTGTTTAAACTATTCTCATTTTATCATCTTTTTACAATTGAATAAGACTGTTTTTTACTCATATAATACAATGTGCAGGTATAGTCTTTCTGAAGGCAGATACTATCTATCAGACTTATTTGAAATTTTGGCAGGCCCAAAATTCATTCTTCTCACTTTTAAAATAATTTTTCTATCTTGGCTTCATGTCAATTTCCATATAAATTTCCAAACGAAGGCTCTATATAAAATATCTATATTAATCTATGGTTTTATGTAAAGGTTATGCCAGTATTTCCCAAACTTGCAGAATAAGAGAAATTGTTAGGGAAAGGAATCCAGCCTGCTGTCTTCTTTGCAATAGTGTAGTTAAAGGTCTGCATATCTTAAGTGTCATTTCCTTATGTTAGATGTCACTCCAGGATTACTTTTGAAACTTCATCTGTAATACTGCAGTTTCAAGCACTTATTAAGGTGTGATGTATGCTGTAACACATACACAGAGTACCAATGCTCTTCAATAAATATGTAAATGTCCTCACATCACATTTAGGAAGGTCAAACTGTAATTGAAGACAGATCTGATTCACAAAATATATTATCCATTATTAAAATACTATTAAAAGGTACTGCTCATGCTGCTGTGAGCTCAGACTAACAGGACAGTATATGAGAAAATGCCTGTAAATTATGGGAACATTCCAGTTTAGGGCTGTAATTCAGACTCTGCTTTTAGCACCAATACCTCAGGCAGGTGCTGAACAGGGTGTTCAAGGAATGTCTGTTTTATCCCAAACTGTGACTCGAAGAGAAGAAGGGCTGAATATTCCCTGCTCTACAGAAGACTGGCTTTGTTCTGTCACAAATAAATGTGTATTATGCTTACGTTCT
Source organism: Promerops cafer (assembly GCA_013398275.1). Classification (NCBI taxonomy): domain Eukaryota; kingdom Metazoa; phylum Chordata; class Aves; order Passeriformes; family Nectariniidae; genus Promerops; species Promerops cafer. The sequence continues at coordinate 2,354,714 of VZSE01005694.1, forward strand.
ATTAAAATTAGGGTCTATCAGTGTTACAGGGTCTGTTTTTTCTCTCAGGGAATCAAAGGTAGGTTTACTGTTGCCTTTAACCAGAATCCACCAGTGCAGTTTGAATATTTTAGCCAGCTGTACTGGGAAGCAAAGGACAGCAGTCTGACAAGCCTTAGCCTAATGTTCTGCATAAATTTTGATATTTTTCCTATTTCGTATTTTAACCAGTAGATGTCTCTGTTTTACCATGCAGCTGTTGACAAGGACACACTGCTCCTGTTGTCACAACACATACTTAGTAAGAGAACCATTTGTTTCCCATGCAATGAATACACGTGAATGCAAAAATGCCAGGTTAATGCTCTCAGCGTACCCTAACCAACCTAAGCCCCCAGAAGCTTTGGTGAGAGCTCTGGCTGCTAAGCAATTTTGGAAATCATCTTTATGGAAATGTCCCATAGGATTTTAAGAGGACAAAAGGGGAATTGGTGAGATGCTATGGATATTCATCTAAAAAATGTAATAAATTTAGTACATCTTTTTTTATCCCATGGGAAGGCTCTCAGAAGCAGCTTACAGAACAGTATGGAGTATTTGATTTCTACACAATGCCTCAGGAAATTCCATGGTGTGATAGATGAATTACCTCCTCTGCTTCACAAATGTGTAAGATGATATTATTTCTGCATCTAGAAGCATCAAGAGTAGTAATCTAGATTATTTGAAACTCTTGCACCTAACTGAAAATATCATTGTGATACAATTCTATTCATACTTCTGTATTTTCAAAATTGGAAAAAAATTCAGCATATATACAATTATTCTAAAATCTCTACAGAAGAGATTAGCAATTTAAAAATTATATTCAAATTCTTGTATTTTAAATATATGAAAAATGAAGATATTTCAGAACTTACAACTTTTTGATTTTTAGTAATTGTCTAAGAATGTGATTGGTTTCTATCAGTTGTTTCCTGGCCTTGTTCTTGTTCTCCTAGGGCAGTAGTCCACACATTTAAAAACTTATGAGCTGAATTTTTTTTGTCTGTGTTTTCCTGGGTGTCTTTATATTTGAGATCCTGGATTAGGTAATCAGAGAGAAAAAATACTAGACTGGATCTACACTGAGCCCTGAACTGTAACAGAATTTTTGTCTTCTTCATCCTGGTCAGATGCTCCCCTTTAGAAATCCATGCAGAAACTGTTAGGATCTGTTGTTTGCCACATACTTATTAAACTCAAAAAGCATATAATCTAAGAGAAGAAAAAATGTCACCTCTTTTCGATGGTGGCTGTTCCCACATGAACAAGCAGTATGTTGGGGCTTTTTTTTCCCATTAAGACCCAAGTCAAGGTTGGAAACAGAACTTCTCCAGCTGGAGGAAGCGTGCTCTTCAAGGACAAATGCATGTTGCAGACGACCCCTGTGTGTTCACACTTCCACCCACTATGGCTGTTTCTCCTACTGTCAAGTGGAACCAGAGGTGAGCTATTTTTTAGCCCACATTTATGCTCCAAATGCACTGTGATGAGAGGCATAGATGGCCAGCGTGAGTCATCAGTCCCATGTCACTGGCTCCACCAGGCTGGCCATTTTCTGGGAGTCAAGCAGAACACTAAGTAGCAGAAATACTAGGCCTCACCCTGAAATGGCTTATTATTAAATACAGCTTTTCCCCAAATGTCTGAACAATGAGGAGTTGATTGCAGAAGGGGCCAGGGGTGTTGCCTAGTTTCAAAAGAAGGACCGAATTGTCTGTCAGATCTTTCTGGTTGTCAAACTGATGGCCAGGCCACAGAAACCCCATAGGTTTCCATGGCTGCAGCTACACAGCAGAGTTTCTACAGCTCAATCAGGCTTAAGAAGTAAACCTGGAAATAAATTTTTCAGGTATGAACAGCTATAATGCAGCTATCTGCAGCAAGGCTATGGACAATAAAATTCATCTTCAAAGAACCCTTGAACATGGAACAAATACATTATACTCTGGCTATGCTTCTGGAACTATCTTTCATACCTGACAATTTCATAATACATATATTTTTTTCTTTTAACTGCCAGCATCTGGCAATTTATGATAAAGACTTGGAACAGAGTCTTTGGGGTATTTACAATTGCTTCTATCTACACACTGATTACATATATTTCTACTTCTGAAAGCCACCTAAAACCCCCACACCGACCACCAAAAACTCAAAAATTTTCAGGAAGGGCAATGTGATTCTTTATTTTCCATGATCTATATGAAAAGGGATAGAACTGCATGAGTAATTAAAGAAGAAAAAGGTTTGTATTATTACTCAGTCAGAAGTGCTAATCAAAACAAAGTAAATAGCTTTGAAAAATATCTTTCTGTGGAATATATATGACAAAACCATATGGCTTTTAGTAATTACAGTAGTGGCAGTACTGGAAGAAAACAGGTACCACCTGGAATAAACTGGAACCACTGTGTATACGGAATATATGTAATATCACTATATACTGTTATGTATGTTTTCTCTGAGATGTAAGCATACAGGTATGTACTTTCAAAAGGACTATTAATTATTGATCTTTCAGATTATAACTGCTTCTGCTTTATTTTGGGTCCTTTATGTTCAATTATTTTTCTGCAAGCTGTGTAATTAGAAAAATTTTTATGGGAAAATACCTGGCTTAGTATACCTAGGATCTCACTGACAGTGAAGTATTTCACTGCTATTAACAGAAACACAGCAACAACACCATGGCTGAGGTTTGTTTTTTTTCCAAATGATTTATCTTAGTAGTCACTGAAGTGCATGCTCCTATCATTGTCCCACGCTCCTTTGAAGGATAGGAAGCTGGACAGAGGTGATTTGTTGCCTTCAATACATTTGACATTATAACAGCTAATGTTAGCCTGAAAGGAAATAACTGGCACTGCTGCTTTTACTGTCATATAAGATGGAGCAATGGATGTGATGTGGAGATTAAAGAGTCAAAACACAGGAATATTTGAGGTGCTTTGCAAAATTTGGGATCTTAAATTCTGAACTTTGAGGTCCTGTTTATGTTACAGAATGTTATCCTTTTGAAATATTTCCATTAAGACAGAAAATGAGAACCTAGTTTGACACAAAATAGGATTTAGAAATATGGGACTATATTACAATGGTTGAAGGAAATACACCATCCTCCAACAGCCCTAACATCACCATTTATGGATGCATTTCTTCTCAAACAATTTGCTTCATTTCCATATCCTGGTTCACTTCTAGGTTATTTCTGGAGGCACATAATCACCTCTGTGTGAGATAAGATCCAGATTCTTGATAATATACTCCAGGAAAATAATATGGACAGAACAGTGAAGTCTATAAGCAGGAATAAGGATGTTTAGGTTTGCTCATGACCTCCACCTCTGCACAAGTGCCCCTCCTGACCCTTCCAGAATGGGAGGGACTTTTGAGTAACCTGTCTGTGTGCTTGGACTGAGCCGTAAGAGACATTTTCATCCCTATCCCCAGCACGCTTTCAAATGTATATTTTATAGCCACAATCTGACAGCGAATCTGATTTACTCAAGAAAGCACTCATATAGCAACTGTGTGATGTTACTGTACATATCTAATGCTTCTGTTGGGGGAAGCCTGCTATATGTAACTCAACAAGATAAACAGTGATTTCTATGGATTTTTATCTGCAGAGCAGCATGATTCAAGTAAGAGATTCCCCTAAAGGCATGTGAAATCATAAATGAGGAATAGTCTCCAAATCTCTCTTGGTGGAAATCAAAGAGCCAAACAGAAAAATGGTGCCAGTAAAGAAAGTGAGGAACAGATGTACTTTCATTGTCTGATCCTTCCACTTACAGTTAGTCTCTCAATATGATGACCACCATTGCTAACATCATGCAAAACATGCAAATATAGTTGCATTGACAATGTCAAACATCAGCAGTGTTAGTAGGGTCACTAGTTTCACACTGATTCTGGAAGCTGGGATGAAAAAGGCTTTATGATTTTTATTTTTACATCAGAGGAAAATGTGTTTCATCTGAAACATCCTGTCAAAAAGAAAATATGCAATCCCCTCTCCATTACAAAGCATTGGATTTTTTATTAAAATTCATTTAGTGTCTAACTTTGTAGCTGGAAAGAAAAGCAATATTTATTTTGGAGTTGCCAATTGCTTTTGATTTTGACAAATGACTTAAATTATTTGCTTATCAGATTTACTTTAGGAATGAATTGTATATTTTCTTCCAGAGGGTGTTACAATTCCTAAAGAGTTTCATCAATTTTCCATTAACGTGCCAGTCAGTCTTAAGCAATAATTACAAAAGCAGAGGCATCATATTAACCTCTTGATACCAGAAGTTGGAATTAGCATATTAGCACTTAAGCAATGTAAACATTGGCCCATTGGTGACAAGGGATTAAACTGCAGCGTGCTGGGCCTGCTGTGAAAGAATTCACTGTACCTAGCCTAGCATGTTTTCTGCAGTGCACAAATCCTTATCCAGATGCACAGACCTCACTTGGAATATCCTCACAACTTCAGGAGCCAAACAGCCATGTAAAGCAGGAGTTGGGAATTAAAATCCTACCTTGGCCTGATGTATCTCAAAGCAGCTCAAATGAATGAGCCTTTAGCTTTTCTTACATTTCATTTTCCTGCACTCTATACAGTAATTACTGGGGGCTTTTGCAGGGAATATGCTTGTGCATACTATCAGCAAACATTTTTGATCAGTAATTTATGCATCAAGATATGCTTCAAAATCTGATCACCACAGTAATCCTAGATGTAAGAACCCCATTGCTTCATACTAAAATACTAAAAAATTGACATGGTAGAATTATAGTATCAGCAGTATAATTTTAAACAGAAATTAGTGACTGAATGATTTTTTTTTTTTTTTCCAGTGAGGAATCTGGCTCAACAGTTATCATTAATTTTTTCTTCCAGTAATATTTATCACATCACAGGAAAAGAAAAGAAAAAAGAAAAGAAAAGAAAAGAAAAGAAAAGAAAAGAAAAGAAAAGAAAAGAAAAGAAAAGAAAAGAAAAGAAAAGAAAAGCATCCAACATATACTTTATATAAGGATTTCTAGTATTTATTAAGCATATCAGAAGTTTTACTGGAATACATTTATCAAAGAAATTTGTTGTTCTGCATTATTATTGCCTTAAGCCTTGATGACCTGTGACTTATCAAAACTTGCAGGTAGGTCCTGAAATTGAAAGCCAGGTGGCCTTTCTAGATACAAGCTACTTAATTTTCAAGACAAATGGCTAAGAGCTCCTGGGGAAGACTGTGGAATATCATGCCTATGGCCTCACATTTCTTAGCTACAAATTTCCTGTTCCATAAAACTTTGACATAAAAACTACTGTACAGTAACTGCCAACTTTACATTGGTCATACAAAGATCAATTAATTATGTCTGCCATTTGATAAACTTTCAGAGATCAGTTCCCATTTAAATCACAGCATCTTGCTGGCTCTCTTTCTTATGTAGGAATGCAAGATGGTTATTGTTGGTCATGTACAGCCACACAGGCACTCCGGGCTTGCTGGACATAGTCTAAGGACCCACACAGATATTATCAATTCTTAAATGATTCTGGAAATGATACCACACTGGACCAATAGTCAGTGTCACTAACCACAGATGTGCTGCCTCTCCGAAGTGCCCATTCTCATGACATGACCTTGGGGCATTGGATAACTTATTTTCCTTATAATTAATCCTTTACTACTGTTTACATTGCATTGCTAGAAGAATGCAATTCCCTTTGAAGTGGGCTCTTTACAGACAATTGGTAGACTCTTAACTGCATCTGGATTAATCTTGATACTAGATGAACACAATAAAATGGAAAGATAGGAAGACAGAGACGCAGACACGCTGTCTTTAACATTTGAAGATTGGTATCACACATTATTTACTTTATATGTTTTTTATATGAGTGTCTTTACAGGGAATGGGGACCTTTATGAGTTCAGGACATTATGTAGCAGCAAGTGCTCTTTAGCTGGTTAAAAATTACAATTTATTATTTTCTATGACAATTTAGTTTTGCAGATGATTTATATATGTAAAAACTTCTTGCAACAGTAAGAAAGGCAAAAAACCCTCTTAGTTTGAATGAGAATTGTGTTATCACATTAATAATAATTTTCATTTTCTCATAGTGAAATAAATAAAACCCTCGAAGATATGGGCAAGATTTGAGATGAGTAAATTGGTCTAGAGGCCCAGAGTTTTGGTAGCTGAATTGCTTGGAGTAGCTCATATTAATTCTGTTCACTTACTCCCACATCTCTAACAAATATCATATAGTATTTCCAACAAATCATTGACTTTCCCTTCTTTTCCCTCCTGAAAGACACTTGTTTGCAGAAGTTCTGCCAAAACCATGAAAACATGACTAAGGTATTTATTTTATACATCTTCCATGCCAGAAAGGAATTGAAAGGATCCCATTTGATGAAAAGCCTATTAGGAAACTTGAAATGAAAAAAATATTCATTTTTCTTTGCTCTCCACTAGTCTGTGAAGCTGGAAGACTGACATTATTAGTTCTTTTCACTGGACCACATTCTCACTATATTTTGTATGTACATTACAATTCCTGTTTAGCAGTTTATAAGCTTCCAGTTCAGCAATTCAGATGAAGAAATAACCTGTATGTGCGTGTATCTCTGGGTATCTATCTTAAACTACATCATCTACAAAAGCAGAAACCTCAATCACCTTAATGCAATCAGGAAAGGAACTTCTGAGTCATTTCAATATAAATGCCCTATTAATGGCTTTTACAGCTGATCTTCAGAATGCTGAGTTGAAACATATGGGAACAGCTGATACTGTGCTGATAGACAAGAGGTCAAATCTTTACAGGGTCACATATGTTACTGCTGAAAGCATAAGCAATTGCTTGCACGCAGGGTTATTTATAGCGTTGAAGAGTGAACCAATTGTATTGGTATCTGATCCATACCTCATATAGATAAACCAAACTGAATGCCAACTCAGGGAACAGATGTCCATGAAACTCGTCTGGTTGACAGATGCCATAGAGTTTATTAAATATTAATGGCCACTTAAGCAGATTTTCTCTGCTAGTTTCTCTCTGGAACAGTCACAAAATCCCAAATTATTTGGACTGCATTACAGCCCATGAAATATGCTACTTCAAGGTGTAGGGAAGGTTGCATCTCGAGCACTTTCATCAAGAACTTTCTTCTTTCTGTATCCTCCACAGGTCTCATAGTTCTCTCTCACTTGGAGCAGGTCTTGTATTGGTTTCCCTTTAGCACATTTTTAGGTTTGATTATCCTACTTTAAAAACAGTTCTTGGATGCAAACATGCTGCTTGGTTAGGAACACAGCAATAAAACAACACAATGCAACAGTAAAACAACAGTAAAAATAATATGTCTAGTTTATGAAAAGTAGTAAAATCCCTTTGCTTGGCCCAGCGATTCTTAAACTGCATAGCACTTAACTGCCATGAAAGATGTGTAAATAATCCCTAGGAAGCCAACAGCTTCCTTCTGAGCTGAAATGTGACTGGGAACTGCTATCATTGCTCCCAGCATTACCACAGAGATGGAACATGAGAAGAATAAAGTTGGGGAATTCTGGAACCTTTTGTGTTTTGCAACAGATAAAACTATTCAGTTCAGAACAATGAGCAGCTTCTCTCCAGGACACATGCAGGAGGCTGTGCAGCACAGGAGCAGAAACTTTATATATAATGAGCCACTTCACATAGCAGATTATGTGGTAGCCTCTCATAACAGAGTAAAATAATTCCCCCGGTGTGAGCCTTATTTTAAAAGACATCTGCTTACAATTATAAGGGATAATATTTTGCAGTGATAGGGAACATTTAAATCTCGAGCAAGAGACTGGAGTATTGGCTGTGACTACCTACAATTACCATTTGAACTCTCTCTTACAAAGATACACTTCCAGATCTCCAGAGCTGTTCATATATTCATGTACTGTACAGATGAGGAGGACAAAGATATTTGCTCAGACTACTTACCTCTCACAGACTTTTAGATACTTTGGGTAATCTAAAATGTACAAAGTGTTTTTCTAAAACAGAGAGAACACTGTCTCAAGATTAAAGTCTCTGAAGAAAAGTCGCCAAATCTCAGATTTACTCCTACTCAACACTGCCATTTACAAACACTGAGATTTCATGAGAGCAGAAGATGGTGAAAATACATTTTTAGTCATTTATGTTCCATGTAGTGGGATGGATTGTTTTTGCTCTCCTCGTAAGTATTCTCCCAATACAATTCAAACATTATTTCCAAAAGCTGAAATTGGTTATGAAGTTGGGGTTTTTTCTCCATTTCATTTTGTGTGGTTTTTGAAGTGACAAAGAAGTAAAGCTTCATTTATATTTCAAATGCAACACCTGTCAGCATTCATATATATTAGACATATACACACATATGTTCACATACACAGACACATCTACATATATATATCTATGCAAGTATGTACACTTATGCCTAGAGAGATCCCTGTTAAATATTTACAAATCTGAAAGACAAAAGCTTAATTCAGGAGCATTTAGGGTTGCAGGCTACATTGCTGGCATAGTGCTAAATTCAATTTACTAAACCCTTTATGCAATGTTTTATTACACAAAAAACTGTAGATATGCCAAAAGTAACAAAGCGGATTGGTGGGGAAGATTTAATGAATTTATATCACTCTGGAAGCCTGAATGAAACATGACATTCCTGGAGATTAATTTGGATTGCTAGTGCTTTTTGAAGTAATTAAGAGCATACAGTTAGGAGACATTTGAACTGGGCTGGAAATACTCTGTGGAAAAATACAATTCGTTGCATATCTGTTCTGCATTGTGTTATTTTGGGTTCCTTTCTATTTTTAGTGCATACTGCTCTGTCCAAGATTTTCACTTTCCATATATCAGTTCTCAGTTCCCACCAATTTCTTCAAGAATTGCACCAATGGAGAGTGGCAAGAAAGCAAGCTCAAAAATAACAATGAAAGTGCTTATGTACCATGGTAAAATTCCATGGGCTCTGAGGATTGCAGGGAGATACTTGTGTACAAAGCGCATACAAAGTGATTTCTTGTTCATTCAATATGATGAAATAACTGGAACACCCTTCTCCAGGGCTCTTTGCATTTTTTTTTAATAAATTCACAGTATTTTCTGATTTGCTTCACCTATCTGATCTCATTTCAACAGTTCTCTTTGTGAGTAAGATGAAATGGACAGCATCTAACACAGTCAGTTCAACATTCAGTTACACAGAAATGTTTTTAATGTAATACTGTGCTGTGATTTATATCCATTTAACAAAGCCAAGCATTAACAGACTCAAAAGAAAGGAGAAGATAATTAAAGTATTACCTTACACTAGACCTTTTCTTCACAAAGAAAAGCAAAATGAAAGCATCGCTAGACTGACCTGTATATTAGAAGAGTTAACCACATAACATCAATATGTCAAAATTAGGAGTTATCTACAGAATACTGAATGAATCCTGGAGATACTTCACCAGTAATTTAATGTTCATTATGTATCATAAATATTGATCACTAGAACAGATGGGCAAGAATTTACTGAGGAAAATTTTGAGAGAAATGAAAATGAATAAATATTTCCTCCATGCCTCTTCTTCTGTTTGAATGGTAAAAGTATTTTGTTTAGAAACCAAAATGTCAGATATCCATTACAAATGTGAAGATTTTTATTTAGAGGGAAAAGTTTCTTTAAACAAATTTCAAGCAGTAAATTTCTGATTCTCTCCATTGCAAACTACGAATTGAGCCTTAAGTGTCTGGACAAAATCTGAGAATATTTCTGGGGGTATTGCATCACTGTCACTTGTGATCTGAGTCACCTGTTGGAATGGTCACATTCTACCTTCCCAATTTAACTACTGCTTTGTCTCAGGCAGGTGCATCTCAGCACAAGAGTTTAAGAGATCCATCATAATGGTGATGTCTTCCAGGGCACAGCAAATACCCAAGCTGACTCAGGATGTGCAGAACATCACCTTCTGGGGTACTTGCACAT
>VZSE01005694.1:2372982-2520310 GCA_013398275.1 Promerops cafer
AAAAAAAAATACAGGAAACCTTGTTTCTAACCTGCCAGTGTTCTGCCTTTTTCTCATCTGTTAGACCAGATTACCTGCTTGCTATTTTCCTTTCAGGACTGTGGTAGGAAAGCATCTTCTCTGCTGGTTTCTTTAAAGGAAATGTCTGTCACTGACTCTTGTCTCTTCTTTTCCTCCTGTTATCAGCTGCCCTTTTGCTCCATGGCAGACAGGTATTCTTGAAGGTGAGAAAGCACTGGGAGAGGACTACTGGGGAAATGGGAAACTTTCAGTAGGATCAACAAATCTGAGTCTGGTGTGGCAGAAATTCTGGTGAAAGTTGACCCCACAGTTTCCATAGGACAGATTGCTGAGTAGCCACATATTAAAAATTGCTATTATTGCTTTCTCAAAAGAGAATCAGCAATTTTATGAAGAAGGTATCTGAAGTCTTGCACCATACTGAAAAACAGCAAAAAGCAAGCCTTTCCAAAATGATGCCTCTTGCAATGGAAATAAGATTCTTACTCCTAATACCCTCCTAGGTTTGTGCTGCATTTTTCAGTACAAAATTAAATTTTTTATTCAGTGAAGCTGGCTATTTTAGCCAAGATTAAGGGTTCTAAGGATCATGAATACTAAATTCTAGGTACATAATACCACAGTCACAGCAGACATACAATATTACAGGCAAAGAAGCAAATATCTTAAAAACTTTTACTGAGGTAAAAGACCTCAGTGTATGAATAAAAGGTTCTAAACAAAGTGCAAACTCCTCTTGCAGTCTCTTTAAACTACTCACATCCTCTAAAGTTGTAGCAAAGACCATAAACCTCAAGTTTGTAGCTATTCCAGGAAGTGTTGTCTTTTATTTCTAAGAGTGGATATTAATTGTGACTTACAGCATACGGCCAAAGCCAAAAACACCCCGCCTGCCACTGGATTTATGTAGATATTTGTCACTGAAGTCCTACATTACTTAAAAATACACAACTTAAGGAAGTACCTGGAGGGACCTAAACTCTTTTGCTACTTTCCCTTCCACTTCAAAGCCTCTCCTCTGATATACAAGCCCTAGAAAGAAGAAAATATGTGTCCCCAAAGATCTCTTTGTTTAAGGGCCTCTTTTTAGAATCTGACGAAATGGTTTGGGGTGCTCATTACACCCCAAATTTTGTAAACCAAACCAATGTCTTAGTAACACAACGGAATTAAAAATCCCACTATACTTATTTGCCCATCTTAAAAGTATGCTGCTAAACATGCTGCAATGCAAATGAGAGGCAAATTAGCATGTCTGACCACAGACAGTCATTCTCCGAAGAGCAGTGTGTTTAGATATAAATGATTACCCAGTAATGAAATAGCTGCAGTAGTGATGAACCTATTTCCTCAGTTCTAATTACATAGGCTCCAAAGAGGTCTAAGCTATGTTCCCTGAAAAGCTAATTATTCTACCAAGAACACTTTCTGCATTACAAATAAATTAATCCCCACAGGAATAACTGAGCTGAAGTAAATGTGACAATGTTCCTACCACAGGGAAAAGCATTTGCTCCAGAATTTTTAACCATTCAAATACTGAAAAAGCTCCATTTGACCCCTTGAAAATAAATACATTTTGATAAACAGTTCAGATTTTGCAAGGTTCTTGGTCTCTCTATTTGGTTATTCATTACAAGGACCATTTTAATCCCTTTTACGTTTTCCAGAAGACATTTCTTCTGGTTTTCTATCTGAAGTTACTCATTACCTTTAAAGCACCTTAATAAATGCTTTAATACGGGGCTTTAATAAAAGGACTTCACAAAAAAAAGTCCTAAAACCGAACTGAGCTGAAGATTACTTCATATAACCTTAATGTAGTAATAAAAATTACTAAAACAAAAGTGATCCCATATGGAACAGCCTATTGCTTAGAAGTAAAAGAAATGCTTATTGAGAGCCCAAAAGCTCCCTAAAATCAAAAGGAACAAAGGGGAAATTGGCACTTGAGTTGAAAGCCCTGTGTTTAGAGACACACTGCACAACACTAGGCAAAGTTGTAAGACTGCTACTTGCCAGATGCTGCTATTTGAAAATATATATAGGTTGTCTGCAGCTTTTCTTCCTGGGGTACTTTGTATCCATTCTCCTCCTCACCTCTTCCTAAGAGTAGCAGCAACACAGGTGAAAAGGGAGGGAAGGGGCAAAGTCTTTGAGGTTCGCAGTATCTCAAATTTCTAACTCTAGCCCTATTGTTAGAAAATAATGTGCCCATGTATCTAAATGGAGAAACCAACAGATTCTAGCAGGGTCAGAGAGAATTGTCATGTTCAGTTCTAGCAGCACCTTGAGACCCTTTCCCCTTTCTAATTTGTGTTTCTTTTATTCCTCAACTTTGTACATAGAAGAAACCCATCAACTCTGGATTTAAGTATGACATTCACAGATACTACATCCTTGTCTCTAAATGTCTGGTTTGTCTTAAGATAAGCTTAAGAAATTTCTTGAGATAAATACCGACCAACCCACCCTGCAACTGAGAGCAAGGGAGTGAGCAAGGTTCTCTTTTGGATTGTTAAAAACCCCAAAATATTTCCATGGAAAAGCAGAGCCATCTGAAGCAACACTGTACTGCATTAGTTACTCACTAAGGAGCTGCCATAATATATTTTAACTGGGAAAGTTATAGTATTATCAGAATGGTAAATGGATTCAAATATTTAAGTTTCAACTGACAGATTGAGGAACAGGGCTTATATTCATTGCATGCAATTTTATAGTACCTAATTTTTGTACTTAGCATTGCAATGAGGATTGATAGAACTAATCCAAACCCTTCACATAAAATGAAACAACATGAAAATGAGAGGATATATGATTTATAAATTATGAAATTATGCATAGGATTAGAACTTTTTGCCTAGGATAATAAGGACAAGAAATATTTAATTTCAAACAGAACAAAGGGCATGATGGGCCTTTTTTCCTCTGATATATAGTCCTTATGGATCTGTCTGGGATATTTGACATAAGAATAAAGAAAAGAAACAGTTTGTTGAGAGGTTAGAGCCTTTTCGTGATATTGAAATGCTGAACCTAGTTTTTAGTACAGCAATTTGACTAACATAAAACTTGAACTGAGATGAATGAGACTTCCATTTAGTTTTCTCTTTTAAAATCTGATCCCCATTTCTTAACTGAAAACCAGCAGAAATAAAGGAAATCAGAAACGTAATTGTTTCTCAGTCCATTAGATAGAGAAATGTGTAAGTCATTGACTGGGTAATGGCTTTCTCAGAACTAATGAATACTCAAGATTCAGTCTGGTGGTGATGAAGCACAAGAATATGGCAAGGAAAGAAAATACAAAATGCTATGTAGAAATCAAATATTTGAGCTGAAAGAAGAGGGAATTTTAAAGACAATGAATATGTTAGTGCAATGGCAGATGCAGTCTCCTGTAAAAACAAACTTTTACTGCTCAGATTTAAGATTAAAATCACTTTACTTGAAACAGTGAAAACCTGTGAGGAAAAACATATTTGATATGCTCCAGGCTTAATCCAAAAAGCTGTTTAGTTAAATCCATGCAAGTTTTTGACAGACCTAACTGCCTTGCCTATGATTAACAGTTCACCTTCATCTTTCAAGCCTTCATTCCTCACAGGCTCTGACTATGGAAATGCCTGATACCTCCAAAAGAAACTACAGCACTGAAGGATGCCAGGTAGAGCAGGGTGCAGAGGCATGTTTTCCTCAGCATCATCGCCAGCCACTGCAAATGTGTCAAGCTTGGTTGCTGTGCTTTACATTGCTCCCTGTGCAATGCAGAGCCAAGTGAAGGTCATGGCCTTCATCTTCAAGGTATGTCCTGACTGAAACAAAAGATTTGGTTTACAAGGATGTAGAACACAGCTGACAACACTTCTGAGGTGGAACAGAATAATATGGCTGCAGCTCATCTTTACAGTGAATAGGACTGGCACAATCTGACATTTAAATAGGAATACTGATATTCACCTATAACCTGAAATAGAAAGCTCATTTCTTTTACCTTGTTTTCTTATGTGAGTTTTAATGATGTTGCTTAGTTAATGTATATGAATTTTCAAAACCAAACACTCAAGTACTCACTTCTATATCTGGGGAAAGGGTGGGAGAACAAACTGCCTCTCAGGCATTAGATACAGTGCTTAAGCTAGATGATAAGGTACATGCCCAGTTCTAGTCTCCTCAGTACAAGAGGGACATGGAGCTCCTGGAGCCTGTCCAGCAGAGGGCTACAAAGATGGTTAAGGGACTGGAACATCTCTCTTATTAGGAGAGCCTGGGAGAGTTGGGCCTGTTCAACCTTGAGAGGAGACAACTGAGAGGGTACCTCATAAATGTGTATACATATCTGGAGGGAGGGTGTCAAGAGCCTGGAGCCAGGCTCTGCTGGGTGGTGCCAAGCAGTAGGACATGAGGCAATGGGCAGAAACTGATGCAAAGGAAGCTCCACCTCAGTGTGAGAAAGAAATTTACTGTGCGGGTGACCAGGCACTGGAACAGGCTGCCCAGAGAAGTCGTAGAATCTCCCTCACTGGAGATATTAAAGAACTGTTTGGATGTAATCCTGTTCCATGTGCTCTGGGATGACCCTGCTTGAGCAGGGAGGTTGTACCAGATGACCCACAGTGGTCCCTTCCAACCTGACCCTATCTGCAATTCTGTAACTGATTTCAGATACAATGAAAAATACAGTCAGAAAACAGAGGAGGTTAAGATGTAAAACTCCTGGAAGAAAATAACATGCGAAGTTGTTGAGATAGAGCAGGAGAAGGACAGGGAGGGAAGAAAAGGTGTGAAGAAAGGGACTGACAAAAGCATTTAAAATATATTCCTTGTATTTCTCTTATTTCCTTCTTTCTGCATGCATTAGCCCTTCTCTTAATAGGCATAAGAAGCATTTGACTTTGTACAACATGGAATGGGAGGAATAAAGAGAAGTGCCCTTGAACCATTCTAGATGCAGAAATCACCTATGTCTGTCTTCTGTTTTTGAGTATCAGTTACCAAGAACAAGTAAGTAATTTTTTGCCATCTCTGGTTGGGTAGTTCTATTAAAAAATGGCTTCCTTTTGTAACACATAACCCACTTTCTAAAAGAAAGGGATGGATGGCTCTGGACAGTGAGCAATTCCATCTTAACCTTGAATTTGTTTTGTTATTAGGATGAGGCAGATTGCTACTCTATCACTACAAGCAAACAAAAAATTATTTGATAAAATAAGTCATCTCTTTTCCATGGTACTTACAAGGGGAACAGGTTTGATAGTTAAATAGATAGAAACTATCCCTCCTCTGAGCTACTGGTGGAATTTCTCCCAAAATCCCAGCTTCTGTATGGCTATCCAACAGCATGCCCAGGAGCTGGTTCCTGCTCATCTGTGCCCTCTTTGTGATGAGGGCAGATAAGGTGATCTTTGGCTTCACCCAGTGCAGACAGAAACTGATTCTAAAATTACTGACAATGACAGTGAATGCATGTAAGATTTACTGCAGATCATTAATTCGCTTATATATATGACTGTGTAGAAAGGTACTCAATGTTTTTTAGGACAAGTATCTCACTGTTTGGGAAGATCTGTGGCATTACACTGTGTCTCTGAAGCCTGGACAGATGAAATCTAAAATGATGAATATTTCCCAACAAGAATTTATCACCTTAGGGCAACAGTTACTGAAGAGTGAATGAGGCAAGAGAAAAAATTATGCTGATCAGTGAAGCAATGTCTTTGGAGGAACTTGTGATTCTTCAGAGGTTAAATCAATCAAGTGACAGGGATCCTGTAAAATCTTTATATCAAGTGTTTGCTTCCATCAAATTGTGATAAAAATCTGATAGGTGAAAGTTTACAGGGTAGCTTTAATGGACAAACAGCCTCTCTTCTGATTTTTAATTCTCACATTTGAACTTCAAATTCAACAGTATATAAAGACAGAAAATAATTTTTTGCCCATACTTCAATAAGCTTACTTTATACTGTCAGGATGGCCAAGATGAGAGTTTAGTTGAAGCACACATTGCATTCTGGCTAACTTTAACCAGGTTTAGCAAACTTTTCAGTCCACCACTTTCCAAACAGTAGCAGCAGAATTAGGGGAAAACAAAAGCAGTAGAAATACTTCATAGGCATCACTTTTTACGTATTAAGGTATTGGAAAAACATGGATAGCAGTTATGTGTGGAAAAAGAATAAGCTGTGGATTTGCTGGAAAATAATACATTCTGATGTTAAAATCTCTTTTTTGCCCCCCTTGCAATTTTAGCATGCACATACTTGCCATTGCAGTAGCTGGTTCTTTGATTAATGTCAGCAAAACTAAGCTGCCAGTAACCTTTCCTCAGGTAACTGAACTTATATTTCAGAGCAGCATTCATCTGGTCACATCTGCTCTTTGGCTTTTTTTTTTTTTTTTCTTTTTTCCTGAGGACTGGTAGGGCCAAAAAAGCCATGGGAACACCTGGGATCAGCTGCAGCATGTTGCCTGGGCATGTTTTCTCCCCGTGCAGCCTGCTCCGGGGGCTGAGCTGTCTCCATCTCTGATCACTCCTGGTGAGTGTCCCCCAGAAATTCTCCAAGCATCTCTGCCAACACCAGCTGCTGGGGAACCAAATATATTCAGGCAGTCTGTCCTATTAACAGAGATTATGATTCATTTAAAAGCACAGAGGTGAAAATCAATTAGTATTAGTGATGATATTAAAGTGAAATTCTTCTGGAGAGGAAAGACTAGGAGAGAGAAACATTTTTCCTGATGTTTTTCAGATACCGAGGCTATTTCTAGAGAAAAATAAGTGATTCACCCTAAGCATTTTTGTCACTTGTTATTTAAAGGGAATTATCATGGCTTGGCATTAGTTCTGAGGTATAATTCACAGTGTTTAAAATAATAAATATGTAAGATCCTCTTGGTAAACAGATCCATAGAAAGGGCAGGCAGATGGAGGTCTGCATGCTTTTTTGCTGTATGTCCAGCATTACTTACATTTGGTAACTACTGAAACCCTTAAGCTTTAAATCTCCTCTTTCTCTTATAAAATTCTGTGAGATTAGGAGGTCTGCACTAATCAAATGCCAATAATAAAAAAACCCCAAACCCATTGCGGAGCAGCCAACACTAGCCAAGTCAAAGGTGAAGGTATTGTCCAAATCCTCAGAGATAGACCTTAAGTATATTTTTCTCTGCTTAATATGATTTGTAAAATACAAAGGTAAAGGTGTTTCTCTGTACTTGAATGTCTGCTGAGAATAATGCTTTAGAACATTGAGCATAATGCGAATAATGCATTAATTAACAGGAACAAAAAGACCTCGTTAACTTGAATACTTCAGAGTCTGGGATTCACACTCAGATTATCTCTAATCTATTGTGAAAACAAATATTTGTTTGTTTTTTTTTTTAAAGCTTCTTTGTCTTAGTTGGGGTAGACTAAGTGCCCTGGGTGTAGATGCACAAAGAAGCAGGCAATAGCAGATGAATCTCTGAGTTTAAAAGACATCTGTTTCAAGTGGAATTTCAAGCTGGAGACATTACTTGTTCACATCTTTTTTAAATATCACAAAATATTTATCTAAACTCTTCTGTGCCTAAATACCTTCCTCAATTTTCCTATTTTCCAGGAAATAGGGCAACAAGACTTGTGAAATATTAATTAAATTAATAAAAAAGTGTGTCATTTCTTGAAAAACTTTATTTCTGACATTTTCTAATGAAATGCTTCGATCTGGTATATGGAAGATGCAATTTAAAATAATAAAAAATATACAATTAGGTACATCTTTCCAAGCTGAAAAAAATGTCTCTTTCATTCAAGATGAATTATTAAAGTTTTTCACTTCAATAATTTCAAACATGAAATTGAAAAGTCTACAGTTACTAAATAAAATAAAATAAGTATTCAAAATATCCCAGTGACTGTATTGATATTTACAGTTGTAGCTTGCTTGGTTTAGTGCCAAATCTATATTCTCTTCTAAGAGATAAAAGACACTATTTCTTAGAGAAGTGCTAATGTCAGTTCATTATAGTCCTGTGACTGAAGGCCTTGAGCTGAATATGTGGTACATTTTACTCTTAAAAAGATTACTCCCATATTAATTAAATTTCCTAAACATCCTTTAAGGAATATCACTATTATCTTACTTTTTTTATTGAAGACAAAGCCCATGAGTGTTTAAAATGAGGCCAATTTTGCTGCATTGATAATAATGATTATCAGTTATATTGAGGATAACACTATGCCACCTTATATTAGCTATTTGAGAAGGAAAAATAGAATTTACAAGGTCTGCTCTTCTCTGAGCCTAACTATGTCAGTATAATAAAATGTGATTTAAAATTAACTTTTTTTTTCTTTTTTTTTTAAACTTATGAGCCAGAGGATGTCTGGATGGCTGAAATTTGGCAGAAAACTTTTAGTGATGTATGTGCACTGAATGAGATGTGCCAAAGCCAAAAATTCTGTAAGTGACTCGGCTGAGTAGCATGCTCCAACTGTGAATAAGTTCAGGGTAGTTTATTGGCCTCTTGACTAGTAAACATGAGATGGATTCTGCCACGTAGAGGGCATAACATTCAGAATATTACAGAAGTCATCAAGGAAAAGAAGTACAGCACAGAATTGGTCATTGACTGAACATTCATTTCAGTTTTGGTTAAAGCATGAGAACAATTTAGATGCATTTATCAGAAAAAAACAACTAGAAATGGATCCTGAACCTCTCTCATGGTTCTCCTGTCTGCCCCACACATCAAAATATTCTTGGGCTAAAAGTCAGCTGTAAGCAAAAACTGCAAAGCAAAAACTAATTTTCTTTTCTTTTCAATGTGAATATCTCCATCCCCACCATACTGATTTCAGCAGAATGCCAGAGGGCTGATAGAAGATGGAGGTCAGTGAGTTTTTAAACCTATTATGGATATTCTTTTTCTTTTACATTGAAACAGTGTTCACTGGAAGCTTTAAAAGGCAAGAGTCATGTGAAAAGCTGATGGTTTGAAGGCAGGAGTATCCATAGAGTATAGTATACTAGAACCTGAATCTGGAAAAGGTTGTTCTCAGTCCCCCATAAAACACACAGATTTTCAGTGGTACAAGCACTTTCATCTTGCCCTTGCAGTTAAGAGATCTTGTCAGTGCTGAAATTCAGAAGAGGGGGTTTTGTCTTGCCATGAAACATACAGCACATGAACATTTGAAATGCAATTCAGAAAAAGATCTCAGTAAGACTGGATCTGAAACCCATTTACATGAATTCCTGATTCAGAAATACATCTGTAAGACTGTTGTCTCATTTAAAACTAAGGATTTAGATGCAAGTATGTGATGAATATACCACAAGAATAGTTACATAAAACTTTTCAGAACGGTCAGCTTTTTGGCCTATCAGTCTTGAAACAGTTGCTTTGAGCAGCAGGAATTATCAAACATCTCAAGATACTCAGTGTAAAGATGAAGCTTTTGATGCCAATCGAATAAATGCAAGTGTCAGGTTTCACTGGCTTATAACCTTCACAAGTGTAACAAGCAGCTTGGAAATGTGACAGTCAGAGCATGATCATTGACCTAAACACAGGCATCCAGTGTCATTTAGGATGCCCTTCTGAACCCTGCCTGGCCTCCAGCTACTGCTCCTCAAGGACACGGGTCTTTTATTGCTCTACTGTCACATCTGCAAGTCTCATGCAGCTGCCCTGGGTACCCAACAGGGCATCTCAAATGATACTGGCTATCTACACTGAGGCAACTGAGTGCAGTTCTCTGTGAGAAAAGAATGCAAACAAAAGGATCCAAAGCTGATATATCAGATCCATAATTATTTTTAAATTGTTATTATTATGAGAAGCTCACCAGTGATTTCAGAATGCTTCAGCTGGCGAGTATTCAACGGGAGTATGCAAAGTTATTTTTCACATGTCTGCAATTAATTAAGCACTGGAAGTATTCAGCTAAGTCTTCCCTCAGATGAGCATTTATAGAAAGGATAACATTTTGGTGCAATTCTTTTACTAACAGGCTGCTTGGGAAACTGCAGTGTTTTGTGAAAATTTTGGACTGACTGCTTCAAAACCCTGACAATATGTTTAGTCTGCATAAATGAGGGAAAACATATTTTGTTTTGTTCAGCATGCTCTGAACTTTCACAGTTACATAATTATCCGCTCAGATGGTCCCACAGTCTTATTTTGACTGAAAGGGAAATTGGAAATGTTGATAAAATAAACCCAGGCTGGAAGCTTGGCAGCTCTGCCATTTGTTGGAGAGAAAAAGACCCAGGTTCAGGACTTTCTTTAGCATGTGATGTTTTTCACTGCAAACCATTCCCTGACATGGTGATAGTTAGCTGCTACAAGGACATTAAAAATGGCTGGACTATGCTTTTCTGGTCTTCTCCTGAAGAAAGATATTATGAGAGTGTTGAGTTCCATATTGTGGGACAAGCTGAGATGCTGGCACTTCATACCACCCAGAATCTGAATCAAAGTACTTGATCTGATTTTGAAATGAAACAGTCCAGGGTTTTGTTTCAAAACTCTAAACTCTAAGGAAGCCTCATGTTTTCTATTCCAGTACCTTGTGTGTGAAACTAAAGTGTCAATGTTTTCCTCTGCAAAGCATTTTGGTGATACCAATGCTATGGGCTATTTAAGACACAGTCTTGATGAGTAAAAAAGGACAGGTATGATTTGAGTCATAACAAGTTGGTAAAAATAAAATTGAATGAACATTTTCAGATTATTTCTTGTCAAATATTTTGACAAACTCAGTCCCTGACCATAAAATGGATTTGAATGTGGGAAACTTTCTGCTGTGAATTCTCTGAAAATTATTGTCATTCCTTTGTTCTGCACAAGCCCCTAAGTTAAGGTGAAGTTGTTTATAGGAAATGGGGAGATTTTCCTTGCCAGCTCTTTGCCTCCGTATCAGCCAAGACAAAGATGGTCTGAAGGTGCAACTGCCCTGCATCTTTAATCATTGTCTGTTCTAGCAAAGAGTGAAATCTGCTTCTGGAGCTCCTGTTGTTAAAGCATCTTCCATCCCTTGTCCTTAGGTGTAGATGGCATCGTGGCACCCATGGCAGCTGAGGCTTGCTTCATTAATTTTTCATGTGTGCATCAACATGTCATGTTTTTCTGCTTACAATTTCATCGATTGGTTCTTGACAGCCAATTTTTTCACAGAAAAATCTGAACTGTCTCCTACTGCTGCAGCAATACAGAGGTAGGCTTTGGGCAGATCTAGAAGGGAATGCAGACAGTTCATTTTCTCTTGCACACAACCAGTGGTGTGTCTGCTCAGTATTCATGACTGTGTGCAAAGTACAACTTGATACAGATTTCTTAACTTCTGGGACTGCTAAAGAAGTGCATTGCTTTTGGCTCCTTGCATCTTAAGTTTCACAGTAAAACTTCTCTGCTTACTTCAATTCTGCTGGTTCCTTATCAGAGAGGCTGAACAAAACTGTCCAGGCCATGAGGCACTGTCAGCCTTGCCCATCCCTGCTCAGCCTCTCCAAGAGCCCCCTGCCCATGGGGGAGCTCCTGTCAGGGCTCTCTCCACTCTGCTCAGGGCACAGGATCCAATGTCAGCCTACTGGGGCCACCAGCTGCCATGGGCTCTGCTGAGCCAGGCCCACCTGTGGCCCCACAGCCCACCATGGCCTTGTCCTAATTCCTGGGGAGGTGCCTGATGGCTGGTGCTGCCCTGTGCCTCCTTCCCCCTGGCTGGGGTTTCATGTGATGAGCTGCCAGGCCTTGCCTGCTGTGCTTGAGGTGCCCTGACAAGAACCTCTAAACTATTATTAATGACTGAAACTAAGGCAGAAGGAATCCACATCTTCGTATGGTATTTATTTGGGAATGCCACGTCCTGGAAATGGTTTAACATGCAATGGTCCCAGCGGATAATCACTTCAATCATATCACTGGAATAACAAGGCTACACACTGTTACTCCAGACTAGGCCAGGAAATAAATGTCACTTTCTCACAAAACCCCTTGAGCATCCACGGTCTCAGAAGATCACAAAAACTTTGGTTAAAACTATGCAATGTTCCTATACAAAGAAATTAAAATTGAGAGGAATGAAGAATAGTGGAGTTGAGGGTCTTCTGGATACAGAGTTGAACATGACTTTCCAGAGGCTGGCAGCCAGGTGTATATGTGGTGTATCTCTCAGTGGATTTCTCTGGTGTATTGACTGTTCATAATTTTTGGATTAAGTTTAGGACAAGGTTAGGTGTGTCCACCATGCCTGTGATGGGCTGACCTACTGTATCTGCCTGTAGAAGACCCTGCCCATCAGGACTCACTGAGACACAGGCTGTGTCTTAGACTGCACAGGCTACCCCATGGCATCTATCTACAGCCTTCCTGCCTTCTACAGCCTTTCTCTGTAGACTTCTTGTGCCTTTATACACCTGCACATTTAATATTAACAGAAAGCTTTTCAGAATTCAAAGTTTGAATATTTTCCAAGGTGTCAATCTAGAACCATACTGCGTCCTTTCTGATGATCAAAACAGTTAACCTTGAAGACCAGAATGAAAGAATATTTTTTATTTCCAGGAAGAGCTCTGTGCTGAAAGCACTGACAACTTCATGCTGCTTAGGACCTCTGTATTCCAGACAGAAAAGAGCAGTAGGGCTATACTTTCTTGCAGATATTCAGTGCTAAAATGATCCTAATTCTGGTGGACAGGAAATGTTTCTCTCTTCCAGTGCAGCCTGCAAACTGGCCTGAGTGGCTTTTTCCTTACAGATATTCTGCAGGTATATAGGTGATGTTTCTGGGTTAAAGACAATCTTTTTCTTAGATGGGCCTGGATTTAAGGGATAAAGGCTTTAAACCTCTCATCTAGAAGTTTTTCTGTCAGTGTGACACAAATACCAGGGCTGCAGGAACACAACAAGACAGGCTTTTGCTGGACACTCCCCACTCCTCAGAGCAGAATACAGTTAACTTTAAAAATACAATTTGTTTTCATACTGCATAATACTCATGATTAAATGTGAATTTCTCATAGCTGTTAGAGCCTGGGGCAGTGACCAAGCTCCAGCTGATAAATGTTGCTTAAATGAAAAGACATTTTTTTGTTAGGGTTCTGGCAATTCAATAACGATATGGACAAATCTCTGGCAGGGTAACTACCAGACCCTGCAGACTTTCAAGGAGTTTTTTTTTCAAATGTCATGATAACAGCAGGTCAAATCACTAATTTCTGGCCCAGAATCACATACCACAAGGATAAATCTCATTTCCTTATGACTCCTAGATGACACTGCAAAATCTCCTTTTTGATTTTGGAAAATGTACCAGGAACACACAGAGCTGAAGTAAGAAATAGATACATAGGCTCTGATAAATGGCATGACTGATGAGCCATTTTGTTTTGTGGTAACACCTCAGGGCCTCTGACAGGATTGGGTCCTGTGGTGAGAGGTGTAATAGGCACGTAGCAGTAAAATCACATCTGCTCAAAGACTGCAGTCAGCAAAGCAGTTTGCAGCACAAAGGACAATCTAATCCCTGTTCTACATCCTGATGAGTGAGGCGTAAGAAGTGCCTTCAGTAAGCATGAAAGGGGAATAACTTATTTCACTGCTGTGTAGGCTCTAGCATTATAATTATATTATAAATGTCATGTCACGACACAGGATGTTATATAGCCAAGTTTGTTCATATATCCCATTGCTGGAGCTGGGAAAACTGCTCCTGGTGAGTAAGTTAAATTCTTCAGCAGTTTTAACTTTTAGCATTAATCATGATGATAATAAAGTTCACGCTAATAGATGCATTCTATAATTTAGGTATCTAAATATAGCAGTTTCCTGAGGCTCTGACAGTGTGAGGTATTAGCCTTTCCTGACTGGTGTACTGAATGGGACTTTCTGCTGAGAGCAATGTGAATCATGGATTTAATATATGTAAATTCTTTCATGTCAAATCTTTTCATGGGTTACAACCTGCCTGCTTAGACTCACAATCTGTATTTGATATGGCTATGATAAGAAGTTCTGCAGTATTTTCTTATGGTGGCATACCATGATGGGAAAGGATTAACATGTTACAGGGGAAAGGCAGAAGCTATGTGTTCCCCTTTGTAATTCAAAATAAATGAAAATGAAAAACAAGTGCAATCTCTAAAGCACAATTATTTTGTATTTATGAATCATTAGCTTTCTACTACAATAAGAAATAAACATAATTGAATAGGCAAAGCATTACAAAGGGAACTTGAAACATGTTTAAGTGATTAAACAGCAGAGATCAGCAGGTTTCAAAATGAGAAATTGTTTTAAATATATTTCTTTAAATTATTAAGTGGATTGCTTCACTTATTAGCTTAAAACTTTTATTCCCCAGAAATTATGTCTCACTTTCCAAAGAAGAAGTATTTAGAGAGAATGTACATGCTTTTTCTGCCATGACGAAAACCAGGAAAGGATGCCCAACCTCTGCCTTATGTAAAGGCTATTGCTCAGCCAAAACTAAAAAAGAACAAACAGGTTTTTGTTACTGCTGTGATGTGCTGTTCCCAAAGAGGTGGCAGGAATGCATTTGCTGAATACGCAGCATGTCTCTGGAAAACAATAATCCCCTTTACTTCTTAATCTTAGTGAAAAAGTCTAGAGCTAAGAAGGAAGACCAAAATTTCACCAGACTCAAGAATTTAATCAATTTTGGACAAATTTATCTCTCCTTCCATGTAATCTGGGGCAGGCTGGTGAGACAGCAATCTTATGACAGGGTATGTACTACTGAAGTAATGAGCTGGTGACCACAACCTGACCTCAGATTGCTTCTACATGAGCAACACTCTCTCCTGGATGCTTGTTTCGGTACCACAGAAATGAATCCAGCAAATCTCACCTCCAATCTGCTGCTCATTATTCCTAACCAAGGCGAGCCCAGGGCACTTCAGTCCCATGGAGGGACACAGATGCCACAGCTTAGAGGCACCTTGGAATTCCTCAGTACATAGGGAACATTGACCACTTCCTCCAGGGTCCTGCTAAAAGCAAACTTAGGGGCATCAGCACACAGCCTCTCTCCTTTCTTACATGCAGAAGACAATTTTTCCATTCCAGCATATCCCCTTTTTTAAGGATGTGACCCAGCTTCATGGGGTATTTATGGAAATAATAACAACAGGCATCAGCAGCGTTGCCTGGACACTCTCCAGATAATAAACAACATATGGGATTCCTGTCAGCAGGCTTCCACTCCGTAGCCAAGGGGAGTTAGCTGAGATGCCCAAAAAGCACAGACCTACAGCTTGGTCAAATGGTGGTATTTTGATAGGCCCTCCATGAAGGAGGATTAGGACAGAGGACGGAGGAGCACAGCAAGAGAAAATGCTGTGCTGGTGAACATATGGATAAACTCTAGAAAACTGTCCCTTAATTGCTGGGGAAGGGCAGGCAATTAGTGCCAAGAATATGTTTATTACTGTATGTGTGTACAAGAGTGTGTCCCAGTATTCTGGCTGCTCTCCAGGATTCCCAAGGTCTGTGGGTAATTATAATAGACACAGAAGTGTGACCTAACTACAGGTCCATAAATTATCCTGTTGCATAGTTTGTTTAATATTTTCTTTATGATTTTTATATATACTACATATACAGGTAAAGAAAATATATTTATCCTATACCAGCATTTTACTACTAGAAAGATCAGAGAAAGAAATAATTTAAAAATCAAGATCAGGAACAATTCTTTTTGTTATGATTTCTTTGCCCATATTTACCTATTGCCCTATTTAACCTTTTAACTGTTACCTTTCCTGGATAAGTCTGCTATGTATAAGTTTCTTTAGTTTCCTCTAAGTAAGAAATTCTAAACAATAAGCTTCAAAAATATTTTTAATTCTGAATAGGAGTGGTTCTAGTTGAAATATTATTTTAGGGTGATCAAAAACCAAATGTAAAGCTGTGCTTTTGAAAATTATCAGATCTGAAAAAATATTAACTACCCAAAAACCTGATCTAGGACTGAGTTTTGTGTTATTAGATAAACTAAAGGTATTTCTATTTTTCACCACCAAAATTTAAAAAAGTTAATTACAAATTCTCCTTTCATTTCAAAGTCTTCTTTTTTGAGAGAGAGCAATAGAGAAATTAGAAGTGGCACAAAATTTTTTTCTTCCTTTTTTCCTACAAATTTACCAGAAGTTACAGAGGCCAGTTTAAGTGGAACTACATTAGCATGCAAAACCTTTTTGTATCATAACCCCTCACCATAAAATACAGTGCTCTGTATCCTTCTCAGTAATATGATGTGAACTTTGCAGGACATAATAGTGCTACATCAGTCAAAGCCTCAATTACAACACAGGAACTCAGTTTGATCTAAACTGTCTAATAACATAGCCAGTGGAATTTTGCCCAAGCTACACTGATCATAACTTTCCTTTATAGCTCAAAAACAAACTGTTTCTTCTTCTTTTGTCACTGATGGGCTAAAGTGCTTGATAAATAGAATAGATATTAGTCTCTGAAGGACTTCTGTGATGGGACTTGACACATGTAACTGTGGAATGAAGTCAAGATCTAGTGTGGGGTATATAAATGTAGTAGATTTCCAATTTCATATTAAAATCTGTCCATTCACAGATGAGGGCTAGCATACCTTCAGAAACAGGGAGGTTCTGTCTGTAGGCAGAAAATGTGTGGGAAGGAAGTGTCTGACAGCATATGTTCTAGATAAATAAGCCAAGGTGGAGAAAGTAGGAGATTTGGGACAATGACTGCCTAAGTCAGGAATGAAGCTCAAAGTACAAACATTCAGCTTGAAGTCAGCCTCCAACCACCACTTGGTGAATGGTTTGAGCTTTACCATATTCATTGCCTTGTTGTAGGTGAATCCCTGTCAAAGCCTTAGTAGCTGTGGGGATCTAAAGTAATCAAAAGGAGTCCAAATCTGTGAAACAAGAACTTGGTATTCCATTAAGAATAAGCACTTCTGCACTTTGATCTAACATATAATTGATTTTGCCATTCTTCACTTTTCTAATGCTGTTTTTCAGTTTTAATTTAAATATGATTACATTTTTAATGTAATTTGCTTCAAATGTTCTTATTAGCAATAGCAGCATAATGAGGTTATCAATGTGGATTTTGAACTGATCATAACAGAGTCCTCTTATATTAGTCTACACAACAATCCTTACTACAAGGTAGTTACAGACCTGTACCATCTCTACTGCATTTGGTTTGTGTAAATTTTTTGGTTTTACTTCTTCCACTGTAAAAAAAATAAAAAATCAATTCTCACACTGTGTTTTCTTATTGTAACTAATTTTTGACTATGTCTTTATACCAGAGAACCTCAACTCCTCTGTGGATGCCATTAGCCAGCGTCAATAAGAAACTATAACGTGTTTCAAGTCATATGGGTGACTAAGAATGGGTTCCAAGGGTCTTAGGCCCAGTAAAGAAAATCATAGGTAGCTTCCTTTAGTAAGTCTCAAAAACCTGTGGCAGGACCCAAGAAGTTCAGTCCATGATTGCTGTGAAAACCCTATGAAATCTCCACAGATTATATAATTGAAAATACAGCAAAACATGCCATATCCCAAAGGCAGGGATTTGTTCTAGAATTGTTCTCTGAAAACATTTTGTGGAATTATCTTGAGAATCCTATTCTGTACTATGACAGGCAGTTTGTGGATGCAGTTCATGCATTTGTTAATATTCCTGCTCAAAACCCAGATA
Source organism: Promerops cafer (assembly GCA_013398275.1). Lineage (NCBI taxonomy): Eukaryota > Metazoa > Chordata > Aves > Passeriformes > Nectariniidae > Promerops > Promerops cafer. The sequence continues at coordinate 2,390,710 of VZSE01005694.1, forward strand.
TTCCTCATTTTCTAAGGAATCACTTTGATACCAATGCATCAGCCTGGTGTCACAGAAATGCATGAGAACCCTGGCTGAATGAATTTTAGGTTCATAAACATATCTCTGTAATGTATGCAAAGACACCTTATACCAAAAGAGCATTCAGTGCCCTTACCCCATCAAACAGGCTAACAAATCACTGCCCTGCAAAGCAAGAAGCAAGCCTGGAAAAACTGGGGGAGACTGGGCAGGGTGGCAGAGTGCTGCATGAGTGCTCCAGCTTTTAAAAGGAGATTCAGGCTTTGACTACAAACTTATCTGCTTCCTTAAAAGATCTCCTGGGTTTGCACAATTTTATCCAAGCCCAAAATTCCCCAGTCCAAGCTCCTATTTGGTTCTAGCAACAGTAACTCTCTTATATTTTCTTTCAGCCAGAAAAAATCGAAGTGTCACACAATGTGCTTTGGAAGGAAGAAGTTCTGACTGCTGAAAAGGCAAACTTCAGCAAGAAGTGGCACCTCCAGCTGTTAAGCCCAGTCAGTCTTCTTCTCAGTAAATGCTCTAGATTCCTGGCAAAAAAAAGAGCATCACCACCCAATTCCATGCCACTAAATCATTTTTTGCCTTGCAGCAGTTTATTCACAGACATGAAATCATTAATATATTACACAAGAGAGCAATGGTGCCACTGTAGCTGTGACAGTCTAAAGATACATGGCACAGGGTTTGCAGTGGGAGATGGTATCTTTTGCTAGATCAACCAGCACAGTGTTAAAGAAAAAGGACAAGATATTGAGTGAAGAAGTTTTTTTTTTTTCCTGATGACTTGATATAACCTTCTTCTCAGGCTCCACAAACTCCTATAATTAAAAAATATTTGCTTAAGGATGACATTGTTGATATTTATCATGTGATCATACAATAGGTAGTTCTACAGATCATTTAGTAATGTATCATGTTGCAATAACAAAAATAAGAAAAAACATTTAATGAAACATTAAAAATCAAATTCAGTGTTGACATTCATCCTGCTATTGCCCAGATTTCATCAAGTTTTCCACTATTCTTACTGGTTCCAAAGGTTTTGCTCAATGTTTCACTGCATTATCTCAGATTGTGGTTGACGACTGAAGGATCATAAAGAAAAGAAAATAAGAAAGGAGGAAAGATAATATTTTTTGAAACTGTGGTAAATTATTAATCTGGGTCAGCTGTTCCAATGAATGATGTCACATAGATTTCACTTAATAATAAAATACAAATAAAAAATATTGTTCCACTGAATGCAAAGTACTGCAAATTATGTCGATAATGAGTTTTTAATTACTAAGTTCACTTTGTGCAGAATCTCAGAAATGTCCCTGTAAATGTTGTTTACATCATGAAAAGGGCACATTAGGTACAGTTTACCACTCTGTACTCCCTCCCTGCACTTACAGCAAAACAATTAGAGAAGAGATTTGAAGATATTTGAAGTCTGTTGTAATTACCTCACATGAAAGAGAAATTTTATATCAAAATCCAGTGAGAAGGGATATTTTGGTAACAATGTAAAGTCAAAGTGCTACAAAAGAGCCTAGAATTTCTTAAGCATTTTATCCTGTGCGTGAATATAAAAAGGCTACAATTTCATTCCAGGTTACAACAGCAATTGCAGGTATATAAAAACCAAAATGGTTCATTTTGGTGGACCTTCAATTCCCTACTATAGAACTAATTATGAACATGTAGCACTTTTTTTTTTTTTTCAAATGGAATAAAAGGATGTACATACAGAAATTTGGTTAACAAGAGAGAAATCTGGAGAGTAAAAGTAAAATTTTTGAGTTGCCTCACTATGACAGCAATTTTAAACTAGTTCAGTCAATTTTATACACATTGTGACAGCCTGGGTATGATCATATGAGATCCATATCTGATTCACTTTGAAATCAGAAGCATTTTGTTGTGATTTTAAGGCAATTCATTACATCTTTCATGATGAAAATGCTGAGTGCATAGTGAACACGTGGTTTATACTGCTTGCATTCTGTGTTTTTAGAGAGCATTTACTGATTTAGTCAATTGTAAAAATCTATCACTTTCAGCAATAGCAAGGTCAAAGTACTAAATACCTTTGACTAATGCATAGTGACTTCATAATTGCATGCTGATAAATACAGCAGTATTATTTGAAAGGTTTTATTTAGACAGAATTAAGCCATTTTGTTCTAATTTCTAATTCTTATTTATGGCATAAAGTTTAAAAAAAAAAGAAATTTATTCTTAAATATATATTTTTTCAGAATTTTTCAAGGCCAAAAAGTCAGTTTGTGGTTGTGTGTTCTTATTGTTAAATCTGTATTTTTCAATGGAAAAATTTTCTGTTTCAAATTTCCTAGCGAGCTCCTGTGGTAGATAGATTACATAAAAACTATGTGGCAACTAGAACTCTTTTTCTATGGCAATTTTGCATCGCATGATTATTTTACATTTCCTTGTATGTTGAAGAAAATAAGAGAAAACATTTAACTCTAACTGCATTTTTCCCAGTAAAAAATCTGAAAGTTTACAAATGTCTTTATCTTGAGACATTATCACAACACCCATCCTGCATTAAATGGTTAAAATTCTTCACCATGTTTTGGCTTTACTGATCCTGGTTTTCAAAAGTTGCTGGTTTTCTATTTTCACATAACCTCATTATCTAGTGATCACCAGTTTCCTTTGCTGGGATTTTTCACCACTTCTATCCCAAGCATGTTTTTCCTCACAAAACACTTCACCAGTGCTCATTGCCACTTTGTCAGAAATTTGAAAATGCCTGTTCAAACACTAAAAAGAAATCCAAGGAGTCAAAAATTTTGAATAAAAGTTTTTCAAGCAGCCTAAAATGAGCAATAAGGTGTCCACACTGGTTTTATAAAAGAAACTGAGAATGAACTCTTTGTTGATTGCTAACGCGTTGATAAAATGTTTGCTAACTGTGCTCTCACCTCACTCCATCCCTGTGGCCACAGATGATTGCTTACTCATAAACCTTTTGAACCCAATTAGCCACCACAGTAATTATCAGCAGTCCTCATAAACCCCACTAACTTTGTAACAATACACCAGAGCCATTTCTGACGGACTCTGTAATGATGAGCAATACACGCAGCGGTTTCACCCCACACTTGAAATGTTTCTTTTCAAATGCAGACAATCCAAGCCACAAAAGCCATTTTGCAAGCAAAAAGCCAGTATCATCTAACTTGGGCAGAGCACTAGAGCTGCAGCAAAAATGTCATCTCTGTTCCTCTGGGAGACTTGGAAATCAGCACATTCCTGCAACAGCAAACTCAAACGTTCATCTATTTTATACTGCATGCTATGAAGTCCAGTTGGTTGAGAAATTACAGCTTTGTATTGATTCTCTACTCCTTTTAAAAGGCTCTACCAGAAGTATTAGTGTTATGCCAACTTTAAATTAATGACATACTAGTTTTTATAGCCTATGTCTATCACTAACATAAAAAAAAAAATAAAGACCACAGAAAGAGCAAGTATGCTTTCTTCTATGTACAAGGAAAAAACTGTAGTCAATATTTTGACTGGGCCTGTGAAAAATAACACAAATAAGATCATAAAAAAAAAGAGATCCCACTTGACATTAAGGTGGTTTTGTAAAATGATACACAATGGGTCAAATCCATTAGGAAGAAAAGGAAGTCCCAAGAATTGGCTGGGGTGAAGACTGAACAGCAGTTGTAAATTAGCTGATGCTTACAACTGTTATTCATTATGCTCTATTTATCAGCTTGTAAAGGCTCCCATTTTAATTTATAATAACACTCCTCCTCAGTTATCACCCTTCTGCCACTTTTCATTACATTAGAAAATTCAGTTTTGTATACCTTGTTCTCCCACAGAGAAGCAGAAATTTATTTTCCCCCCCATCTTTTGATTACAATATGCATTTTTGCCTAGATTCTCCTGACTTTTATTAGTGCAGTAATTTACTGGACAACTCTCCACCACCTCAAATCTGTGCCCATGAACACCATGCTGCATCGTGATTTGTCTTCTTGATAGCAGAATATTGAATTCAATTTCAAAGATAAAAATGCCATCCCATTTGATTCATCAAGTGGAATAAAGCCCTCTTGCTGAGAAAGCCATTTGAGTGAGGGTTAACTGTGACCTGTGCTCCTCCACAGTCCTTGGAACATCTGGCCATATGGGCTGTAAGCAGATTAATCCAGTGCTTTGCACTCTCCTCCTTTAAACAGCTTAAAGGTTGCTGTTTAAATAGCACGGCATGCAATTTTTTTAAAAAAAGATCAGCAAATATTCAAAATAACTGGGGCCAGATGAATAAACCCTCTCCACGGGAAATTTTCAGAGGACCTGAAGAAGCAAATTATTTGGAAATTACTTGATTTTGTTGTGGTCTTATGCTTTAACTTGATATATCTAAATTTAATCTTTCCCAAAGTTGTCAGATCCTATCTAGCTTACATGATTGATCCAGACATACAACTTCCACTACTCCTGCTTCTGACAATGGTAATAGACAGTTTTAAAGAGAGACCTGGAGTAATACCAGCTTGTCTGGATGAAGCCTTTATGCCTTGGTGAAGTGTCCCTCCCAGGGTGCTGGTGGCAACACACTTTTAGCTTCAGCTGTAGCTCCAAAAAGCTGGAAAGTTCACCCTCCCAGCACTGACCACCCAGCTGGTGCCTGTTAGTGCCCAGAGCTATGTCAGCATCTTGTTTGACATGTCCTCTGTGGTGCAAGCAGAGGCAAGGCTCTGGCTACACTCCTCACTGGCTGATGCTTTTGGCCACAGGAGCAATTGCAGCCAGACTGTACTGATGAACCAGAGGTCATGTGGAGGACACTAATGCAGAGGCTTTTTTCCTACCTGGGTGGTTTTTTTTTTTTTTATCCCCCAAGAGCACAATAAATTGCTGATGCTGAAACAACCAATACTTTAATTCAGTTTTCTTAAAATTTATGTTTTCTTGGGTTTTTTTCCCACAGAAAATGGAAACCTCCTCACAGGTGGAATTTCAGTTATATTTGAAAACAGGAAAATCCATTTAATTTATTTTAAAATAAAAGGGTTCACACAGAAGTAATTATTTTAAAAAGAAATCATATTGAAGACAAGTTCCAAGCCATGTGAAGTCAGTATTTTTTATCTCCGTCTCTGTTTCTAGGACTTTGGTAAAAGCAGAAGCTAAACTCCACAACCCCAGATGTTTGCTTTGTTTGAAATTGTACTTTCAGGTTTTGCAATGCATCTAAATTCATACTTGTCTCCTGATTTCCAAGCACTTCATGTCTCAGCTCTTGTACTTTATAATTACTGCACTAGAGATTTAGTTCTGATCACTATGCTTTGTGTGTGTAGCATGACCACTCCTGGCCAGAATAGTTGTTTTCCTATGTGAGTTTGAAGAAGTTGTCTTCTTCACAGGTGTGGGTGGTCACTGCAGCTCTGCAGACAAGCTGAAGTCTTATTGTCTTCATTTTGAGTAGCTACTAATTTTAAAGTTGTCCATCATGATTAGTTCTGGGACTAAATCCTGTCAATTACCAACCATGGCGATTTCAAGGTTGTCTCGCTGACTTTAAAGAGAGGAACTGAGGAAACTCTTATGATATCCTCTGAAACAATATTAGAAAACAGTTTCTGAGGTTGGAACTCTTATTAACATTCAGAGCAGCACACTGCCTATTACTCTGCATTCCTAGTTAATGGAGAAATTATTAGCAGATAGCACTAAGTTGAGAAAAGGAATGATATTTTGATTGAGTTATTGAACTGGCTCTATTAAAGAAAACTCCATCACTGAGCTGACAATCCCTGCTCCTCATTCTGTTGTGCATCTTCTGGGAGGGGACCTGAATGAGAGCAGAGTGCCAAGGCTGAGGATAGATTGCACTAGAGACAGATTGCAGGAGTATTACCACAACTAAGGCAGTGTTTTAAGGACTAGATCTCACCTCTTGCTTAAATTTTAAGTATTGTGTACATCAAAAGGCCATCCTGAAACAGGAAAATGGCAGCAATTCTCAAATTTTGGGCTGATGATGCCACTGACAATACTCCACCAGCCAGTTCTGGTCAGATGAGTGTGTGATGCATTACCTTTGTGGATAATTAACAGTGGACTTTTTGAAACACCAAAGCCCAAGCAACTCTCTTTCAAATAAAACACATGCAGCACTGACATAGGAATTCTTTATTCCTAGACCATGGTAGAATATAATTTTTCAGTTCTTTGGAAGTTTTTGATTTTAAATTTTTCTCATTACATCTGGGTCGAAACTAAGACTTTTCTAGTGAAAGCCCAAATCTCAGAATATCATAAATTAGGATCTTCATCTAAAATTGAAGATAGTCCACATGAACCTTCTTCAGCTCCCAGTTTCTGCCAGAGATTTCTATTTTACCAGCTCAGTTGGGATTCCTGACTACTGGATTACAGACTTGGTATCTCTTGCTGTGACCTAGTAACTACTCAATTATTTAAACATGGAATAGCTCCAACAGATGCTATTGAAATAAACACGTTCTTTTCGTAACAGCACAGTCAAGGCATTCATCTGGGACACTGGAAACCAAGGCTCAAGTCCTTGTACCAGAGAGGCTTAAAATCTTTATACAAAGAATTAAATTTATGCTAGACACACAACACCACTGGGTCAGGAGAACATAAGTTCAGGGCTATATTCTATCCTAGGATGGAATTAACTCCACCACTGGTTATTGGGAAAGTAATTTAATTGTTGAATTTTGGCAGAAATAAGCTCTTAAATCTTATAAAATGTCATCCTAAGAAGCAATAGAGATCCTCCCTACACAAAAATGCAAAAGTCTAATTGACAGTGTTACAGACACTCTGATAGATATTTTGTATGAAAACTAGATATTTTGTGGAAGTGAAGAAGAAATTTTATTAAAATAATAAGGTATTAAAGGAAATTTCAGAGTTCATGGTGGTGGTTCACTTTCTCAGCAACTCAAAAACAGTCATTGCAGTGTGAGCAACAGACAAAACTGCCTTGGAACTAAATATTGAACCCAATATTCCTGTTGGGGAAGAGACTCCTGAAATGATGCAAGTCCAGTGAAGATCCATGCAGGTCAGTGGAGCTTTGTGACTTCACACCTGTTAGAAGCCCAGCACACAATCCCTTGGCAATCAAACCAAACCTCTAGAAATTTGGCTTTAGTCACTGGGGGAAAGGCATTTGCCTTCAGCTGATGGTGAGACTGCTGTTGTATTTCCAAGGCTGCTAGGAGGGCTGGTGGTGTACGTCCCCTCACTCTGGGGGACTTTCATCATGCTGATGTCAGAGCTGCAGGCTATAAGTTTTGTATGGCTCTCAGGGTGAGCAGGAGCAGCGGTAGCACTGGATGAGGCTGGACCAGTATTCATGAGCTGGGGACCAGCAGCACAGCCACTGCCCACCCCAGTACAAGGGGCTGCATATGCCTGGCCACTCCTGAGGCCCCTGAAACTGTATGAGCTCAGAAGAGCAGGCAGACAGAGAGCACAGAATCATCCTATGTGAAAAGCCCTGATTTACAACAATTGGATGTGATTTTTTCTTTCGGAAACTCAGTGATTTCATGGTATGAATGATTCTCTGACTACTGCTAAGATAATGCCTTTCTTCACACTGATACCCTGCAATAATTTATATAAACACTGTTAATTACATATTTGCACTGTATATCAATTTTGTCTGTGCCCACTGAACAGAGAAATAAAACTTAATGCAGTTTTCACATACACCACTAGCTGCCTGTCTGATTTCTTAGAAGTGAAGAAAAACAGTGTAGGTGACAGTCAAGACAGGCAAACTCAGTCACTCCCAAATCATATTTACCTTCCATCACTGCCTTTTCCTTTCTGATTCATCTATAATGAATATCCTCTTCTCTTCATTAGATCCAGTTACTGTTTCTTTGTCTACTGTAACATAATCCACATGGTTTAAAAACACAGTTCCCTATCTCTATTTCTTTCCCTTTACCATTAGTATAATTGGGATGAAGCTTTGCCCATGAGACCTACAGATAGAGTTTGCAGTGATAAGGTATTGGAGGAGGTTAAAAGTGAGAGACCTTTAAGGCAGGAGGAAACACTGCAGCAGCTGTTCAGATGAGCAAGCCTGGGTTTTGTGAGGCTCTGAGCGCCTGCTGCTGCTGCTGTGTTACACATGAGGAACTAAATGTGATGCCCAAAGGCAGAGTACGTGCATTCGACAAGGTAGGATGCCTTCCCCCCACCTGGGTGCTTTCAGGCACAGCAAGAGCAGGGCCAGCCCTTGAAAGCCACATGGCAGCAGCTTCTCAGGCACTGCTGCTGCTGCCTCTGGTTTTCAGGAGAGGACAACAGGACTCAGCGAGCCCCTTCCTCACGATTTTCAGAGATAGCACTGCAAGATTATCTACATATCACAACAAAGACAGGAAAAGATTTGTGAAAGAGGGAAATGGTAAGATTTCTATACTCTTTAAAATAAATCTCTTACCCTGCACAGTGACTTATCTTTTCCGGGATTATTTTCACAGCCACGGATTTTTCTTACTTCTTCACCAAGTGAATATCCAAAGCAAGACTTTAGTACTAAGACATATGGAAATCAAACAAATCAAGATCCATATAAGCTGGTGTCCTCTGGTTGACCTGTCATGTGTGGAAAGCAATGACAATCTTAATCCTCAGATTTTGGATTGCATCCAGTCCATAAAAACATGTGGACTGTGAGGAGAGGATTTGGGAGGCAGGCTGAGCTGCAACAGGCAGTAGATGCAGACACTGCTCAGCAGTGCCCTCAAAGAGCTAAAACCCCACAAGTCTGTGGGATGCATCCCTCTCCACAGTTTGGCTTGTGGGAGAGAAAGCCTTGAAACACAAAGTAACTCTCTGCTGTGAGATCAGTAAATGTCAAAGCCCATGAAACCTGTAAAGGGCAACCTCGGGTCTCATCTCCGATGCTGGGTGTTAGAGTTGGCAAAATAGCACTACAGCACATGTGCTGGTATTTGTTTCTGCCAGCTGTGCTCTATTTTGTATTTTGGGGGAAAAGGATCGAGCTCTTAACCAAAGTTTATTTCAGTTCGTTTGCCTTTCTATAACAGAATCCAATATGAACAGTAAGCATAATTTGAAAAGTGTTTAAGAGGAATATATTAAAGTAAAGTAATGAAGTGGTCCCTTCTCAGCATATTATTGCCTGCTATTTGACAGCATTTTATAAAGCAGTACAAGAAACTGTTCCATTGCAATGTACATCCTGTATCCTGCCCGTTACAAAGAGAGGGCTGGCTCAATCTGTTTGACCACTGGCTCTGCCAGAATGCCAAAATACTGCTGTGAGCATCAGAGGAACATGCCAAAGATTAGACAAAGAAATCCTGTGTAAACCAGCAGAACACAAGTGCTCTGGGCCCTGAGGGGGAGGTTTGCTCTTTGAGCTGCCCAGCTTGCCAGTGGGTCTCTTCCAGCCCATGCACCAGCAGGCACAGAGACTGGAGCCAGGGGCCAAATGCAACCCAAGCCAGAGCTGGCAGCCCAAGATGCTGAGGAATGCACTGGTCCAGAGTCCAGAAAGGCAAGAGGCAAGGCCTGGCTGTCCTGTCCCCTGGAGGAGCCAGGACAAGAATCAAGGAGCAGAAATGACCAGAGGAAGGGTGAGGGACAAGGCTCAGTAGCAAGAGGGGTACACAGCTACTGCCAAGAGACACTGCAAGCAGACGAGGACAGTTGAGGCTATTGAATCCTCTCCTCAATGAGCAGGGCACACATTTAGTAGTAGGATTTAGCAGACCATTTCAGTGGAAGACCTGGGCTGTGGAGCTCTGAGCTCGGGCAGAACCTGTTACCTGAGCCAGAGCCCATGCTGCAGTAGCAGAGAGGGGATGACATAGTGAGGGAGGAGGAATACAGCTTGAGCATCATAGCTCTACTCTGCTAAACCTACCCTTCCTTATGGAGAGCTGGAACCTGCAACTTTTTTTGGCAGAAAAGGGATGAGAGTTGTGAGCCACCTCCAGCTCCAGCCTGCCTCGCTCCACAGCCCTGCAGCACAGGGAGCATGACCCATCATACTATGGGACAATCAGGTCTTCCATGAGGCCATGCTGCCATTACCCTTCAGAAAAATACACTGGTGTATGGACCAGTAGCATACAAACATATTAGGGCCACTCTTTCAAAAAATACTCACTTGAACTCAACTGCATTTCTTGCCTTTTGATACTTAGCAAAGCTCTCAGATCCCTTTGAACCCTCATTCCAGCTCTTTTAAGTCATAAACTCTGGCAAGACAGGAAAAGGTTCCTTCATTAAAGAAATCCTGCATAAAACACTAATCTTAGAATAGCTTTTAGCTAAGATATTAATGTAGCTGAAAATGGCAGAATTATATAAGCTCTAATGTAGGATTTTTTCACATTTCATGGAAACACAAGTACAGAACAGCACATTTGTTATTCATTACATGAATCTCCATAAAACTACAGTCTTATAAAATGTAACGTCAGGAAAAATCTGATTAAATGATGCTGTTCTCCCTCAGGGAAAACCTACTTAAATTAGAAGAAATTGTGTTAAATCCTGAATTTCCTGCTCCATTTCACTTTATTTACCATTTCAATAAATTTATGCTAGGCTAAAAATTGCAAAAACCACTGAATGTCAGGTGAACACTAAAAAGTATATGCATTTAATATACTCACTTATTTAGACTTAATGCTTTTCACTTGTCTGCTTTCAAAGCTAAAGTATTTTCTCTGGGCTTAGTTTTGTCATCTTGACATTTTTAATAATCTGACTATTTAGATGCTTTAGTCTCTGGTATAACTGGAGTTTCCTGCTTTAATTTTGGTCAAGAATAGCCCTTGAAGTGGATAGTCAATGCTATTTTGAAACTATATTCAAATATTCTCAAGTATTAATTGTGAAACTTGACTCTAAATTAATAAAAATCTTTGATTACCCTTTGCAATAATTGCATCAGTATTCATTTAGCTTTGATTTAGGAAGACTGTTGTATTGTGAGTGATTAGATGATTACTGAGAATATACCTGAAGATTATAAAATAATAATAGATATTTTGTCTTTTCCTGTCTTGAAGTTTGTATCTATTATGCAGCTGTGAATTCTAGTTATTCTTTTCTTACTGTTCAAGTTGCTGCTCTGTCAAAATATAACCAGCTTAAAAAACACTACCTAAATTCATACCTTAGACCACTGACACACATATAGACGTATTAAGAAATAAAACATGATACTTGTCTCCTTAAAATACGGATGTTTACTTCATGTGTCCTGTTGCATATGCTGGACTGCAGGAGAATATGTTGGACTGCATGAAGTGTGTGACATCTGCTATGGCTAACAGATATTAATGAGCTTGCACACGTGCTCTTCTTCAGTTTACTGGGCTCATGGCAGAACTGAAGGCTGCTGCAGAGGCAGATTTCATTGACTACTTCATTTTCTACGTGCTGGAGGCAGATCGGGGAAAACAGGTTGAGTTGTCTTCTGGCAGGGCAGGGGCTCACTAAGCAGCCAGGGGCCAGTCATCACGTCAGTTTAGCAGAGTTTAGTTTCCTCTTAAACTCTCACTTAGATTGTCCCTCCTAAATTAATGGTCCCCTCTACTTTAAACTTTGTTCATGTTTTGCTGGTGAAATTTTTGGTTGCTTTCTAGACTCATGAACCAGCTGTAGGGAGGGACAAGGCCATGCAATACTCCTGCTGATGCAAAACCTGTTTTGCAGCTTTAATTATATCAAGATATTAAGAATATGCACTTCTGGGCAGTGATTTTCATTATTAGAATGATTCCTAGATTCAATGAGTTTTTGATAGATTTTCAGTTTCTTGTCCACTTTTTTGAACACCAGGGAGGGGCCATTTGAAAAAGAACATTTTTTAAAAAGGCTTAGACATTGTTCAAACACTTCTAGTGTAAAAACTTACAAAAAGAAAAATGATATATCCAACTTTTTCTATCTGCTGACTGGTAAAAATAACAATCCGATAGGAAAGAAAAAAAAAAAAATTCCCCCCTTTTAACTATTCAGAACTTAACTTTCATCCTGTACAGAGAACACAGAGTTTAGCAGAATATTGTAATGCAATGTGCAAAATATTAATCCTTGAACTTTCACTGATTTTTTTTGCTGATGTGCTGAATTGTGGTAAGAACTTTGTCACTCCAGATGCTGAGTGCTGGACTTAACCTAAAGGAAGCCTTACGGTCTGAAAAAGGACAATTTTGGCTGAAAACACCAAAATTCAGTGTCAAAATGAAGATAACATTTGGAATAAAACTTTTAAAAATAATAAACAAGGAAGAAAGGAAAAAGACAACAACTAGGATACCACAGATATTGTAACCAAGACCAAGATAATTGATAAATAAAAAAGAGAAGTACAAGAAATTTATGACTGGCATAGACTCATTTCTATGTAGATGGTGTATAACACACAGGCAGCAATTTTTTCTGTTTTCACAAGAAAGATGTTTTTAAGAGCAGGATGAAGTACTTTCTAGCACTTTCAGGAAGGATATCAAACAGCATGTATAGGAGATAAATACTTTTCAGGCTGTAACCCTGAAAAACTCGCATAGAAGATCCTATTTCTTCTGAAACCCAGTCAAGCTTTTAAATAGAAGCAAGCTCATCTGTCTTTGATCAAAACTTTTTATTCAATTAGTACTTAGTGACCTAGGATTTTACTTAAAATGCAGATTTGCAGCTAGTCAATAGCTCGACTCCGAATTAACGCAGTGTACATGTCTCATTAGCAAAGAATTTGGCATGACAGGAGAAGATCAGTAGATCAAAAGACTTGATGGTCTTGTGGTTCCTACATCTTTGTCAGATGTAGTTGAAGGAATTTACTTTGAAGCAGAGTTTGTCTGTTTCTGAGATTGAAGGTCTCCACCTGTTGGGGCTTAATGCTCCTCATGGCCACATTGTTTTGAACTCTAACCTCAGAGAGAGGGAAAGACATCTATTCTTGCACTTGGGGGGGGTTTTCCAATTTGGCTTCCTCCAAATAAATATAAAATCCCAAACTGTGATCCTAACTAAACCAGAAATACCAAATGGAGGTGATACGGGGATTTGCTTCAGGCCAGCCCAAATACCACTACAGCTGTAAGCATTCACCTAAAGTAACAGTTTCTTGCTGTGACACCATTCATGTCTCATCTCCACAGATTTTACCTAAGCCCTGTATTTAAGAGGATGATTCATAACATGACCAACATGTTACAGAAAAAGAAATCCAGCTGTATGCCTCCCCTGTGGTTCTCCAGAGGATCAACCCTCCCTTTGGCAGTGCTGGTTCCTGATTGCACCCTGTAAGCTGGGAGGCTGAACGAAGCACCTGCAAAGGTGCCATGAGAAATGTCCTCTGCAGATGATCTACCTGAAGAGAAGAGTAAAAGCTATGAACCATTTTGAAAGGCAATAGTACTATGGTCAGTGCTAAAAAGCTTTACTGTCTGAAAAAAAATTGTCAGGATGTGAAAGAAGGAAAAGCAGCAATTTACACAACTTCTTCAGGGCTGAACTGCTATCTCATATTTAGGAGCTCTTGGCATCAAGTATCCTTAGTTACCCATGGAAACTAGGCCTGTGTGAGTCAAAACCACATAGCTGAACAAAAATAAACACAACAGAAAATCTTCATTTGAGCTGTTGCAGATAATAATTTTTCTACATGCTTGCTGTGGTAAATTGAGACGACGATTTGAGAATTGTAATAATTTTGGGGCATTTATTATAAAAATAAGACAATAAAGAAAATCTGGACTCCTTTTATAACGAGTCATTTGATTTTCAAACACCAAGGAAGATGCAGCTGTGCAAATATGCACAATATCACCATACTCTGGAAGTAAATCTCTCCAACAATTAGCAACTCATGTCCCAGACAAATCTTTCCTGACTGATTCAGCACAGAAACTGGAATTCATAGATCTCTTCTCCAAAGACAGGACTCTAGCCATCAGACTGTAAGTGTAGTATAGAAAATGAGGAGGCTCTAGTCTCTTTTCTGAAAGCTACTGAATTTTGGCTAAACTTTTGCAAATCAAGTTCAATTGATTGACATTATCAAGGAGAGAAAGAATGGTGTTGAGTCTGTAGCTCATGTGCTAATAAGGAAGGTTCAACACATTTTCAGTTGAATCGAAAAGGTTCTAATTCATTTTTTGAACAGCTTTTAAGGAAAACAAGTTTTGGGTAAAGTAAGATTGACTTTTCTAGAAAATGTTCTTCCTTCCTTCCTTCCTTCCTTCCTTCCACATCTTCTAGCTAATAGAGCACATGGATGTCAACTTCCTCACTTGCATCTGCCCCTTCTGTGAGAGAAGTTTTCAGATATATGCATGCAAAATGGAAAATGTAAATTACAAATTGAACATCTGTAAGGCAATCATCTAGTGAAGACCAGTAAAGCTCCTTAGGAAAATACAAGAGTTTTGGTTAAATTATTCTGAGCTGCAGAAATGGGCTCTTGGGTGCCCGTGTATGTGTATACATATAAATAGACACACACATCACAATTCCAGTTTTAGCAAGGGGAATATGCACATCTTGTCTCATTACTCACATTCCATTTTCTACTCTGCCTAAAATATATTTAGTTACATCCCAGCATGAAGTATCTTTGATTTTTTGTTTGGAAGGAGTACCCAGCTTTCTAAACTCTTACCTGCTTAAGCTCTTTTCAGAGGAACAGCTCTCAATTCCCTTTTACACTAGGAGTACAGTAGAAGGAACAATTTGCCAGTCTATGTGCAAAAAGCTCTTATACAAAAGCTCTTATACAAAGAAAGTTTTTGCAGGTCTGTTGTGCAGCATGAAGGCCGCTCTTTGGATCGGCACTGAAGACTTCTTTTGTGTGTAACATTAATGGCTTGACTTGCTAGCACTTTCCATTTCAGAGGCTGTAAATCATAATGCATTTACTGTTGGTAGGATAAAGTATTAGGGTATTTTTAGACACTTCACCCTGTGTATACCATATGTAAGGAAAACAACCCTAGGTGGAACTTAGCCTACGTATTTCACATTTAGTCCCATATTTTTTTAATACAGAATGGTCTGGCATATTTTTCCTCAACTATATGCAATTTCATGTTATGGCTTGCCAAGTTATTTTAAAAAGATTTATAAAGACAGCTCATAACATCTTCAGAGGCTCAAAAACTGTTATATCTGTAGGAGGGATGGAAAGGAATCTGAAAACCATTTTCTGGAAGGGGCTAATGGCTGAGAGCATGAGAAGAACGTAAGAACAATTTCAATGGTATTTACAAGAATGCATTTTTCATTTAGCTCTTGGAAGAGGCTCTCACATGGGTCAAACGTGTCTTGGCAATTTGTCAGTAAAATGCAATTTGAGTTTGAAGCACTTGGAACTAAAGCTTCCAGAGTCTTACTTGTGGCCTGATAAAGAAGGTTTAATTTCAGTAACTGCAGATCTGATTCTCTATTTCTTTTCTTAAACTACTAATGTCACTAACTTGGTAAATGCACTGCCAAAGTGATACAAAGACCACTTCCTGAATGTCAATACTAGAGCAACTGTCACCAGGGCCACAGGCTACAGGACAGCTGGAGAAACGGCGTCTGGGCTTCTGGCGTGTTTACATACAGGAAAAGACAGAGGCAAAAGCAGAGATGAAAGAATCTCACCTTAGGCACAGACTTTACGGTGTGACCCCTCACTGTGGCCCAGAGCATTTTACTCAGTGTCAGTTTGCTTGGTCTCCAAAGGCAGCTGAATTCTGTGGCCGAATAATCTACTCCAGCAGGTCAGAGGAGTTCCCCACCGAATGGGCTGTGCTAAGCAATGACCCAAAACAACAACTAATGAAGGTGGTAGGCACACCAAAAGCATTCAAATGATGACAGAAAGGAAAAACCTTAAAAAAAATCCTGCTCACAAAGGGGATAAATCTCTTTACAAATCGTATGATGGTGATACATCCACTACCCCTGTTTACACACCCTTTTGTGAAATAGCTGCTTTACAGTCACACAGAGGATGTTGTCCATAACCCACCACACACCACTCTCCAGAGAATCCATATGGAAATCTTAATGTCTAAGCCCCATTTCTGGTCAAATAAAACTTCTCTTGAGTTCTAATGCTCAATTGCTAAAGGGATTATATTACTTCCTTTGCATAGCAATTATGGGGAACTCTTCTCAACAACACAGCTTGCTGCTGTATTTTGATGATACTATGACTTTGCTACATAAACTCATGACTGTATAATGCACACATCCACGCACAATGAAGTGTCATTGCTTTTCTCTTAAGTAGGAAAAAAGATTTAATCTTGATTCAATTAAAGAGCATCTAATAAACAAAGTATAGCTTCTACTCAGAGAGAACAGCATTTGAGTTACTTTTATTTTGCTTCCAGCAGTGAGAAAGAACAATGACAAAAATGCCATGAAAAGACGTGACATGTTCTAATTTCCATATAACAATCCTTAACAAATTGAAAATGATTTTGCACTAACCTTGAAGAGGTTAGCAGGCTGCCTAAACCTCAGGCCCCTCAAGGAAAAATAACTGCCAGTGGAAAGGGCATAAAGGTAAAAATGCTATATTGGATAATTCATTTACATAACACACTTAAAATTGTATTGTTTAGGATAAAGATTATCTTTGTTAAAACAAAAAGCAGCAAAAATCTTTCTGGCTGTTACTATGCTACTATATAGACATTTGGTGAGGATTAGGACTATTAGTCTAAGTCTCAGTCAAGCAGTGCTATTAAATATGTCATTACATGGAACACTGCAATTACACAGAACAGTGACTTCCACAAAACTCATTTTAGACTCGTCAATTCTAGTAATTTATGCCTACCATCACCATAAGCAAATGGGATGAAGAACTCATTTTATGACTGCTAGCTGAAAGAATATACAAGAGGACTGGAAGTGATTTCCTGGACCAATATTTTATTTAGTTTTTCTTCACTTATAGAATGGGTCTGCTAGAGCATCCGTGAAAACACAGAAATGGAATAACACAGTACACTGACTACCCAAAGTTGGCAAATATTGTGTTATAAAAGAATCCTATAAATATCTATATACCTCCAAGTGGTTAACCAATAAAATACCAACAGAAAGTGCTAAGAATAAGAAGAAAATTTTCTCAGTTTTGTAAAAACAATAGCAGTCCTAATGGCAGAATGCAAATAGGGTCTTTGCAGTCCTTGATCTGGAACTCTTGTCATGCTCTGTAGAGAATTTAATGGCTTGTCCAAGCTCACCCCCAGATCACACATTGAAAAAGAATGTCTTTGATGGAATTTCAAAAGGTCAACAGCTTAATTTCTAATCAATGTATTGCTGAATCTCAAGAAGTCTTTAAAGCTTATTGGGCTAGTGAGATGCAGGGAGTTATACAAATAGTAAAGAATTAATGTGTAATGATTCAGATTGCTCACAGAATAAGGAAGGATAAAGGCAAGAAAATGATCTTGGTGATCTCATTCCATGAGTGTCATTTTCCCTGGGACTGAAATTTTTCCAGGAGTAATGTAGACAATCATACTGATTTTGAACTACCTGACCCACACTGCAGAACTGGTTAGAGAAGAAGGAAAGAAAAATATTCCATCTTTCTGATAAAATTCCAGAGGGAATTTTATTGATGGGATGCAGAATAGCCATTTGAGTAGTATCAAACAGCTTTTTTGACAAATTCTACAATATTTTTGGAAACTCCTTGCCCTTGTATGCCCAGTTTAGAGGCCTAGCTGAATCACTCACAAATGTATTTCTGAATATGTTGTTCAATGTGTTCCATGACATTTTAAGTAAAAATGTACAATGAATACATTTCCCCAGATCTCAGATGACTCAAGTAATTAAACAAAACTGGGACTTGGCCAGGACACGGGAACTAACAAAATTACTAAAAAATGTCACGGGAATTTTTAATGACACAAAAAAATTATAATACAGCTTTCTCTCCCCTTTCTGGACTCATGGGGGAAGATTAATTGGGTGCAGGCAGAGAGAACATGATCTAGTGACTGAGCAGAAGTACTGTCTGGGTGTAATTACTGCCAAGCTACAATATAATTACCCTAAAGAGTGAGAGGTGGAGAGATCTGTGTGACATGTCAGCAAGGAGTGTGGGGCAAGATAGGCAATGTGAAATGTGGAAAGCAAAGATGCCTGCACAATCACTCCCTGCTTCACTGAAAGTATTTCATAAATGTAACAATATCAAGCATTGAGAACTTAGGGAATGCTAGAATTAGTGGGTTTTATTCACATTTGTCCTTATTTACCCTTCCCCTTTAAGGCATAAGGATAGTTTTTAATGACTTGAGCCCATACAATTTTTATCCACATGCCTCCTATCTCATTGAGTGAGTGCATTAAAGGACACTTGATGTTATCTCCTTGCTCAATATATTGTGTACATTTCAGTAGAGAAGCTCTCTCCCAAATGTAATAGATACGTTCCTGGGCTGTTCTGTAGTACACAGAGGACCATCAGGTTTTTTGGAAAATTTTTTTACACATTTTCTTGACCAGTAAGGTAAGAGAATAGGTATCAGCACAATTTTACAGATATGTTACTAAATGAAATAGAAATTGAAATTCAGACTACCTAACACTTTTAAGCTCCTTTTGAGATGCCCCAGAACTAACTTTTCAGCAGAGGTAACATTTGTACAGTGGTTAATATATTCTGAGATTAATAATTCTTCTAAGTTAAACTGTGCCTGGGTTTGCCAATATTTCCCCAAATTAGAACCATGCTGCTCTCAGGAAAGGCTCAACTGTACGGAGAAGCCTACAACTAAAGGCTGTGGCAAGTCTGGTTTGTGTGACATGCTTTCTAAAGCACAGAAGGGAGCAAGAATAAGGAAAGAATCTTATTTCCTTGGACCAGAGTCACCTTAACTATATGAGTATGCTACCTCCTCTAACAGTTCCATGCACTGCAGCCCTCAGCTCTTGCAATGACAGAAGCAGTATGCAAACAGCAGTCTTCCTAATCATACTGAATTCTCCATTCCCCAATGGCAACACAAAGAAACACTCTCTTATGACAGACCAAGAGATTCCCCTTCCACAGACTGTACCTTATCAGGAATAATTTGACAAAACCTACAAAACTGGCTTTCATTAAAAATATAAAATGAAAATAATCTGAAAAAAGCATTCTAAGTCTTGTAATAAATATAATTCACATAGGACCTGATTATCTTACACAGTCTGCAGTGAATGGAGGAGGGGAACAAAGTTTCACAAAGCTTTGCACTAAACAAAGGATGGTGGTTTATTCATCTATTTTCACTTGTATCTTTAGTTTCCAAGTGTGATTTCCAATACATGCAGGAACAAGTCTTACTCACGTGAACTCATTAGTTCAGAGCATCTGAAATGACATATTCACCCTCAAATTTATGATGATGTGAAGCAGTTGCAGTCTACTCCCTTTCTGAAATTTCATTATTTAAAAAGCAAAATATCAATTCCATCTTTCTTTTACAAACCCAGTACAGGATTAAAGGGTTTTCTCCTGTTCCAAATAACTTAGAGCAGTCGAAGTCTGCTGCCAGCCTGTCTCCCTGCATCTCACAAAGCATTAACAGAACTATTTCCTGAGCCTCATACTTCCCTAGTTTTAACATCTTAAAATCAAATTACAAGCTCAAGGATCACAACCACAGCCTTGGTACTGAAGCCTAGCTTCTTTTACCCTATGAAATGAATATTGTTTGAGAAGTAAATCAATACCAAGCCTTGTATAGTGAACAGCTAAGATACCAAAGCATTGCTCCTTTTCTGCTGCAGCACTGTATTCTGAAATCAAAATCAACACAACAGCTTTCACAGCTAATGGGCTGTGCTGGTGAGCACTGCTCTGTTCCTGTAAAGATCTGTGCACAAGGCACTGCAAACAGGTCTCATGAGAGAAGGTGAGATTTGTCAGAGGCAAGTCTGGTTCCAATTGGCATTCTGGTGCTGACAGCTGAAGCCTAAAGTTCTAATTAATTAATTTTCCTTTCACTATAAACATTTTCTTTTTCCTTTGAAGGTCCATTCAATCTAGAAAACTGCTGGCCCTTGGCAGTACTGGTTATTCTAATGTGGTCAGTAAATATGCAAGAAGACTTTGACTTCTAATTTTTTCCCTGAGTTTTCAGCCCTGTCTGGACCCTGCTCAAGGAATGAACAAAAGCACAGAGTTTCAGCAAGCCAATAACTGACGTATTTACAGAAATGATCAGTTCTGTTCTCTGATCTGTTTTTTGGTCTCTGCACAGGCAAACAAATAACTTAAGTGGGAGTTTTGCCTGTGTAATGAATTTAGGAAGCCTTCCAAAATAGAAATAGGATGTGTGGAGAGCAGCATTGCAATAAATAGCCATGGCTTTCCCCCCCCACCATTATCTGCAGAGAAAGAATAAAGATTGGACTGAGGAACAGAATTCAAGTTTTAAATGAACAACAGAATGAAGATATTCTGTTATACTTTATTTCTGACCTCAACCTCCAAAAGCCAGGTACAGGCATTACATATGGAAACTGAGAGAAAGACCATCACTATTTGCTTTGAATCTTAGAAGCATTTTAAAAACTACTTAATATTAATTTAAATTATTCACAACAGGACACATTAAGATAGATCCCTGTCCTGCAAATGGCAGGAATGTATAGAATTTGTAAAGAGAAATTCCAGATGGGCATGTAAACCCTTCCTGAATTGCAATCATATTTTGTCAATATTTACCATTTCCCAGATCACTGGCTTTTTCTTGGCTTTTGTACTCTTTGTTTTGCCACTGAGAAAATACTGTGCAGTGAAACTGTTCATTAATCCCTGCAAACATGTTCTGGAAGAGAATAAATTCAAGAAAAAATGCTGTTTACTTAGATGAACAATCATAAGCAACATAAATTGGGCTTGAGGGAGAGTATAGTACTACAGAGCAATAGTCTCCTTTATCCTAAGTAAAAGCCTTTAATTATGGGCTCTAGGATAAATTGCTAGAACTCTTGTGACTTCAGGTTGTTTTCCCATAAGCTTTTATGGAAAGCACAAGAAACCCCAAGATCCATTTTCAGTTGAAATATGTTTCCTTCAGCTGGAAAGAAATGGAACCTAGAATTCTACCTGGCTGAGAAGATATGAAATGTCTGTCATGTTGATCTCCCTGATGTTTGGTTTTGATCTGGACACTGAACAACAAACCCATAAAATCCATTGTTACATTGCCTTTGTGAACAAGAATTCGATCCAAATTGAGGGGATTTTTACTTTGTTTAATGAGACAGAATCCACAGTGTTGCCAGTGATTTAAGGTAAGGATCTTGTCAATGCTAACCTTGTCAAGCCAATGCTTTCATGTTAATAAATGATATTATGAGGAAGAAGTAAAGAGCCTAGTAATATAGGTATCTAATCCTGGCCTTGAGTGAAGATGTCAGTGCTGTGCCACACAGAGAATCCCTCCAGAATGGATCTGGGCACTCGCTTGCACATAGTCTTCAGCTAGTACCTTCCTTTCCAGATGATAAACTTCATAAGGTGTTCCACAATGCATGACAAGCCTGTGCATACTAGCCCTTAATGAGAGGGGACGGCTACTTGAAGTAAGAATTTGATTGTTTGGAACAAAGCTTTTGGCCCAGACTGCATGACTCAGTCCATTTACATCATGAAATGCTATATTAAATCTAAAAACACATTATCTTACCCATTGAACATTTTTTTATTAAGTATATTATAAACTAGTAAATAATATATTTGAAAAAAACCAATGCAGTGAATAGAGTAGACCTTGCTTTTACACTGTCCTGAGGGACATCTGAAATTTCTCTGAGATCAACACTCTGAACAAAAAATACTGATTAAAATGGGACTTATGGAAATACAACCGCATATAAACGCCGTGTAACAGACAGATTGAAGTATTGGGACCTGCATGCTTGGGGTTTATCTGCCAAAATACACAGGATAATGGGGAGTGTGGTAAATGCTGTCAAGTAGTTTGGGAAGCAGGGATCCTTTTACCTTTCTCACTTACATATTCTTGGGCTGGCTGGGCAAAGCACTAATGTGCTGTCTAGACATTTATATAGAAGCTGATTTGGTTTGTAGGAGAGTGAGCCGTATAAATGACTAATTACCCTGTATCTTACATGAGCCATCTTCAACTGCCATATATTTTATTGAGATGAGCATATTAAGAGGCATAAACTCTATATGGTAAATCCTGAAATGTCCCATGTAACTTAATTTTCATAGATAAGAAATGCAAAACAGTCTTTCAAGCGTACCATGACTTTGTGCAGGAAGTAAATCCATTAGAAAATGAAAGCTTTCTAATGCAATGACAGGGCATACAGTCTCATCATCTGCATGTGGGACAGGCACTCACAAATTGTTGTTCCAGCTGCCAGCAGGCAGCTCTCTTTATCAGATCTAATTTACTTGTCTTTTATCAAGCCATGTGAGAGACATCTTAATCATGAAGGACAGGATTTATCTTACCTAATGTCACCCTTCTGAGGTTAGGCAGATGGTACTATCCTCAAGGCAATGCTTATGGTCAGAGGAGTGGGGCTCCTCTTTGAGATACCTGTTGTGGGATTGGGTCCATGACTCTCCTGTCTCTTGCTGCTATCACAAGATCATAGACATTTGGCTTAAACTTTGGTTTTAGCCTTCTTAAGCAGGTTGGGATAAATCCTGTTTTTCTTTCTCAGAATACTAATGACAGAGGTGAAGCAAGGTTTTAAAATTTGGACCTGGAGACTCATCTTTTCACCAGATGATGGCTATGTGATGCCTTTGTTTTTGTTAAATCCATTACAGAGAGAGGATTTCACAGGTATTTGGACTGGCACTATACTCAATCAGGTCAAACTGAAGAAAATGTCCCTGTGAGATATCAACCACCCAGTTAATATGATTGACTGATCTAAAGGCAGCTGAGAACATTAGACATGTTAGACCTATACAGCATGTGCCAGTTTGCTGCTCCAATGGCTGGTGAGCACAAAATCTGACATAACAACAAATCTATCAACCTGAAAACACCTGATCTCCCTTATTGTCCACAGAAGGTGTTCCAAACTGGATACTTTATGTTTATGTGATGCTTTGCAACACAATTTTGAATGCAAATAGATTGAAATAGCAATAATGTGAAGGCCATCAGATAGTTTCCTAGATCCTGTTTAGTACCTCAGAGACAGCCAAGATGAAAAGATGGTTGAATGAGAACATGAAAATACGTTTACTTTAAATATTAGATATGATTTTCAAAAGGGACTTGCTGAAATCACGTTCCATCTGGCCTTCCTTAGATAGTCTCCTGCTTGAACTTTGTTGTGCTCTTGAAACCAAACAGGTTAAAAGCTTCTCTAAAACACAAAGATTCAGTAGCACTCAGAGATGCTGTGATTAAGAAGCCAAGCAGTGCACAGTACATAATGTTATATCACCAGCCTGAACTGTTAATGCCTTGTTAATACATATACCAAAACATGAGTTTATGTTCTATAATACTGATTAAGCTGAATATATTGTGATCAGGTTTTATTATTCCCAAATAGAAAGCTCTGTGTATTAAAAGTAAACGCATGTATTTTACTAAACTGTATGTGTGAGTAAACTGACCAGCTTCAGTAAAATTACACAAATTGACCTCAGTGTTAGTCAAGGTATCTTCCAAAATGTTATTTTTCTATATTTTCCATTTTCCTTTCCTGTAAATCAAGTCAATCCAAATATAAATAGTGTAAAATATGATGAATAACTGCTGTGAGGTCAAAAGTGGGTCAAAGAAGGATAAAGAATTAATCTCAAGACCAAAGGCCATTGTATTTCAGATAGGCAGCTCAAATGGAGGAACTCTATAAATTTTAAATGAAATTTGGCAGGCTGAGGCTGGTGTGATTGACATCTTTTTCTAGACACCACAGTCTGAATTCAGTTTGCTGCTACGCACGTCCACATGTGTGAGAAACACTACTGAAATGAAAACACAACTTACTCTATGAGAACTGTATGTCAGTTACTCTATGTCATCATCCACAAGAAATGCATTAATTTCATTAATTTAATGAATTAGTTTGATTCAAATACATTGATTTTCCTTATTTTTCTGGGCTTGATAGTAGTCTTAATTCATTGTTATATGCCAGAAAAGTATATCCAAATATCATTTAACTAGAGAAAGCTTGGTGTCAGCTAATATTACACAGTTCCCAGTAGTTGGCAAACCTATCTCTAATACAGTGACAAGACATATAACTGCTTTTACATACAGCAGTATCAGGAATTTCTAACATGATTCATCTACAAAGGTTAGTTCTGAATACCTGCTGATGCAATATAATAATCTTAGAAATTTAATTAAACCTTGTTAGTTGCAGCATCCTTCTTTTTCACATAGTTATCACAGCCCAGTATTGGCTGCCTTGCTAAATGTGATAGATCTTCCTCTCAGTTTGTTGTTTGAATTTTCTTCCTGTTTTGATATTCAGCTTGAGGACAGTAATAGTGAACACAATGAAAGTACAATACTGCTGGAACACTGCTTACAGAATCAGCCCAGGAAACAAGCTACAGCAAGGTATTCTAGTCTAAGCTAATGGCTAAAGATTGATCCTAAGAAAGAAAATAAAGGAAAAACTGGAAAAAGGCTAAAAATCCAATCTGATGCTCCAAATAGATATGCTTTAATGACTTCAATTATGGAGGAAATGAGGACATTAGAGATAATGCTGCCTTGCCTAGCACAGCCTCTTTTTCCTCAAAAAGGCATTCACTTGACTTTCAAGACTCTAAGACTCTTTATAAGAGTTTAATATCCTGTGATTTACCTCACACATCACTGTAGTGGACAAGAACTTCTACATCCTCTAAAAAGCAGCTACTCTAAGTTTTGTGACAAACTTCACAAGAAAATTTCATAAATTTACTTTTCATCCTTTCTATGTTCTGTAGCATGCTCAACTAAGTCACAGTTAGGGCCATATCCGGAGAAAGATATTTCTTTTGCTTGATTTCAAACTCTGGTTTTAGCTTGGTTTTCGAAGCTTAGCCATCTGTCTAAATTTATTGGTAATTAATGGTGAGAATTGGCCCTGACAAAGAAGCCCCAGATGAATGGACTGAAGTACAAGAATATCAAAACTTCATGACAGAAAGGCTACTTCAGAGCTGGGGCCTGACGTTATTCCTCAGCTGGAATCAATTGCTATCAGACATCTCCTTTTTGCAGCTGGGGTGTTCCTGTCCAGCTGGGAGGTCCTTCTAGCACTAAAAGAGAGGAGTCATGGATAAAGCACAGGGTGCCACTGTTTGTCTAGAAGATGAAGACTTGGTGTTTTTGTGGTAGAACATGTCCAACAGGGGAGATGCCCACTGGACCCTTTCCTGGGATCTTTATTAGCTTGTCAGGGAAGTACTATCAGACAAAACTCGGCTTTAAACTGGCTCCAGGCCTAATGCTCACTTGGCTACTTTGTAACTAATAAAAAGTACTCCAGCAGTGTGGAGGAGGATGAGCAGGAACATTTTGGTTCACCCACTCCAATGTGAGCAAGTATCCAGCCCAGGGTCTGTGGGACTGAAATTCCTCTGCCCAAGCAGTAAAAGAAGGAATCAAGATTTTGTCAGCAATTTGATATGCTTCAGATTACTTGACGGGATACTTAGCTGATTAAAATAAACATAAACCAAACTGATATTTTTTTGGTCAAGATATACCATATAAGTATGCGATCCATTGTATTTTCCAGTATTGAAATATCTGAAATAAAAGGATTAAAGTATCTGTCATCTTGATGTCTCAGCCCAATTAGCTGCACAGTCCTGACAGAGTTACAGAGAAATTTCTTTTTTGATCATTAGGTGCCAGACATAAGAGCAAATGCCATTTCTGAAAGTGAAGATGAATATATAAACTACACAAACAGAGAATTTATGTAGTGCCACAGAACATTTCTCCTGAATTCGTATTTAGGAATTATGGTTTGCTATGGTGACTGAGCCCAGGTGCACTGGCTGATGTCCATATGAGCAACTACATCCAGCTCAAATTCCTCTTTTCACAAGAGCAATGCACCCTCTCTTCATCCTGACACACTGTATGGTGGTGGTGCCTGTTATTTCAAAGATGCACCCAGCCTCAGAGACACCTGTACTTTATTGATAGCTGAAAAAATCCTTGTACCCACAGCTCATATTCTCTTTCAGACTCTGCTCTAATTCACAGAACAGACTTGCTATTGCAGGTTTTGTGTAGAAGTGCCTACCATCTTTTGCAAACCACTTTGAGAAGCACAGAAAGAGCAAGTGAGTCACCTGGGTGACAGCTAGTCCTTCCAAACAGTAAGAAACAAGAAAGCCTAAGGGGAGGGAAAGCCATCTCCTGTGTCCAGAGATATCACTACAACTTCCCTTTCTGAGCTTGCCTGGAAAAGCAGAGAATAGCTCACATCTGCCCCAACCATCAGTCAGTGAGATGTGCACAGAACCTTAAAATACATTATTTTTCCCAAAGACAGAAAATTTCCCTCTGTCCTTTTTCACATCTAATATTCCACCTGGAGTAAGCACTACGTAGCATCCCTATTATTCAGCCTATCCCTGCACTAGACAAACTGTGTTGCCACTGATGTGTGAGAACTTGCAAGGGCTGGATATGAGGAAAGTCAAAGGGCAAGACAAGAGTATGACACAAGTATGATCTTACCATTCATCAGTGCCGTTTTTAAGTCTTTCACTTTGATTTGTCATCCTCCCTCCCTTTTTCCTTCCTCAGCTACAGCTTTCTGTCTCAATGCTATAAGTTCTTTTCTTGGTTTCATTACCAAGAGAGGTTTGCTTGTAAATGCATTAAGTGTCTTAAGATGTTTAGTCATAAGGTGTGGAAAAGAGCACTTTGTTTTTTCATGGAAGTAGCAGCATTGTGCACTGGTATCTGATGCCATGCCATTTAAACAATGGGTGTGCCTCTATTCTCTTCTTCAAATCTCTGTCTTCCACTTTTTAGTGTTTTCTTTTTTCTTTTATCTTATTTTGCATCTGAATCTGGCTCAGCATCTTTAAAACTATATAAAGGCAGTGCCAAATTCTATTCCAATATATGACTGGCTGCTAGTAAATCATGACATAGTTAGTTTTTACTTCATTAGGAGTTTACTAGAAATGCTGTTACTACTCATGATGCCATGATGGGACAACAGAAGATTTTTATGAAAAAAGCATACAGGAAAAGTTGTTCCTACAGAAAAAAACTATTAACAAGTATCTTTATTGTATTGTCATTCGACATGTGGGAGGGGAAAATAAATGCAGTGGTGTATTTGCCAAATGGAAAAGTACCAACCTAGTTAAACGGGAAAAATTATTTTCAGACTTCTGACAAGATTTTACAATTAGCAAAGAAATGTGAAATTAAATTAAATAACAAAAACCATGCAATTTTGCTATTTTTGCCCCTATTGTTTATTCTTCCTAATAGTCCTATTTACTCCTTTTTGCCTCTTGTGATCTGACTCGATGGAGTTTCCACCCTTTCTCTGGCTTTCACTGTAATCTCACACTTGGCCAAAGAACACAGGAAATGAACAAAGCTGTTGATATGTAAATAACAGCTTTGAAGATAGAAGTACCAGATTGTTCCTAAAAAGAAAAATGCAATTGCTTTTCTTTTACAAGATTAAAAAGAAAAAAACCCTGATGTATTATTCAAATGGTGACTGAAATCAAAGATTCCATTATCTCTGAAGAATAATAATTTCAGTCAAACCAGGTATTTCCAGAGAGCCAAGGAAATTGTATTAAGAGTTCAAAATGTTACATTCTAAATGTTGTTGACAAAATTGCTTATTTCAACCCTATTTCATTTTCTATGTATTGCACTATGAGTACCTTTTAGCAGGACGTTTTAGGAGATGGGTTGATTTTCCCCTGCACAAAAGCAACTGAGGGCCAGATTCTGATGCCTCAGCTCCTGTAGGTGGTATCTGCATCACAGTGTCACAGAGCTGGAAGGTGTCTATGGAGGTCACCTGGTCCAAGCCCTGCTCGTCAAGCAGGGCCACCCTAGAGCTAGTTGCCCAAAAGCATGTCCAGAAGGCTTCTGAAGATCTCAAGGATGAGGAATCCACCACCTTCTTGGGCAACCTGTGCCAGTGCTCATTCAGCTTCACAGTTAAAGTGTTTCCTGATGCTCAGAGGAAACCTCCTGTACTTCACTTTTTGCCCATGTATGTTTTCTCTGATCCCAGAGAGAATCTCTCCTGATCACAGAATTTATGATAAATAGGCAAAAAATCTCACTGAAATCATGTCAGTGACTTCAATATTTCTGGACTTCTGTATAAGTAAAAGGAAAAAATTATGTTCATTTTCCTGCAAGTATTATTGCAGTTTGCATTGCTAACTCTGTATTTCCGTATGAAGTATGTTCATGGAACAATTTCATTATTCAGTGAGATATCCTAATGCCTTAGTCCAAACATGCAGTTGCTGGCATGAAGATAATTTGCAGATTATGAGTTGCATGTGCACAAATATGATAGAATGAGCCTTAATGATTGAAAAGGGCTTGATGCAAAATAGCCTCAGAACAGAATAATTGCTGCTGAGGCATTGCCCCAGAATACCCAAGGAGAGCCTTTTCAGTTGTCCTGCTGAATAAACAGGATTCAGATATTATTTTTTTTGAACTACCCAAAATGAATGAAGTGTCTTGCTTTTAAATCTTGATACCCAATAGTGAATGAGTAGAAGGGAGCATATCTGCTCATCTGTTGTCTAAGAGATACATAAGGTGTCTACATGTGTCAAAGTGTGTGTCAAAGACTCCTTCCCAGTATTCAGAAACAGTTACAGTTTTACGTTTTGGAGAAAGCCATGGGGAAATTCAGGAGAATCTCAGGTGAAGTTCAGGTAGTTCACAAACTATGTAGTGGCTTTTCCCAAACAGCCCAGTTTGCCTCTTCTTCAGGACACTTAGATGTAGACAGTTTGATCTGTTATTGATTCTGTCCACATTCTGAAAACTGGCAAAGTGATGCTGACTTCTGCTTTCCAAAAGGTTACGGGTCTACGTGATGATAAATGATGGGTAAGCACTACCATTAGTAAGCAGTCAAGGTGCCTGATGGAGAAAAGTCAATGAAAGAAAACAGCACATAGCCTGATTAAATTGGCCCCAATTCAGAATTAAAGGGACATAAGATTATCTGCTCTTATCTGGCTTATTAACTACATTTGTTTCAAACCTGCAGATATAGAAAAGACAAGCTCTACATTGCTTGAAGTCTGATTTTTCTTGTTTAGTGGCTATCAGCAATATGAGACTATAGCATGGTAAGCAACAAATTAAGTTGGTCTGTTTTGGTTTTTTTTCCCCACAATGTTCCTTTTAATAGGAAAATAAGACATCTTTGTAGTCCTCAGTATGAGCAGGTGAAGACAATGTAGGTTCAGGAAGAAAAGCAGCACATTTTTTCCAAAAAAAGAAGTGGTGAATTGGAAAGACTTAAAAGCAAGAAAGATTGAATGAGAGAGATTCCAAGAAAGTGAACACAAATGGTAGTGCAGGGGCACAGGGTAGTGTGAGAATACCTGGCTTCCAGGTTGAGCCTGAAAAGTTAAGAGAAGAAAGTAGAAGCTCAGTTCTACCCTTGGA
This sequence comes from Promerops cafer, assembly GCA_013398275.1. NCBI lineage: Eukaryota > Metazoa > Chordata > Aves > Passeriformes > Nectariniidae > Promerops > Promerops cafer. The sequence continues at coordinate 2,420,421 of VZSE01005694.1, forward strand.
TCCGTAGACATAGGAGAATGGGAATATCTGCAGTCTCAGAACAAAAGGAACCTTGTACAGGTAGGACCCAGCTGGGTTTGATAACCAAGGTTGACTGTTCATCAGTGGGAAGATGAGCAGAAACATGATTAGAGGGATGGAGCACCTCTCCTGTGAGGGAAGGTTAAGAGGTTTGGGATTGTTGAGCCTGGAGAAGATTTTGGGGTAGCCTAACTACTGCCTTCCAGTACTGGAAGAAAGGCTACAGGAAAGATGGTGAGAGAATGTTTACAAGGGCATATAGTGATAGGATAAGGGGAAATGGCTTTAGACTTTAGATTATATATTAGGTAGAAATTCTTTACTGTAAGGTGGTGAGGAACTGGAACAGGTTGTCAAGAGAAATTATGGATGCCCCACCCCTGGAAGTGTGCAAGGCCATGTTTGATGGGGTTTTAAGCAACCTGGTCTAGTGGGAGATGTCCCTACCTACGGCAGGTGGGTTGGAACTTGATGATCTTTAAGGTCCCTTCCAACCCAAACTGTCCTATGATTCTGTGATTTGCTAAGTCATCAAGACTTTTTTCCCTCTGGCATATCTACCACTGGCATCCAAGACAGCTGTCCTTTCAGGCAGTGCAGAGATTTTCATTTCACTTTGGATTTCTTGGCTCTCTGTGTCCATCCCCTGAAGCAGCTTGGAAGGACAATCCATCTCAATGCAGGGGACAAGGGCAAGGTGGAAACTACCATATGCAAGTTCTGCAAGAGACTGCTCGAACAAGAGCATTGGATTACAGTTCTGTCTGAAGCTGCTGCAAAACTACGTGCTCAAGGCTGAATCATTCCCCTGAAATGAATTCTCCATGTGAGGCAATTCAGCAACTCTCTAGTGAGGTGTTGGGTTTTCTCATCTTGTCCTTGGGCTGTAAAAATGCCCTTGGCCACTACCAAGCAGTTTAGAAAGGAGAAAAAGGAGAAAAACACTTCTCACAGTGTTCATTGACTGGAATTAAATCTATTCTTCTCACCTCACAACCTCCCTATTGTATCCAAGTACAGCATAAGAATAAAGCATATGAAGTCTATGCTCTTCAGTGGAAAAAAATAAGAAGGTGAGGTTTGAGAAATTTCAACTTGCTCCCTTTCTTCTAACATGAGTTAAAAAAAGCTTAAATCTCTGGCCTCTAAATTCATCCACTCACTCCTAGGGAAAAAAAATGTATTTCATGGCATATGCTAGCAATAATCCTGTTTACCTCTGAGTAGACTGGAAGATTAAAGTTTCTGCCAATCTACTGAGTGAACAGTCAGGCTGCAGCCCTCTGTATGTTACAAGACAATCAGAGCTCACTTTAATTAAAGCACAATGTGGGCAAATAACTTATGGACACAGTTATTAGACACACATTATTAGACAGTCACACATTAGATTGCCCAAGAAACTGCACAAATTTAACCTGAAGAAACAGTGGTTTTATTAAACAGTTTTATACAACTTCAGGCACACTGTGCATGCCTAAGGATGTCTGTGGATGCGTAACACAAAAGAATTTCAGTTCTGATGTGTCCTTCCATGCTACTATGAGCTAACATTTGCTACTACTATGAATAACATTTTGCATGTATTATTTATTTTGATTCACCCCAAAGCAATCTCTCTTAAGGAAGCTAGGGTCTGGAATATCACCCATTAGCACCAACATGATGATACAATGCATAGAATATATAGTCATTTGATGCAAAGGATTTCAAAATACTTTCAAGATATTCATCAAAAGCCTTGACATGTTCTAAACTGTGTATGTGCAGCAGCACATCTGTGAGATTTTCATCCTTGATTGGATGGATTTTCTAGTATATTTATCATTGGTTAACTGGGTTAATTAGGAGAAAAATGTCTAAGATTCGAAACATTATATTTATGCTTTGAACTTGATTCACAAAACCCCTTTGATTTCACTAAAAAAATCCTTGAAAGGACCAAAAATGGTATTTCTTATTTATTTAATCTGATTCTAATAACTGAAAACAAAAAAAAATGTGTGAAAGCCCACTAGTGCCACTGAGCATTTGACGAGAGCCTTTTGTGAACCTTGCTATTAAAAAGGCCATGATAGTAGGAAGCAACTATAATTTGGCTATGAATCACAGAGCTGTTCACAGGTAGACTCTTGGCAAAGACAAAGGCCCTGCTGTCCGCTATAAACCCATGAACTGCTTTCAGATAAATGCAGTTTGTCCTTCGATGTAAAGCTACTCATTGTAATCCAGTCAGCAGTCTCCATTGTTCACCCTAATGAAAACGCACTCTGGAACAGAGAAACTGTCTAGTTCTTTACAGGAGAGACTAATTTTTTTTTTTTTTCCAGCAACTGCTTTGTACTGAAAAATTTAGAAATCCCCAGTGAAAGCAGAAACAGACTATTTTTTTTCCACACAAAATTTAACCTTTATTTGCAAATGGCAAAACCTCCTTTTCCCTTAAAAAAACCCAAATAATAATGGTGTTCCTTTTGTGTGTATTTAGCAGAAAGGTAAATCTCAAAGAGCTTTCCTCTATACCATCTTTAGAAAGAATCTCTTTTTTTCTGGGTATTATGCATCTACAGAGGCTTTGAAAAAGAGGAAGCAATTTCTTTGGCTACATTTATCTTCTTCCAGACTCCTTTCAATTAACATTTGTCTAATATTTTTTAATTGCTGCTAAAGATGCCGTATCAGGTAATGCTTTTAATTTACCTATTGAGCTTGGTACTGCAGGATAGAAAGTGTATCTATGGATGTGCCACTGTAGAGTAGCAACAATAGCTTTGGGCTACAGCTGCTAAAAATAACTTGCTCTGTGCTGCAACTCAGGCAAGAGAGATTCAGACCATTCATAAGAACTGCAATTAAAAGCATCAAATGGAATGAAAATACCCTCCTCCATCACTTTGGCAGTTTCTTTTAGATGAGTCTATGCAGTAGTGGAGTTTTTCTCTTGTTTTGCGTGTTTACTGTTATATGAAAGGCACGGCATTGTTTTTTTATTTCTTTGCTGGGAACCAGTAGTTTTAGAGTAGAAAAAGGGAAGCGGGCATAATTTTAATTTCAGACAGACATCAAGGAAGAAAAAAAAGACAATTTTTCAAGGACAAGCAATGTTAAGACTGCTGGCAATTTTTAAAAAGCAATTAAAACAGTGGTCTTCATAATAAATAAAATCCCTTCATCATTTAAATAAAATGTGGCCTCCTGAATATATTTAATTAGCATATTTTCCTTCACAAAGTCTCTGTGGACATGGTTGACCTACTCTTACGAAAGCACACATCCTTGAAAAGCAGTCCCACTGAAGTTGAAGAGATTGATCATGCAAATAAATCTCTCCTCATCTGGGTCTCAGAATAAACACTGCACTGTGACAGTCAGAGGAAAAGCTGAAACCCTGCCTGGCAGCCTAGCTGGGAAACTGGCTGTCAGGGAACCAAGAAAACCAGAGGCAGCAACTTGTAGCACACGCTGGGATGGCTCAGGGGATGGGGACAGGGGTTCTTTTCCTCAGCTTCCTCCTTTCTCAAAAAGCAATCCTGAAAGGTGCATGGTTGGTGACTGGAGCAGCTGCTGACTTGCAGCAGCTTTGGCTGCTGACTGTCCGGGGAGAGGTGGACAAGGCCCTGTTCCTGCTCCCCCGGCCCCTTTCCTGCACGCTGAGCGGCACAGGCGCTCCTGAGAGTGCAGGCTGCTGCTGTACCACCACTGGCAGCAGCATCCCGGGGAAGATGCCAGCCAGGGACTCTTCCGGGGCTGGTGGGGCACCCAGGCCCCACGTCCTGCACTGGGGGCAGGCAGAGGAGGAGCCATGGCACCTGGCCACCTGTCCGGCCACCTCTCTGCCACCCAGGCCACAGGCCACTGCCCTGCGCTGGGAGGAAGAGCCTTAAATCAGCTTCAGCAGTGCATGATTTATTTAACCCAGTACTCAGGCTCCTCTTCACCTGTTTTACCTGTGTTTTGTCCCTTCTCTGCTGTTCACAAAGGGGACATAGCCCCTGGATGGTGCTGGCAGCTGTTGCTCTGCTGTTTTCTTCCTCAGGATACCCATTCTTTGGGATAGGGGAAGGGATCTTCTCTGCTCCATGCTAAGCAGCAGCAGCACAGACAAAGGCTCAACTGTCCCATCCATATCAATGATCTAATCAGGACTGAGAGTGCCAATATAAAAACAATTCGTTTTTCTTTCTTTCAGTTGGAACAAACTGAACAACATCTTTCCCCTCCCTTCATTTTGTTCTGCCAACATAAAACAAAACAACTTCCTTATCAACATGTCTTTGGGTCAAAACGTCTCTTCAATCTGAAACAAAATGTTCCATCCTGTGGCAGACATACAAAAAACAACAGGGAATGAAGGACTGGCTCTATCTCCACCACTGCTTCCTTCCTTCAGAATCACCAGAGATGGGGACACTTTCTGGGACCTGAACTCCAAGTTCTATACCCAGTTCTCACTGAAGGGGTTCCAATCTACACCTCTTGTGAAATGGGCCCAGCCCCTGTGCTATGCCATTCTCCTGCTCTTGACAGTGAATGCTTTAGTATTTATAAAAATGTGTTTCAGAGAGGTAAATATTGAGGAAACACATATTGGGATTTTTTTTTTTATCCTGCTGGTTAAGGCACTGTTGAGACAAGAGAATTATAGTTCAAATCAATACAGGCAGCAGTGAACACAGCTCTCCTATGTTTTGCTTGACAACATCAATCACTGGACACTGAAAAAGCAGAAGGGACATTGGCCCTGTCCCTCCATCAAGATATGATGACTCCTCAGCAGCCTAACATATTTACAGCTGAAAGTACTTGGCAAATTTGATCCAAGTCCATGTAGATTTTGAGCTGTACAAAACCACCTTTCAGCAAATTTTCTATCTGTACTACTTGTAAGTTTAAATCCTGTTTTGCTACACTGTTGCGCAAGAACAATGACTTTTAAGGAGACATTAAAAAAAAAAAAGCCGTATATTTATTCATATTTTTGTGAAAACTGAATGTGTTTTGCATGTGAAATATTTCCTGTGTTAAATTCATTCTCACAGTGCTGTTTTCCATACTAATCAGTACCCAGTATATTCAGCATATTCAGACTGATGTATCAGGATGATAGTGGTTTAGTACAACTACTAAATTATTCATGTGAAAACATATGCTGCACTAACACTGCCAAAGTGTTTATGAGCAATATGTCTAGGGAAAAAAAAAAAAAAAAAAGAGAGACAAGAATTATCCACAAATTAAAAATGAGAGATCTTGCAAAATTATCATTAATACAATGTAGTAGTATGCTAATGAAAATTGCTGATACACCAAAATAGGAGGTAATGTCCATTAGGTAAGAATTAAAAAAAACACGTTGGAAAGAGTGCTGTTAAAAAAACAAAAAAACAGGGATTGGCCAAAAGGGAATATGGCAAAGCTGAGGGTTATGTTCACAAATTGTCTATGTGGTCAAATAAAACAAGGGTCAGGTAGAAGAGCCAGTGATATTTACAAGTAAGGAACAGTCAGTGGGCAGAAGCAGTGACACAAAGCAATAAAAGAACACAATCAAACTTACCCTAAGCCAGGGAAACCACCAAAACCCTAGGTCCATGTAGTGTCTGGCCAGTGTGCTAGGATTGCAACACAGAGTCTTTTCTGACAATCACATTGCTGTTACAGGACAAACAGACTCCCTTGCAGATGGCACCATGCATTCATAAGTTTCCTGCCCAGGAACAGTTCTTAGACAGACATACAACTTAACTTCCAAAGGAAAAGCACTGCCAGGGTCATCTGGTTTTCATAGCTATCATATAGTCGGGGATAACATCTGAGGGTATTTTCTGTTATTTCTAAACTCTCCCATCCATCTTTTATAGGAACTTTTAAGGTCAGCAGAGAGCAACACGTGCAGCAAACAGATTTACTGGGCAGATTAGCTAAGTGACCTCATGAAGCGAACAAAGCATGCTGCTCTTTCAATCAGCATCTTTTTAAATCTGTTAACTAACACTGAAATATTTGCTTTGACACGAGAATTTGCTGGAAGTGTTTCCATGGTAATTCCTGGCTTTTCAACTCTGGGGACAATTTCAACTAACTCCAGCAGACAGAATGGGCTTAAGGACATCTTCCCAGATAGCCTTCAGACTGTTTTCTTCACAGACCCCAGGAAGAGCTGCAATACAGATAGGGATGAGGAAGAGGGTGGTCAGCACGCTCAGCAGGCTGTGAGCTCCAGGATGATCTTTGGTGTTAAGGGCAAGGGGTGCAAATGCTCCTTCCCATTGGTAAATCTATCCCCAAACTGAGATTAAAGACAAGAGATGCAGGATGGTGTCTTCCCAGATTTTCCTGTAGCTGTAGCACAGCTCTCATTCGGCACAGCAGCTGGCTGTGGGCTCCAGCTGTGGGCTCCAGCTGTGGGCCTGCAGCCTGTTCTCTGCAGGCCTCTTGGGACCCAGCAGAACCACTGCTCTTGGATGGCCCTCTGCTACAGACAGCAGGAAGACGTCAGGCCACGCGAGCAAAATCCTTTCTTATAATCGCTGACTGCCAGCTAATCCTACAACAAAAATTCTCATCCACCTTTCTAAACAGCTGAACTGCATTTACTTGTATTGTTCCTTCCAAAACCTCTAAAGTACAGCTATATATAAATAACATCTGGACACTGGTTTGTGCAGCTAACATGGTTATATTTTTTACACATTTTATACTGCAAACTGCATGTGGTCATGCTTTGACCTTTACTAAGAGGGTTTGAGGTTTTTTTCAAATTTCTTTTGAACTCAATTTTTTGCAACCATTTATTAGGACCTCTGCATTCTATTGTTTTCACATTGTTCTAAAACTTATTTTGGCACTTGAGGATTGCAGAAGGAAGAGGAAAACTGTGGCTCCAGTAAGATTACAGGTTTGTGAATTTCCTTCTTTGACTGTCTCTCTGTGCACTCACAACCCTCTGCTCTAAAGCAAGGAGCCATCTTTGCTGTAAGCAGATATACTGGCAGGGTAGCTTGATTACAGGCAATAATGCAACACTTACTAAGTCCATGTAACATTAGAAGATAGTGCAGAGATTTCCTATAGTTAGGAAGAATTACAAATAATCCTCCAAATTACAAATTTGGACCACTTTGTATCCTGGGCTGCATCATAAGTAGTGTGGCCAGCAGGTCCAAGGAGGTAATTCTCCCTCTCTTGTGGGACCCAGCCTGGAGTGCTGTGCAGAGTTCTGGTGTCCCCAGCACAGGAAGGACATGGAACCATTGGAGCAAGTCCAGGGGAGGGCCACGAAGTGGAGCATCTTCTCTGTGAGGACAGGCTGAGGAATTTGGGACTGTTCAGCCTGGAGAAGAGAAGGTTGTGTGAAGACCTCACAGCAACTTTCTGGTATCTGAAGGGGGCCTACCAGGAAGGCAGAGAGTGACTGCTCATCAGGAACTGCAGCGATATGACAAGTAGTAAGGGGTACAAACTGAAGAAGGGGAAGTTTAGGTTAGATATCAGGAAGAAATTCTTTACTGTGAGAGTGCTGAGATACTGGACAGGTTGCCCATGGACGTTGTGGATGTCCCAACCCCGACAGTACTCAAAGAAAGGCTGGGTCAAGCAAGGTCCATCTTTAAGGTTCATTCCAAACCCTCAAGAGTCTATGAAATACATAAATAACAGGCCTATAAATATTATGCATGTAATAGTACAACAATATAAATACTGGATTTATTTTGCAAAGTATTATATATGCTATATATAATATTAGACATCAGTAAGACAGCTATATACATGTATAAAGATGTACAAACTTGTGTACATCTATATAAAAAGATTACGGAACATGATATGAAAACAAAAATACTTGTTTACTATAATAATGAGGAGAGCAAACATGCCCTTTAATAACATCTGTGATGCAGAGTGGCACAGGCATAAGGATCCTCCTTAACTAGCCTTTGAATGTTAATGATACAAATTGTCTCTGCTGCACCTTTGAGTGGTTTTATAGCTGCATGTCATCGTGACATACAACATCTCCAAATCTCTATCAGCATATTTCATGCTGGAGTTACTTATATGGTCATTGGTTTTTGGTGTGTAGTACTTGCTCTTTCTTTTTCATTCTGTTATTTTGAACGGGGTGAAAGAAACTCAGAATCAAAGGCCAGGGTCAAGTCATACAAGTATTAAATGTGTGCTGCAGAGAGCATTTCCATTTTGCTGCCATGAGGCTGCTGCCAGGTAGCACAAAAGCACATTGCCCAAGCAGGCTTTACACAGGCAACCTTACAGCTCTCACAGGTTCAAACTGCAGTTCTGTGTGATGGGATGTTTCTCACTGTGGGGTTATTCACACCCTTCACTTTTGGGCAGGATACTGAGAAGTGACACACAGTAAGGGAAGAGTCAGGAAATGACACCTGACCTGCCAAAAGCAAAATGTGTCCTGACATATTTACCAGCCTGAGCAGAGCCACAGTGTCACCAAACGGGAGATTCTAGCTGCTCTGAGCCTTACAACGGAAGAACAAAGGAAGAAGTAGTCCCCACCTGGCTCCTCCCATCATCCCAATGCTGGTCCCCAGGAACACATGCCACTCACCCTGCCAGTCCCTGGGAAAGGCTCCCTGGGCCATATGCAAGGGAACACCCACCTGGCTGCAGTGGACTGCAGAGGTGTTTGGGGCTCTCAGAAAAAGGTGTTACAGGGCAGGCCAAAACTCCCCTTATACACTCATCACTAGTGAAGCCAAACTGGGAGGTTTCCTAAACCTTATCTTTTTCCTGGATTCTTCATTCTGATCTCTTTAATTTTACTGGGGGTGATGATCTGTGATTTAACTCTGACTTTCACAGACAGTCCTGAATAATGTATTTATCTGAGATACAATCAAATATGGCAACCACCAGGACTCTCTGGTCAACTTTCTTTCTCTTTTTTTTTTTTTTTTGTTTGTTTGTTGGTTTGGTTTGGTTTGGTTTTTTGTTTTTGTTTTGTTTCCATTCATCATGCAAATAGTTTATCTGCATTATTTTCTTGAAACAAGGATATTTTTTCTTTAATTCATCTCCAGACATGAGCTATCACATACTAAATAAATATTGAGTATTAAGGTGTTAGATGAGAAAAATCTCTTGTAGGCTTCAGTATGAGCTTTGTATAACCTACAGAATTCTTAATGCACTAGGAGATTGACTTTTATCTCTGTTTTTATCCTTCCTATTTAATTTGACTACTTATATAAAACTAAAATGAAACTTACAATGATCTCCAATTGAATATTTGAGCCTTGACATCATGCCAACATAGCTGTCTAAAATAAAGCTGAAGCAATAGGAGGTAATAGGAAAATAAACACACACTTGAAGATGATTATACCTAGAGAAAGGCTATGAAAATAGCAGCATCATTTTTCAGGAAGTTATGCACTAAGAAGAACTATTACAGACAAAATGAATTGTTCCTGGTTGGAATGAAACAAGAATATTTCTGGTTTTGACATGTACCAGCATTTTCTACCAGGACTGTTTTTACTAGTATCTGTAAAATACAAGTAATTCTTGTTTCTCATCTGAGGAATATTTTGCTTTAGTTTTGCTTTGCTCTTCTTTGTGGTTCCAAAGGAATAACCACACAAAATTCCAGTCATTAATCATATTGCTTTCAGTCCTTTTATTTTAGCATTTATATATTGTCTTAGATTTTGCAGAATTTTACAACAGACATATGGTTTTTCATCTACCTGCTAATTTCACATTGAGAGATTCCCTACAGTGACTATAGCAGTAGCTGTGTTTAATTAGAGCATTCTTGTCAGTTGTGGAAGGTAGGACAGAAATTATTGGGTGAAGTTTCCATATAAAATGTCCCTGGTGGAGATAAGTGCAAACAACAATGAGGACCTCGATTCCCTGCTCTAATCCCCTCTTCCTAGGGGTGTTTAGAAGCAACTCAGTGGTAAAACAAACAACAGGTTGTCTGGGAAAACAACAGGAATGCATCAATCTGAGGATGTGCAAAAAGAAGCAGAGGACTTGTACTTTTTTCTGCCAGCCTCTGTGGGCTGCTGGTGTGGTCAGCAGGCTCCTGGGAGGAGTGGCTGTGTCACAGTGTCATCTGGGGTGCAGAAAACTCTGTATTCCTGAAGGTGCTAAACCTGTGAGTTCTGGGAGCTACAAATCAAATCTAGCCCATGACGCTCTGGATTAAGCTTTTTGTTGGTGCCTTGTATTGTGTTCCAAAACTATATATTAACACTGGTTAAATTATTACTGGATCACACCTGCCACTGTATTGGAAATTCTTTCAGCTTGTACTATTCACAACCTTATGAAATCAAAATTGATTCAACATACACACAGGTATGTAGCCATGTGTATGTATGGAGGTTTATACAGAAAAGTGATCTCTAAGCATCCTGTTTGAAGAGATAAAAGGGTACATGTGTAAGTATGCTGCACTTGAACACATTTATGTGTTTGTATATAACACAGTATATACAAACACATAAATAATGTGTTCACGAACACAAATGAAAGACATAAACATTTCAAAAAGTTAGGATTTGCACCACATTTTGTCTTTCACTGATGATTTTTTTTGTAAATGAGCAGTGAAGAATGGTCATGGCACTGGCTGAAAAAACCACATCTACTTTAAACTTATTTTAATCTAAGAAAGTATCTAATGGTGCTTTGGAGAGATGGAGCTACTGAGGGGAGGACCAACACGAATAGAATGGTTTGAATATGAGTAACAGGGAAGGCTCATCAGAGGATAAATGAACACAAAAAACCTCTCCCTTTCTCAGGAGATGTAGTATCTCTCTCTGTAAGGTGTGAGGCTCACTGAATCCATGGTACTGAGAGAGACAGATATCACCCTGAAAATGGAGAGAAAAGAGAGTATGATGAAAAAGGCTTTGATAAAAAAAATAAAAGCCGTCTGTCCCCCAAAATATCATAACCCAAAACAATTCCATGTTTCAAAAAATATCACAAATATCATATGTGTCTAAGATTATTTGAGTTTTTATAAGGGATTTCATCCTTAGATCTTTCTGTTCAGATCCCTGAAAGTTCAGTGAACATGCATTACAAGACAGAACTTGGTTGAGATTCAGACATAAACACTGTATGTAAATTCTTCAAATAAGGGTGAAGAAAGCACCCTTAGTTATGAGAGAAGGAAGACTTCCTTAGTTATGGACTACTTTCAATATCAGATAGAAAAAAAAATAATGAATGAACACAGGGTACATTTTTTTTCCCAAATCTGTAATTTCAGGGCTCTGTTTTGTCTTTGAACACAACACATGATTAATCTCAGTGCAGGATTTACAAAATCTGCTTTTAGATATAGGATATACTCAAAAAAGAGGAAGTAAAATGTGGCTTGTGCTAAACTTAGCAGCTTTGGCAATTAATGCAACTTTATTCATTGATTCAGTCAAGTGAAATAGTTTGCTAGATAAGTATATGAATTGTTCCTGCAATTTTGAATACTACTACACATCCAGCCAAATGGGCTTTAGGATAAAGAAGCCAGGATGATTTATTTGTAATCCCTTTAGTTGTTTTTTTATTTGTTCTTTCAGATTGCAGAGACTAAAGAATATCATACTTACCCAAACCCTTGGATTATTTCCATGCAGAAGATTTGACCTTAATGCTCTGTGTGTGTAATAAAATCAGATGAGTTCAAATGATCCTGGTACAGTGACGCATTCTCAATACTGTCTATTTATTTTAAGCATGCAGTTCTGGTAACTTATGCCCACTCTTTCTCTGCCAGCACATGGTGGGGCTCAGGTTAACCTTTAATAAAGGATTATATTATGGCAAGTCTTGCTTATTCTGAAAGTATGATGAGCAGGGGCGTGAGCTGGTCATGCTCCCTTTCACCACCCTCAGGGTGTCTTAGCTATGTTTTTATTTCAGCATCTGCCTCCAGATGTATTTCAATTAAAATTAAATGTGGAAGGGAACTTTGAATCCCACATCATATACTCTTTACGAAGGAGGAACCCAAATTTCAAAATCCATTGGGAATAGTTTCCTGCCCAATGCAATCTCCTATCTTTTGTCTGCTCAGATCCCAACCCCACTGGCCTCATCTTTCTCATGTCATCATTATGACCTTTAAAAGCCCTGATCAGAAAACCTCCAGAGGAGATTTTTATGAGACCACACTGAGGAAATAAAAAGTCCCAATTGCTACGACATTCCTCTCATTGCTTTGAGGTGTGTGTAAGGGGTGAACTGAGTACCCACGGCTTTAAAATTAATTTCGTGCGGCATGGAGTATGAGCTCTTAAAGGAGGAGAGGGAACAGAAACCCAGTTAGTCCAACAAATAAAACTGGAAATAATGTTGAAAGAATATAGTTTTATTCTGTAGGCAAAGAATGAGGATGTGAATGAAAACATTTTATGAACATTTCTATGCACTGAATGGTATACTTAACATGAAAATTAACTTTAAAACCTGCTTTTAGCAGAAGTAAGCAAAGACCCTCAAGTTGGAAGCAACTTCAGTCCTAAGAAAGACAAGCATCATCTCCCCATGCCTATTGCAGTGTCATATACTGAAAAAGATAGTCTACATTTTAGGTTACACTTTAGAGTGGCTTTTAAACTATTTTACAAAGCATTTCAGCATCTCTGCTCATATTTCACTGAGTATGTGGGACTAGAAAATTAAATGGTTTGCTGGAAATCACTTCAGGTGGGCTGTGGTCGAGATCTTGTGCAAGTGCCTTATTGTATCTCCCGGGTTGTGAAATTATGGTAATATTGGCTATCATTACCTTCTGCTGCCCTATAACTTAATGTGCAAAGATATACTGAAAATACATTAAATGGTTAGGATCACTTGTCCACAAGGCTGAGTAGTGAGTACTCCTGTGTAAGAATGAAGTGAATGGCTTGCAGTGCACACAGACCGACCTAGCAGATTAACACTTACTCAAACTTACTTCTGATGCCAAAATACTCAGAACAAGGCCCAGTGCAAAAGCTGCTCAAGGGCACTACTAGTATCAGGTGTGAGATGAAGGCAGTTATCATGTTCTCAAACACTGGAATAAAACTATGTGGCAGGAAAATCAGAAATAATGGCTAACTTTGCATCAAGTCCTCCAGTCTCAGTGTACCTGTGCAATTCCACCCTATCTTTGCAGAAATATATGATCTAGAGGTCTTTTGTTCAATCTTGAATGCCTAATCCTTTTATTTTCCCCTTCCCAATTAAAAGCTTTCAAGAGCTAGAACTATGAAATATTGGACTTTGAATTCCACTGCTGAAAAATTCTAAGTCATCTCTGAACATTTCTATTCTTACTCTTATTCATTTACTTATTTTGGGGCATGTGCTTTTTTTGAGTTATGTAATTATACATAGCAATCCTTCACATAACACAGTTTTCTTCTTACCACTCCTTGTGCTAACACCTTTATATGTTATGAAAGTGTTAATAATTAGGGATGTGGATCCTAACTATGCATATTAAGGCCATTAGATACCACGCTTCTGATTAGCATTCATTTCACACCAGATAAAAACTTTTTCCAAGGTTATCTGCTAAAAAGCTCCAGGCATGTTCTACAGTTGTTTATTTGTCATGAAGTTCACTAGCAAACACTCTGTTTTAAATAATTCAGAAGTGATCCCTTTCTCTGTTGCAGGGGTTTGGTTGTTTGTTCGGGGTTTTTTTAATATTACCTAATGGTACTGGACAAGGACATAGGGATCAATGCTAGTCTCAGAAATTGTTCCAGTGGGTTTCAAAGACCTCCAAGACAAATAGATGCAGCTCACTTCTGTACAAGTACATACCCTGAGGTATCACCTTGCTCTCTTCTGATCAAAAGCAACACAGAATCACAGAATGGTTTGGTTTTAAAGGGACCTTAATGATCATCTAGCTCTAATCCCCCCCTACCACAGGCCAGGGACACCTTCCACCTGACCAAGTTGCTGAAATATCTGTCCAATCTGGCCTTGAACACTTCCAGGGATGGGGTATCCACAACTCCTTTGGGCAATCTGTTCCAGTGCCTCACCACCCCCATAGTAAGGAAAAATACTGATCTGTTCAATTTCATGGAAACAGATTAAAACTGGGGTACAGTAGCTTGCTCAGGCTCTTTCTTGGATAGATTTCTCAGCTTTTTCGGTAGCAAGTAAGTTTCCTGATCTTTTGGGTCTGGTGAAAATACTGCTAAAATAATCAAAGAGGTTCATTTTTCATGGAAGTTGTATGTAAATGTGCTACACATTGTTGGAAGGTGATGGCCATGTGGGTCCCTAACTACCTTTAGTTGTGCTGTGCTGGGTACCTGCAGGTGGAGCAGAAAGGGCTGGTGGGGCCACTGGCAGGACATACTGGCCATCACCAGTATGGTGATGGTCCACCATCACTGGACATCAAAGCCAGCCAGCACCACCATCCTCCCCTGCCCACATTCTGCCTCCCAGGGCTTGATCCTGCATTGCTGCAGGGAGACCAGAGACAAGCATCCACTTTTGTCCTTGGGTATTTAGTCCCCTCTAGGCAATGCTGGTGATATTCTGCTCTAAGAGCTGGTGTTTACACAAATATAAGCTAGACAACTGATTGAAGTATTTAGGCCATCTAATTTAATAAGTTACTAAATATCACCCTAGCCCAGGAAAAGAAGGCAGATACTTCTGAATGGAGCTGAGAAAATAATTTGCTATCTGAAGAGAGGTCAGAACCTCATGTAAGAAAAAAAATAAGATGGCTCCTGGATATAATAAAATAGCTTACCAAAATGAATCAGAGCACTATTAGGAGTTTTAGAAATCTATCCCAAAACACTGAATAATCAATAAGTTAATTTATTAAATCTTCAGTTTGGTGCCTCATTTAACACATGTGATCTGTGAAAAGGACAGAGACCTTTATCAAGGCTACTTTCAGGGCCCATGGATACCACCATCTGGAGAAATGCAGTAACCTAGTATATACTAGTAATGTTATTTTTAACATTCTTTTAACTATTCAAAGAAAAAAGGTCAACCGAGATATTCCAATATGTTAGCATTCAAACATCCTAAATCAAGTTTACCTGTTCTATAACTTAGTCTTCTCAGGGTTGTGTCAGAGAACAAAATGGTCCACTGTATCTTATGAAATCTTCTATAATTCAACAGTAACCATACTTCTTAAAAATTCTCCTAAAACATCTACATCAAATTCAAGAGGTGAAACTGTCCTAGAACAGAACTTCAGGCTATAAAAATAAATCTACAATACAATTATTTTGGGGAACAACTGGCAATTAGAAAAGACCAAATTCAAGGACAGTCAGGCACTTTGTGTCTTTGCTAAAAGTCAGAGGTATGATTTACTTTTTCTGTTTGATTAGGTCATCAGAAAAATAGCATAATTAGGAATAGTAATGAAAATTTTGACGTTCAGTAGATAACTTTCAGCCAACTTTCTCTCACAAAGAGGAAACATATGTGCCTTTCAGCAACCCATAACATATATTTCGGTGCCATATGCTATCTTTCCTCTTTGGATCCCATCATAGAATCTGTAACCTCTAAAACAATTTTTTTTCACCAATTGCTTCTTTGCATCAATCATACTCATATTTTTTAATCATAAATTTGCATTTTGGACATAATTTTTTTTGTCAGACATGACAGTGTCATAAAATCAATTCAAATGAGCTGTGCAAAATTAACAGATGAAATGGTGTGTTAGGTTTGTTTTCACCACCATGATCATTAAGTACAAGGCTGGCTCATTATGAGAAGACAATGTTTAATCACCCTCCAAATTCTGCAGATGGATTTACGTCTGTGCATATCCCCTTCTGTGATTCTCAATAGCCAGGCACAGTCTGTTCCAATCATCTGCAAACAGTACCCTGTTCAGCAGGCTGCTCTGGTTTAGCAAAGCATTTCAACAACCTGAGTGGGTCTTGTTGGTTTCAGAGGAGTTTAAGCCCATACTTAAAGCTAACAAACCTGCACTAAGACCATGGAGATTGGCCTTGTGTAGGTGCATTGCTGCTTTTGAGAGCTGGAGCACACCACGAGCTTTGAGGACTAACACCGAGATGGAGCAACCTGGCAACTGCGTCTTGATTAGCCAGTGCTGCTACTGCAAATGAAAGAGTGGGAAGAACAAAAAAAGTCTAAGAATCCCCAGAGATCTAAAAGCAAGAACAAATGTTGAATAACTATTTTCTTTACAAGATTAGAAGACATTCCAAGAAGAATTAAAAATATATATCAGCCTATGCTTACCATTTCCTTGTCACATTCCTGGCAACAGCCTGAGGTTAAGTTATGCTTAAGGGAATCTTATTTTGGTCTAATTTCTCAACGTAATTATTTCCCTCCCAAAGGGATGACACATGGGGGAGGCAACGCAGTGCTTTGAGGTTCTTTTCCTCAAACAAGACAAATGAGCAATGACACCCAGGATTTTGCCAGTGGGACTCTGTTACAGCATTGCCCTTCAGCTTTTTGGCTGAAGAAATCATGAAAACCAGAACCTGGCTTCTCATAAAGAGAAGTCTCAGTGATGCAAAACCTATCACTGAAGCTACGTTTCTAAGTTTCTGCTTACAAGTATCAGATTTTAATGATGACTTTGGAAAACACACGACTCATTGCACAAAAATTGTTGTCTAGTATAATTCTTCTATTGCTATTGGAGGTATACAGAGAATGGGGTTAATTCTCTTTATTTGACTATCTTATTTGTTTTAAAAAAGATATATTTCTTTAAGTAATTGAGGAAGAGTATCACGATTAAGAAGCTCATTCTTGCTCTGTCCTTGTGTGCCTGACATTGATGAAATCTGTTGCACAGCTATGAAGAAGGGCACAGCTTGGGGTGCTCGGTGTCATGGCAGAAAGAGGACATCTGATACATGGCCACCACTGTCTAGAAAGAAGCAACCAGAAAACCCAAGCTGTCCGAAGGATAGAAAGCATATGACAATGAGGCAAGAGACTCAGGTTTTGTTTCAGCCCTGAGAGGGAGTCTTCAGGACAGTGGGCTTCTCAGGTCAGTGAGGCCTAGGCAGTGGTCATATGACGTTTGGGCCATGCATCAATCAACTGATAACTTAAATGCTTTATAGTGGCAAAGCTATTTACTGAAAGTTAAAGCTTTCTTATCAAAACATTAAGATAGGCCACTCTGTACATTCAGAAAGATGATTAAAGGTGAGGTAATAACAGTGCATGACGACAGGAAAAATTAATCAAATTTGGAAATACGGTGACTAAAAGTAGATTTTCTCCTGAGAACTCACACATACCTGATCTACTGAAGGATGGATCTGACTCACTCTGAAGAACAATGTGAACTGTGACTCAGCTGAAGTACTGCAAGACCCTTTTACCGAGTATTAACCAAGAAATAAAAAATGATTCATCTTCTTACCTGGAAACTAAGATTGTTACAGAAGCTGGGCTATTGTTGTAGTTCACTGGAAACCAGGGGTGTAGAACAAGCTGGCACTGGAGGCAGTTAACAAAACAAATATTGGCAGGTCTGGGTAAAAGATTAAAACTTTTTCCTAAAAACCATTTAACAGAGGAGAGCAAATAAATTATATGCTTCTATTTCTATTGTCTGAAAATAGCAGATATGGAACATTCAAATGTAAGCAAAGAAAACCTACAAAAATGACTGTAAGATGATCCAATTGACCCTGAAACTGGTACTGTTAAGGAGACTTCTTACTCTCTAATCTTGCATAGACTTCGAGCTATGGTGCAAAGCCCCTTTCTCCTCAAATTACTGTTATAAAGCAACCAAGTTATTCATCTTCATTTTCTCTGATTTTTTTTTAATATAGCCTATCATGTATTAAAAATAGAAACTTTAATAAGATTATTTTTAATAAGATTATTTTTAATAANCAATTCAAATTATTATTACATGTTATAATTATTACATTTCAATCAGGTTATAAAACTCAGCAAGCCCTGCACCTCTGCTTATTCTGCATTTAAGAGACTTACAGGTTTATTGTCACACTCTAAACACGAATCAGCCAATACATAAATAATGATGCATTATTATTTTATTATCATTAATAAATAATAGAAACAGCAAGAAATTTTGCCTGAGTAAGAACCCCATAATTTGAATCCAAGACTGGAGTTTATTCTCTGATGGGAAGAGAACCAGTAACGATGGGATGGGGTCGGCCAGAATATGAGAGGTACCCATTTCATCTTGATAAACCCCTTTTTCCCAGGAGAGTTTTGAAGTAGAAGTGACATGATGCAGGAAAGCCACAGGCTCGTGTGAACATACTCGTGCTGAAGGTTCATTCTTGTGGACATGCAGAAGAAGTATGACTGCAAGTTATATGGAAATAAACACATTCTTCCACTCCATCTCCCTTACTTCCCAGGGAAAAGACAGCCTTTTAAAAGACCTGAAAGCAGTTTTTTTCATGCTGAGAACAAATTAACAACAGTCAGACACTAGTTAATAATGTGGGCATCTGAGAGAAAGGTCTTGTTATTCAGCTACAAATAAAAGGAGGGGCAACTTCTGTCTATTTGCCAGTAAATAGTGAGAAAAATACTGGCCACAGCTCGAACTAGGAGCTGGAAAGAGGATTAATGTGATGTTTTCCAGCAAGATGGCTCATTTCCCCAAGCTCTACAAAAGCTACATTTAGAGTAACAGTGATTTCTTTCAATTTCCAACAATGGTGAGAGAAGGTTTCACAGCCAAGAGCCCATTTCTACCATCCTAGGGTGTGCCGAAGGAGCATGCGTTGCTTCCCGACACGGCAATCGGGAATTTGTTTTGCAAATCAAGCACCAGGTTATCACACAGGGACAATAACCAGAGTTATTTCTGAACAACCACCATATTCAGTCATGGGATTTGGAGGCGTAACTACTATTGTATCAAGGCAAGAGAGCACTGCCAGCTCTATGACTACTGCAGCTGGCAGCAACACTTCAGGGGCGGCACATGGAAAACCTGCTGTACTTCATGCACTGAGGTGCTGTTGGGTTTTGCCTACAAACCCAAAGTGTCAGGTGCTGCTAAAGGACTTAGAGGGTGAAGGTCAGATGAAGCTGCACAAATGTGTGCCAAGGTCAAGTACCAGGTTATATTAGGGGGCATGATTCAGCAACACGAGGTATGAAAGCCAAATGCAGATTGATCCCAAAATGTTGAAAACCCACACAGAATCTCTTAATCAGGTGTTTTTTAAGGTTAAATTTCAGTGAACTGTCAAAACTTTAAAAAGCAGCTGCATAGCCTAGTTCTAACAGAAATCAAGTGATCGCAACTGCACTGCTGTCTGGTTTATACAAGCAAATGTCACACTTGAGTCTCACATGGGCTTATTTCACAGAGATAAACAACAACTCTCTTCAGACAGCTTGTTCATTGCCTTCTTGGAGGAAATGGCAGGTCAAGTTTAAAACTGTTCTAAACATAACAGTGCAGAAAAAGGCAAAAAGGTGAGGGGAGAAAGAACATTATGGTTGTTTGCTTCCTGTTGCGTTTCTTTTCTGGGGCTATTACCAGTGTTAAATCGGCAGTGGCATCCAATGGTGCATCTCAGAAGAAATCCTCCTGCACGCTGTGGCTCTGGGACTGTCATGACAACCTGTCACCAAAATGCTGAGGGATCTGAAAGACAACGTTTCCTTTCAACCAGCCTCCAAGGTTCAGCCTTCCTACGCTGTTCTGTATTGTCACCGGAGACACTGGGATCTGAATCCCAGCACTCTTACCATTTCAAACAGGTATTGATAATTAATTTCTGCCAACGTTTCCAAACACTATCACACATATTTAGCCTCTTCACTATAATGTTTTGATAGACCATACGATCTTAAGGCAGCTAAAATAGCCCTGATTCCTCCAGCTGGGATGAATGGCCCTGGTTTGCCCTGGTTTGATGAACAATGCAGTAGGGCAGCTTCCTCCGCGTACCTTTTTCTGCCTCATGTGTGACTGATGCTGTCAGGCAGAGGAATGCTCCTCATGCACTTCACGTAAAATTAAAGGGCTTTTACAGAGGATTTCAGCTAACCTCCCACACTAAGCTGAAAATTCTGAAATAAGCTCAACTTCTACAAATCAAGAGGAATCCAGATAGGAAGCTCCTTAAACATGCACAATCTGAATCTGAATCTGAAATGGGCTGAGGAGGACTTTATTTCTTTTTTAATGATAAACAACTTCTATTGCATATTGCAAACGGACTGTCACAATAACAGATTGGGTTCTTGTGCAAGAAGCTAACTAGCTGGATGTAATAGAAGTAGACTGATTATTTGTGCATATTGCATTTTGCTATTCTTTATGTTGATGAGTTTTTAGCCTGGTATTTTGAGTGATTTGTCAATCTCTCTTGGAAAAACAATAGATGCTATATGTAATATCACATTATGCTAACAATCAACACTGACCACTTTTCAAGACCAATTTTCTTCTCTAAAACATGAATTGAATTTTATAAATGTGGCTATTTTTTCCTCTTAAAAATGAAAAATTCCTGCTGTTTTCCACAATTATATATTGTAAGTCTTCCAACGCATAATGACAAAATTATTCTACCAGGGTCCTTTAATGACTAAACATTATTAAATTATTTCCTGTTGGACTATTTCCTGGGCTTGTCTGTAGCATAGGAAAATAAAAATTGTTTCCATTCAGGATGTCTCTTTCATTTGTTTTGATGTGACTGATTTAAAAATTGCTAAATATGGAGGATTAAACATTTAGAAAGAAGACACACAGAAACAGATTTTGATCTTTTTATTCACTGGAGTGAGCCCACTGACAATAAAGTAACTAATGTAGACAAAGCAGATGTTAGAGCAGGACCTGGATTACTCTGTTTATTGAGCACTCTGTCTCCATTGGAGCTTCTTCAAATTTCCCCTTCCAGCCTATCTATGAGGGGGTTTTGGCCTACTGAGGCTGACAGTTAATAAATTAAAATAGAGAAATTAATTAGCCACATTTGGAACTTATTTGCAACAAAGCTCCAACTACTGAAACTTCATCTGTTCTGTGGATTTCTCTTTCTCCATTTCAGCCCCAATAGTGTCTAAGAAGGCTTCAGACATTCCTGAAATCTTCACCCCTCTCTGTGTGAAATGACTTACTCTAGATCCTTTGCCTCAGATGCTACCATTTCTGCTCTCACTACCTGGAACTTGTGTTAGGTCCAACAAATGTCCAACAAAGTGCCATTTGGTGGATATCAGTATAGGCAAAATAAGCAGTCAGGAAATGGGAATCAGGCCCTTTTAGATACAGAATATATCTCAAAAATTGGCTTGCATCCAGTCTAACTCTTCCTTCTTCCAAACTGATCTTCCTCCTCCTGATATGAAGTCTTTCTGTTCAGAGCTTCCAGGGTTTAGTTAAAAAATGAAAAGTCTCTTCTAAAATTGGAAATTAAGTTCTCAGTCCAGACAAGAGAGTCTTGTTTGAACACCCCAAATACCCCAATCATATATACTTGTTTATATCTTGGGTACATTCTCTCCTAAGAGAAGCAGAAGATTTTGAAGCTTCTTTTGAAAGAGGACTGCCAACACCTTCCCATGTTTACTGAAATGTTTGTAGGCTTTCCAGCGTGGGTGGCAGCTCAATTGTGCTAGCTAGCAAGTCTTTTACAGAACTTGGCACCACTGCTACAGACATGCAGTGGTATGGAAGAAACGCCAGTTAAATGTAATTCAGAAGCACTATAAATACTGTACCACATTGTTTGTAAACAAGCATCAGCAGGTGGAAAGTCTGGTCTGGAAAAGTCATTCTGGGAAATTGGTCACCAGTGAGAAGACCTGGGGAGAAATAGTGTGACTTTCTTGTCTATGAACAGGGCCTTTTTCAGCTGGCAACATCTTTCCAGTTCACCAGAACTGCACCAGAGCTGTCATCTGTGCTCTCTTCACTTTCCTTAGCTGCTTTTATTCTCTGATTTCCTCCAGTTCCAGCCTTTCTGTCCCCTTTTTCCTACCACAAGGCCACTTGGCCACTCTGTCACCATTTGCTCCCTCTGCTCTTGTTCCCTTGTCATGACTCTTGTTGGATTCCAAGATGGACTTCATCTCACCTGGCCTCTGTTGAAAGATAAGGGTCTGACCTGAACTAGTCATCCACACACCCCCTGCAAGAAATGGGGAAAGAGGCATTCCCAGAGCATGGGACAACCCATCCATCCTAACAGACAAAAATCTACCCAAACTATCAAATTAAAGGCAAATGCCATCTGCAGCAGCAATAGTTCTACCACTTTTAGCTCCACCACTTCCGATCCCACCGCGACTAACCAACAAAAACAGGCATTGAGGGATACTTCCCTGGGAGTATCCTAGCCACTAAATTTCATAGATGTCCAGGGACTCCTATTTCCTTGGCAAATTTGTTCAGAATTTCTTCAGTGATAATGGCAATGATAGGGAAAAGGATGCAGAAAAAGGCAAATAAGCAATACAAATGCCTTTAGGCAATGCAGAAAGGAAGCATTTTATTGAGTTTTGCTAAGCTACTCTTTACTTAGCTCTACATTCATTGATACTTCTTCATCCATACATATAAATCTACACTTTATATCTTCATCATCTCATATCTCAGCATTAAAAGTTTTTTTTTTTTTTGCCTTTTTGACCTCTCAAGTCTCTTCTTTTCTGGTAGACATCACAAGCTCTACTGCAAAGGAATGGTTTTCTTAACACTTCGAGTATGATTAATCTGCACTTAACAGATATTCTCTCACTCCCCCTTCTCCAAAAGATGAAGCATAATCTGCTTGAAGTCTTCCCCATCTACTTCTAGTCCTTTCACACATATGCTTCACATGTTGATGCATGTAGAGCCAATGACACCTATCACATTCAGTCTGCTTTCAAAGGAGAACCTTTATCCCACATCTTTGCATTCAGTCTTCACATCCTTCCCATTACATAGTTCTGTGGAGGCTGAAATTTCCCACACCCTCGGTCATCAGTCTTACTGTCCAGTTTTGGGTGCCAGAAGGGAGCAAATAAAATGATCAGCTGTCTAAAAAACGTAACCCATGAGGAAACACGTATTAGCTATCCTATCTGAAAGCAGGCTGAGGGCAATTTAGTAGATTAGTAAATTTAGCAATTTAGCAGATTAGTAAAACAGGACTTTTACAATCAGCTCTCCACATCTACTGTGGAAATGACAAGATATAAAAGACTTAAATTTCAGCTAGGAGCATGCAGGAAAATTGGAACAGATTGCTTGGGATGGCTGTGAAGATGCCATCACTGAGGATGCCTGAGGAAAGATCAGAAGTTTGTCAGAAGCTAAGCAGGTGTATTTGATTCTGTGCCCACAGGATTAGCTAAGCACTCTCTTCTTGTCTATTCTATTTTATTACTCCATGACTCAAAGATAAACATCTGCTCTGTAACTTCATTGTGCTTCTTCAAATATGTCTATACAAACCTCATTCATCATAATCCAGGAGAAAAAAGAACCAGTGCCTATCATAATTTATGCTCCCTTCTTCTACCCCTTCAGGCATATTAACTCATACCATTTGGATCACCTTTCTCTTATCAGCTCACTGACTGTACTGACCACATTAATAAACACAAGTCCCCAGACCTGCACTGTACAGTACAAATGGCTTTCAAGAAAGACAGCCCTGAGTGGGATGATAGATCACCTTGAAGCCAGACACACGCTCTTCCCAAAGCAGGATACAGATTACATAGAACCAGCAAGTCACCTCCACAGCATTCCATTCCAAACCACTCCCCAAAAGTACTCAGAAGCATTTGCTATCCTGCATGCAAACCCAGCTTATGGCAGCAAAGGTGTTCTTTGTATTTTTCTCTTTCATAGTCTCTTAACTTTTAATTATCTAACATGGTGCCTGAGTTCAAATTTTATTGATATCTGTTCTATGAGACATTTGGGGGAATTTAGGGAAAAGTAATTATAATTTTTTTTTTAATTTTTAGCTTTTTCCTTGAAAATGTAGTAGTAATAGCAGTGCTGTAGCAGTGAAGGACCTCTGTACCCTCACTCTTGTCCATTTTTTCCAGCCAGCATCATCTGGTTCAATGCCAGACATATGTCTCCCTGGAACTTCTGCTTTTTGCTAATTTTTGGTTTTTGTTTTGTTTTGTTTTGTTTTTCAAGCATAAAGCAAAATGCAGCACAAAAATGGTGTTGAGAAAAAAAACATTGTAACTCACTTATAGCTTTTTACTACTGAGAACAGGACGCAGGCTTTTTAGGGACATCTTTCATATTGATATAGACAAAACAAACTCACAAATAGTGATCTTAACTGACATTTCTTACAACACTAAAAGCTCCAGGACTCCTACCTTGGATTTTTGCAACAGCTGAGGCTTTTTTGTTTGGTGAAGCTCTGACTTGTGAGATACAGTAACTAAATCATTCCTCAATTGCCTTGAATGCCAGAGGATATGACACAACCTCCAACATTGCAGTGGAGTCCCGTAGACACCAAGCTGCCCACTGGCAGTGGGGAGGTGGTCAGGAGCCTCAGGCACTGACTCTTTCTCCAAGGCAAGATCTCTGATCACAGACCCAGTATGGGGCTTATCCTGATCTTCCTTCTCATGGGACTGAGCCAAATCCATCTTGTCTCATCTAATCTGTTCCTACAGCTAATATCCAGCCTTCTGGTGTTACTAGTGTTTCTTCTATCCCATTCATCCTTTTGCAATAATGAGATGATCTGGAGGAAGGTGGCTTGGTCTGCCAACAAGCAATGCTTACTGGGATGAAACGTGGTTTATCTCCTTTCAATATTAGTCCACATTATTTACCAGAGATTTCCTTCAGTTTTCCTTGTTTTCTTTTCACAATTGTCCCTCATGCAGCACCTTTGAATGAGTGCAAACTATAAATGTTAAAGTGATATTTTTACAGGGTAGAAAAAATCATCAGATTCATGTTTATGAAAGCCAGAGAGAATAGGAAGAGAGCTGTACTGGCACTAATGCACCTGATACTGGTGGACTACATGAAAGAAAGTTTGTAAGAACACAGATAATACCATCCCTAGTGGGCATTAGCATTGGATTACCTCCGTTCTTTTTGCCTACTTCTTTTGTATGGCTTATGAACACATTATGCATGTTTTTGCTCAAGCAAAGAAGGTTTGCTACTCATTTTGCTTCTTAAAAACTTGTGTTTTAGTCAATAATGTGGGCTACATGGGCATTAAAAAGGGGATATGGGCACCTGAACAAAAGATGCCATAAAGTAATTTTGGTCCTGAGCTGCAGCATATCCAGGCATAATTGGCCATATTTGGGCACTATGAGAACCCTGCCAGGACTGGCTGCACAGCACCAATCCACTCCATGGGATTTATCCTTCTCCAGATCCACACAACTGCAGGAGTCAGCATGGAAGATGAGGACGTGCTTGTAAAGCACCAACACCAGAAGACTGAGATCGATGGAACAGGATCTCCTTTGCCTTATCAATTGGCTACTTCATTGAAATGTTCTGGTCTGAGACAGGGATAAAAATTGGAAGATAATGGCTTTGAGCTTGCTGAGATTTTGCCCAGTCTAGGAAATAAATGGATTGGATTAATGTTACCCATAGAAAAATTGTCAGAAGATGTTTCAGAGTAAATGTCAAGAAGGCAGAGATAAAAAACCAGAACTCAGAGTAGAAATTAAAAGAGTAAAGGACACTGATAGTACTGCTTAGGATGTCTGACCACTGGAAATAAAAAGCTGATGAGCAAATCAGGATGCATGAAAACAGCAACTGCAATATTTGAAAAGCTTCATTATTTGAAACAGCTGATTACCAAACCTCAGCATGAAGGGAAGGCTGAGGAAAGTTATTGTTTATTTTTTTGCCAGTCGATGACAGGTTTAAGAGATTGAGGGCTTTTATATTTTAACAAGCAAATGTCTGTGTTCTGACAGAATCAGTTAAGTTCAACTGGAATTTGGATTTCAAGTTTGATTTTTTACCATTCAATTCTCTACACAATTGTGTACAGCTAATGTCAGCACAAAATGAAAAAAAAAATAACCAAAAACCAGACAAGAGTGACATGCCCAAAGAGCATACTACCATATACCAGAGTGTTCAGTGAGGCTTGCTGGAAAGGAAATATATAGTCTAGTTTTCTCACCAGATTAGAAATATTCAAATATATCTTTGTGTACACTAAACCCTAAGGGATTGACTATCCTGTGTGAATGAGATAAATATAGTCTTCT
The DNA here is from genome assembly GCA_013398275.1 of Promerops cafer. Lineage (NCBI taxonomy): Eukaryota > Metazoa > Chordata > Aves > Passeriformes > Nectariniidae > Promerops > Promerops cafer. Next base: position 2,446,680 of record VZSE01005694.1, read on the forward strand.
TGATTAATCCCTACCTGAACCTCATGTAAAACCTCCTCATTTTTTTTTTTTTTTACAGTTATTATATTCTTACGAGTTTAAAAATTGCTGCTGTATTGCAGAGGGGTTTCTGTTATGAAGATTAGAGCTTTTTTAATGTTTGCCTTAGAAGTATTTTCTAAATTTGAATCAAGCAAGTATTTTATTTCTATCCACAGAAAGAAATGGGACCACTGATATTGATAGGGATGTCCTGGATCAACTTGTCCAATGCCATCCTGCTGAAAGCAGGGTCAGCTAACCAAAGTTGTCCTTGACCATGCCCAGTATTTAGGTGCCAGGTCATCTTATTCATCTCTTATTTGGGAAGAAATACTTCACGTTGGTACAGAATATCCACAAAGAGTTTCATTAGATTAAAAAAAAAAAAAAAAGGAAAAAAACCAAGAAAGAGGCATTGTAGCAGTCACTGCATTGGCATGAAAACAGGTATATTGATGTGACCAGAAGGCCCCAGAAGTCCTTGTATATCTTTTATTTGGATGTCATTGATTTGGTAACCAGACCTCAAAAAATCAAAAGAGAGGGGGCTACAATTTGTTACACTGGTGCACTGGTTTCCATCTCTGAATATGTATTTTGTGCACCACTTTGTCATTACAGTTCAATTAGAGAATTGATTACAGTTTAATAAGATTACAGTTTAATTAGAGAATAAATCTACCCACAACTATATGGCAAAACCCATTTCAAATTAAGGAAGTCATGTAGTCTCCCCTGAAGGCCCTCACATAATTATTGTGGATTTCAATTACCAAACAACTCAAACAACTGTAGGGATCATTTTGTAAGGGAACATTTAAAAGAGTATATAGGGCTAGCTTGGACAAATACAGACTCAGTTATTTGTCTTTCAACCAATTCCACAGAAGAAAAATATTTAATGAGCCTACTCTCATGGTTAGAATGAAGTGTGTGCACATGAAATTCCAGGATTGAATTTCAGGATCTAATCCTACATTTTTTTTCTAATAAATGTTGGAAATATATTCAGTAAAAATACTTCCTGCTACATGAGTCTTCAGGAATGTATTTCCTAGGGAAAAAATCGGTAGCAGCAAACAAATACTGATGACTTTGAGAATAACAACATGGAGGAGGATTTTTAAAAGCTCATTATTAAAGATTATGAATAATATTTGATGTACAGCAGAACAAGAAAGTGAAATATTTAAGTAGGGATGAAGATCCATTAAAGAGTGGGGAGCTTTGCCATGGTTTCCCTGACATGATTTTAAATTATATGGCATTTCAATAGCACTAACACTTGCCAGATTTTCTTCTGCTGTTGGTGACTTTAGAGGAAATGTAACAACACAGTGCTAACCTAGTAAGTACGACTGGAGTTTTAATGGCAGTGTAGAATAAAAATGACAGTGTTTTTACAAACTGCATGAGTTTCAAACCAGTGCAACTTTATGGAAATGAACGAGAATTATTAGCAATTAATTTTAGCTTATGCAATTTGAGGTTTAAGAGTAAAGAACTGCTTAATATGTTTATGATGAAAAACATTATGAGCATCTATAGCATCTGATTGATGCTGTGTGAATAACTGTGTTCAGAAACTGAAATACCAGAACTCTAACATAGATAATTTCTTTGAAAAGAAAACACAACTTTCAGGTAATAAGCTTCTCTCAGTCTTCTTCTAATATGTGCTTCATAATAAATGGCAACACTTTTGCCAAAACTACAGAAAAAAAAGAAGTGAAATTCTGTTCATGACATATCAAGGTATGTGGAAGTTTTGAAGCCTACACAATGCCTTTTCTTTGACCTCCTGTTTCTGACTGCAGAAAATTACAGGCGCAATGGAGACAGAATATACTGACTGAGCAGGATAAATGGAAGGTTTCTAATGCAAGTACAGAAATAGCCTATATATATGGAAATAGCACCTACATACATACATGCATAAAGGTTTATTCAGGTTTCCCATACCAGTGTTGACTTCATTAACTCCTAAAAATAGCCTTGCAAAAGCTTTTTCCTTACAGGAACATAAACAGTACTATGACTGTCCTATTATAGGCAGTAGGAGGCTGATGTGTTTGTACCAGACTAAAAGAAGCTGATGTGGCCTTCAAAATCTTCAACTCTAAAGAACCTAAAATCAATAATTAATTTATAAAATGGCTATTTCAAGGAAAAGAAAAACTAATAAACATTTATTTAACTCTTAGAGCATCGGAGTCCTCCAGGCTGCCAGTAAAATCAGTGCTTTGGAAAATATTTATTGACATTTACACTACACACTTACTCTCCAAGGGGTTACCTTAAGTATTATTAAGCAAAACTGACAGGTTGAATGATTGCAGAATTAACAAACAGGTTCTCCTTGGCAGACAGGAAGGCTTATAATTCATGCTAAGATGACATCTGCCATTTATAATTGCTTAAAAAAGACAAATAAACCCTACTACAGTGCTGCAAATTCGAGTGTTTTATCTTTTACCCTGATATCCTACACTTTCAGCTTGAAAGCTATTTACTTTTAATATACACAGAAAGTTCCAAGTCTAGAAATGACAAATATAGACCTTGGCAAGGTTACAGTGACATTTGGTGCTTGCTCTTTTGCTACCATTTGCTACATTTTTAGGCACAAAAAACTCTCAAGATGGAAACATTCAGTAGGAAATTATGTCTCAGCCAACCAAATGTTGTTCCAAGGAGCACTGCCTTAGAATATTGGCAACATGGTCATGATCTAACAAGCTCTGACAATGCATACAATATTGTCTTGTTACCCATTTGATGCCTATTGATGAGAAATACTCACAAAAATAATTCAGCCTCAAGCCATTCTAGAAAAATGTATGAGAGAGATACCTGGACATATTCATTAAAAATAAGTGTCTATAGGAAGTGGAAAAAGGAAAACTCTTTTTTAATATGTCCTGTGTACTGACGTCCACGTTCACACCTGCTTCAGAGGTCTCTGCAGTACAGGTGTGAGCTCACTCACACACAAATCAGAAAACCATCATTTGCTTTTTTTCCCCACTCACATAGGCCATTAGGTATGAGCCCAGCTAACACCTACAGCATGTGCATGTTGCATTTACATCCCTGTCCTGATCAGTGTGCAGATGCCTTGGGTGGAGAAAGATCCAAAAGAATGGTTCTGACATATTTTTTTGCCATGTGCAGACCTTCTTCCAGCTGCTGTATTGCCTACTGGAAGCACATTTATTCTGAAGGATCATAGTGGAACACTTACCCTGGTTCTCTGTGTGCTATAGAGATGATAAACTAACCACTGATGAATATATGACAAACTCATGCTACTTGCCCTACAGAGTGTTAGGAGCAGACTAAAATAAATTAATATATGATAGAAATCCATACATAATATATACTTCCATGCAGCTTTACTGAATACCTATGTGTTAAGTGTGTAATTTCATTCTGGATTACTCTGTAGTTACTTGACTGAAGTTCTCTCCACATCTTTATCTGCTCTGTTCTGCAAGGCTTCTTTGCAGTTAAAAACCCTTCTATGGTTTACCCAGGGGCTCAGTGTGATCACATGCTGTATGACAATGTAGGAAGGTCTCCATCAGGCAAAAAGTATGGAAGTCTGTTCAGGGCAAGACTTCCTTAAGGATAAAAAGTCTTGCCTGTTGGATTCTAACACTTTCAGGGACTCTTGCTGAAATGGTCTTCACATCTATTTTGCTTTAACAGGGGCTCTCCTGCTCCAAGAAAATTTGAAGTATGGATGAACAAGCTTGGCATTGACTGTCACTATGTGTTATTGAGTACTTGCCTGTCTGACAAAGATGGGCTGTAGAGAGAACTGGTGATAAAGTTACATTCTGAGATTGCTGAGATCTCCCAACAAAGTTTGAAGTTCGGTGTCATATCTGGTAGAGTGATAAATAGTCACCACAGAGCTGGCTGCAACTATTTTGTTTTTATTCAATTCAGTGTTTGCTTTTGATAGAAAGTGTATTAGCTAACTTGCAAGAAGCAGGGGTAATTCTGCTTCCCACAACTGTTGTTTTGTTTTGGAATTACCATAAAAAGCAGCCCCAGATAGACTTCTTCTCCAGGCTTTTTAATTAATTATAAGATCAGAAACCTGCTGAACTTTCCTGTAGTTTCTGCACAGATGTCAATTCATTTCTATCCCTACTCGCTTGCCTAACAGCACTGGATGTGTGAGTGTGAGGGGGAGATCTACAGTTGCTGGAAGCTTGTACACAGCCTGAATTCTCATAAAATAATAACAACAAATGAAAAATGCAATAAAAGACATGACATGGCTTTTACTAGCTCAATCTAATTTATAACCCAAAAGCTTCCTTTAATATAAAATGCCATCAGGTAAAGACATGGTTATAAAGCTAATAGCAAATGCAATGAAAGGAAAAAGAATCCAGAGACAATCTCCTTGGAGGGCTCAAGTATCTTCAGAGCTCAAGGGTCATTATTAGAAGTTCTACAATTGCTCAGTGCCTCAATATCTCCTGTAGGAAAATACATCAGTTATATTTTTCTTCTCCTTCTTGTTCCCTGCTTTACCTATTTTGTGCTGTATTGTGCAACTTTTATTCAGAAGAGTAAATTGTGGTACTTATTATTGACTTTACAGAAACTACCTATCAAACTTCTTATGAAACTAAGACAGGATTACTTACAGTTTATCAGCTTTCTGAGGTGAGGGACTGTTTACTCTTATGGGGTTCAACAGTATTTAACAAAAAAAGACCCGATTTTCATAGGTTCATTTTCTGTGATCACAACACTAACAAACCTTTTGCTGGTTTTTACCCCAGGCATTCTTTTTTTGCCCAGTCTGTGCATGTGATTAGCCCTTGAATACCACCTCCTATAGGCTAATTTTGTCAATTTAGCATAACAGATTAAATTTAGGGATCAGTTCTGTGGAGACGTAAATACCCAACTGACTGGATGCGCTCAGACATTAAAAACTAAGGTAAGAGTATCGAGCCAAATGTATATGTCAGCAGCATTTGTGTCTTCTGCCATACCACTGTGCAGTTTTACACTGCTGCCAAAGCACCACGCTGCTGCTGTTTAATGCCAGCGGCTTGTGTGGCTCAAAGCTGCCTTCACTGCCTTCAGCAGGCACTAAGGTGCCATGGACTGCAACGCTGAGGAATCTTTAGCAGTGGGGGATTAACAGCAACTGTTAGCACTGGATGCTGAATACCTCAATCACAATTCTCCTTCACATTCACAGTTTTAGCATTCCGACTTCCCTGGACGTGAAATGTCAGTTTTGGAACTCTTCCCAAAAGCAACGTACTTTCCCTTTCTTTCACTAAGTTGTTCCAAAGCAGTGTTCTTATGTATTAAGTTATGATCCCCTTAATGGAAGGCTGAATAAGAATTAAACAGAAGCCCTAGCCCTAAGCCATTGCACATGTGAACTCTAGAATGAAAAGAAACATTTCAAAGCAGAGAGGAGTATTTTGACTCAGTGGTCAAGTCAGTCAAACGTCAGTCTACTACTTAGGCTTTGGATTTCATAATGACCACTGTGAATTACAAGATCCTGCTCCCCAGCTGCTTCTGCTGCTCTCATGTCATAAATATTCTAAGCTGATGGAAGCAGATGTTCATTTTACACAGAGATCACATATAGTTTCCTATATAGTGCTTGTCTGCAAGGCAAAATAATCTGATTTCTTATATAAGCAGAATTGTATTTCATTGTTATTTTTGCCTGTCACATAATTAGAGCTCAGGTATATAAAAAGTTGAAAGTTATCAGTCCAAGAAATAACTGGGATTAAGATCAGGATATAAATATGACCCTGTAACATCAACTAAGCTTTTGGAAGCCCTCATGGATTGGGAGCATAGCAATAAATTTCAGGAAACAGCATCACAAACTGGGGTTGCAGAAAGATAAACAAAAGAAAACCCTGCATTTCAAAGCCATTGACAATCCTTTTTCTTGGCAAGTCAGCTTCAGTAATCTCCAAACAAAGTGCCTTGAATAATAAATGTGAAGAATTGGATGGTACATGGAGTATATGTATAGGGAGGGTGCAGATGCAATTACCAGTAACTTCTCTGAGCCCGTACGGGATGCACAGCGTAGGCTATTTGGGCACTTTGCCATGAGTCTGAGTTAGCACTGAAGTTCTTCTAGTAAACCATGACAACCACTGCTTTCGTTAGGTTCAGCAATAGAAATGTATCACCTTGCCACACAGCATTATCATACAAAGCACTTAAAAATCAGGGATGTTGTTGCAGCCTGAGGGTGGGGTGAAACAGCTAGAATGAAGAATTGGAGCTACAGTAGAGGAGGCTGTAAGACCCTCAGGGGATTTTTAACACACTGGTCAAGTTGACTGAGGTAGCAACACTGATTTAACACCACTCGGAATTTGTGACATCTGCAGGTCCTAAGCTGGCAACACAGTATCAGCACCTCCCTTCTCATCGGGGCACATGAACCTCAGCAGAGCAGAGTGGCGGGGTCAGCAGCTGGCCCAGCGGGGCCAGGCTGAGGGCAAAGAGGTCTACACTCCTGCCAGGACACCTGCCCTCTGCACAGAGGCACCACGCCCAGAGCTGATGGTGCTCCTCTAACTCATTTCCCAGTGCATCCTCCCATGAAACAGGGGTGCTGAGAGGCCCTGTCTTGTCAGCCAACATATGGACATCTCTGCCTCAGGTTCTCCAGGTCTGCTCTCCACCAAGTCCCCAAGGGGAACTCACACAGGTTTATCCAGCCACACTGCTGGATTCCTGAAAGCGCTTGAAAATTTTCCTGCCTGAATCAGAAAACCTGAACCATTTTCACTTTTACTTGTTGGACATATATGGTTTTTGATTTCTATGGTGAAAGCCAGATTCTCAGAAGCAAAAGTATTGAGAGTAAGTTGCAGAGTAAGATATTCCTCACCCAGCAATGCATGAATTAGAAACTAAGTAACCAGTCTCACATGAAATACTCAGTAAACCATATAATAATGATAGTTTAATTAGGATAAGATTAATTAGGATCCAGTTGACTACCATACAGAAACAGACCCTTTTCAGTTGGCATGTGCTGATTAGGGCAAAATTCACCAATTAAATGACTGTTCTAATTAGAAGCTGAAAAAAGCCACCACAAGCAAACTAATGACCAGGCAATGCGCCATTTTGGGGAAAAGTAATCAAAGATAACCCTGTGATTTTTGTAAGTAATACTGAATTATCAAAAGTTGCTGCCAAGCAAAAATCAATGGCTCACCTGGGGGAAAAAAAAGAAATATTTTTCCTACTCACTCTTTTCCAAAACAACTGGTAATTCTTTCAAAGTATTAAAGTTCACCTAAACTTGCAGCAGGGGATAGCTAAATACCCTCCAGCTCCATTTCTGAATATGATAGTGCTTCCCAAGGGAAGGAGATAGACACTGTCAATCTGTACTTCTGCAGTTCCCAAGACAGAGATGTGCCAGATCTAACAGCTTGCTATCAAAAAAAGCTGAATCCCAGTGCACTCTTTCCCCACCTCTTCTGCTCCCAATTGCCAGCTTCTGCTGTTTCTCTTTACAAGGCCCGGAGATCACTTGACCTCACCGTAAGCTGCTTCCATTCATTATTTTTGGAGGAAACTAGCAGAATGAGGCAAAAGAAAATTAACAGTTTTCTTCCAGGCCGGGTAGTTTAATTGTCTCTCCATAATGTCTGATGAGGGCTGTAACAGAAAAAGCAGGATTGTATGGTAGGGTTAGGAAGAGGAGGGGAAGAGGGTCAGAGAAATGGGATTTCCTCTTTCAGCAGCCAACAGCTGTAAGACCAGATGTCATCAGGTCTCTAGGAATACATTCAGTGTCTCTTCAACCAATAGTTCTGCTCCTGCAGCAGTCACTGGCTTCAAGTATTCCCAATGACCAGGAAACTGCTAACTACCTTTAATTGCTGGCAGAAGGTCAAGTGTCAGCAATTACAGAGCAGAGGACCAAGAACAAATATCTGAAACAGGTGCTGCAGACAGCTCTGCTCCCCAGTCCTGGCTGGGGGAGGGGGAATATCTTCTAATTCAGGTGGTCATGCATGTATATGACAAAAGAGGCTGGTGTTTTAGTTTGGGAAACATGCTGTATACGGTGCACTCAAGCACACATGGCTCTAAGGCATGCAAAGCCAGCTCTGGCATTCTGCACTCTCAGTACAACCACTCCTTATTTCAGGACTTGCTTAAAACAAGCAATTCACAGCAAAGTTGTGCACGGTGATAAAGCCTCATAAAAACAGCTCGAAGCACAGCATTTGGTGACTTCATGGGGACAGGGAAGATTTATGAGGCGAGTCCAGGGTTTATGCCACAAAAGCACTCAAAGGATAAACCTTCAGAAGAACCTGCCATGGAGAGGAATAAGTTGTGCCATCTACCTGTCTGCAGGTAGTGAAGCAAATGGCACTGACAGCAGTTATTTCTAAAGACCCTGGCACTCTTTATCAGGATGCCAGTAACATTCATTCATTTGTGTGCACCCACAGGATTAGAGGTGTTCAGGGTGGGGTGCTCCTAATCAGCTTCTTGCCAAATAAAATCAGCACTGAAATACCTGAATGCACTGCACACATATGCCTATTTCAGGTGTTTCCTTAGATTACAAAAGAACCTATTTTATCATTTCAGATGAGTAAAAGAACAGATACTCAACCTAAAGAGATAACTGCACTGCTTTTTGTTTCACAGTTTCATTAGGAATGTTCAATTAAGAAGTTATTGCTTTGCTGTGTAGTACAAACACTATTAAACACAAATAATCTGAGACATTACACAACTTCCATTGAACAGCATTACTCCTATTGACTAGTCCATTAAGTAACAGTATTTAGATCACAATTAATTGGCTAAGAGTATGGGTAAAATTTTAAAGTGTCATTAAGAATATGGTTTCCAACCAGAAGGAAAAGTTCACTTGTTCATCTGGGAACCAAACTCAAAATGAAGCAAACTACAGGTTTTTTAGGGAAAGATAATTCCAAGAATAACTTCCCATAATGAAGACACAATATAAGTAAGGGCTGCCACGCAGCAAAGTTTCACCAGATCCAAGAACGCCTTATATTTAATATTAAATAAGGCCAGATGCATTCTGAAATTAAAGGTCATTTTCTTCCAGGACAGATTAATAAATTTAATAGTCCAAATTTCTCTTAATTGGTATGCGCATAATTAGAATAGCACCTTTTTAGGATGCATCCCAGAAAACCTCTTTGGCTTAATGACAGTGAATAATCAATACAACTGTTTAGCTGCAATAGTTTTAGCAAAAATTTCCCTTAATGGGATACATGCAGATTGTGTCAGGGGGTTAAGTGATGTTTAACAAAGTGTGAAATTCCAAGTCCATGTCCCTTAATAAAGAAATTGTCGAATAATAATTAACAGGAGAAACTGAAATGAACTGTAATGAATAAAATCTGCACCTTGTGTTTATAGACAGCACTTGAGTAACAGCTACACACACAAAAAATGTACTTCAGAAAAATAGCTTCTTTTTTCCTTCCTGAACAGATTGCTATTTTTCAACTGTTTTCATTAATTGAAGTAACTGAGAGACAGTTTTGCAAAGCAACTTTATCTGAGGCTAAAATGAAGCAGTTCGTTGTGGGGGTTAACTTTCCTGCGTGGGAATGACTTTACCTGGAAAAAGAGACCACATGATGGGTTGCTGATCTTTGGCTGGATGGGCATAACAGAGAGTTGCATTTACAAAGACAAAAGCTGATGAATGAATTTCATTATCTGATCATTCTCTCCAATATTCACTTAATATTTGAAGTTCAGTGAATTCTCACCAGTAAACACATTTGCAAAGAACCCTCATGATAAGAAATGAGCAAAGCTGCACTGTCAGGCAGGAGGCATTGTATTTTACACTTCAGTGACAGGCATTTTAGAGAAAACTGTTTCTAAGATTAACTCAGAGGTTGTTGCTACCTTGTGACTGAGGTAATGTTTAGGCTCCACACCAGGGAGAGCACATCTTCCTCCTCTCCTCAACCCTTGAGTCAGGCACACACAGGAGGAAGAACAAAGCTACTTTTAGTCTCATTCCACATGAACACCCTCAATTTAAACCAGTCCTAAAGATGCCTCTAAACCAGGACATACACTGAATGGGAAACAAGTTGGAAACAAACTGTGAGTCCTTTATCTGTGTTAGTGAATCAACATCCTGCCTCAAGAACAAGACTCACAGGGAAGCCACAGCTGAGCCCTTCCTCCTAGCTAACATAATTTTTATATGACTTAGCATCTTTCAGACTTCTTTTATGGCTGCTTCAAATCAGGACAGCGTAATGAGGGATGACAAACAGTTGATAGATGTCCTCATTAACGAAAATTTAGTACCCTATTTCTACTGCAGTATGTCTTGCTTTGTTATTTTGGAAAATGCTGGCATTTAAGATTGTCTGCTGAGTTGAACACTAAAGTTTCACCACCAAACTGTCAAAATTAATATTATTGGGCTGTGCAAGGGGATAGCTTACAAAGTATATGGTTCAAATACTTCTCAGCTGAAGTAAGCTGTTCAGCCTAACTGCTCACAGCCAGTTTAGAAGTGCTTCCATGTGATACAAGTAACGGCACAGTATAATACAGCACCCATTTACACAGGTGAAAGCACACTTTTGGGGACTCAGCTCCACATCTGCAAGGGTTTTGTGAGGTGTGCTCCCCCACAGCCTGATCTCACCATTATTTCCCACAGCCCCTTTCCAGGGGTAGCCACCATGGCTACCAGTTGTACTGGATGCACGTGCTTGTGATGGCTGCAGGCGGCTCAGGGTGGTTTCAGGGGAGACAGGTAACAACACAATAGCCAATGGCTAACTGGAGCAATGAGCCCACCTGACCACAGTGCTGGTCAATGTCTGACTCAAGCCAAATTTGAAAGAAATTAACTTCTGCAATTGGTATGTGAAAAGGACTGACTCAATCATCTTACTCCATAAAGACTGGACAGTCCAGGGAGGCTCCACTAAGCTCTCCTGCAAGGCAGTGGGCTGCATGCCATGATTCTCCCTTGAGTAGGGGCAGCTCTCAAGGTTACACCTCGAGCTTGAGAGAGTTCTTACCATGCCAGATACTTGGTAAATTAATTTGAAATTATTGTGCTGAAACTTTGGAATCTTAGCTAAGTGATAGAAATGATTGATTGTGCACATCTAATCCTTTAGATGTAAACTATTGACCAAGTCTGGGACTAAGTCTGGATCCAGCCTCACCTAAACTCCCCTCTGAGGACAAGTTTAGGACTCAAGGGGGTCCTTCTGAACCTCATATCTCATTGGGAAGGTTCCCCTTACAATTTTATCTGACTCTGTCCTCTATGCAGTACCTAAACAAGTGTTTCCATTGAATTTAATGAAACCACTGTCATACTTACTATCGAACTTTGTTAAATCATTGTTTTGTACCAAAAGAAGTATCTCTACTTCTCTTGTATGAGTGAAGTGTGTTACTCCATCCATGAACAGCTTTTCACTAGTGTAACTACAATTTTCAAGGACAAACACCACAGAACGTCACAGGGACTTGTAGCAGGGGCTAAACTGTAGTCAGACATCTGTCATCAGATATTGCTGCTTCTTCTCAATCGAATGATGAAACATATCTATGCAAGGTCAGCACTTGGACAATTTACCTTTTAAACAAACAAACACCAACACAAATGTATGTACATTCTTTTGTTATATTATATTTTGGTGTGTTCTTTTTTTGTTTTTTTGGTTTTTTTTTTTAGTCCCATGAGCCTTCTTTGATGAAGGAGAATTTCTGGTTAAAAGTAAATAAAGAGATTGCTAATGCTACTGAACAACACAAAAAGGGTTTACTTTTTTTTCTTTAAGGTTTTCCTGAATGAATCTTGAAAGCAAGTTTCCTAGTTATATGCCTTAGTTGTCATCATAAGCATACTAAATTTCAATGTTATTTATTGATAGGGAGTACAGGGAAATTTGCTTGGATGGGTCCAAAAATGTATAGTCTTTATTATGAAATTCATTCTCATGGATGAGCTGGCAGGCTTATATCAATGCAAATAAAATGTTGGCCGTTGTGCATCATTCCTATTTTTTATCTTTAAATGGATAAAAATAGGTGGATGAGGTAAAACTCTTTCATTTCAAATACATCACAGCCCAATTCTTTTCCATGGACTTTCACATTCTATCAAAATATAATCAAATTATACATAATGATAAATGGTACATAAACTCTTAAATATATCAAATTATAATAATGCATAATTGAATAAATGTTGTCATGATGTATCACCAATATTACACCGCTTCAAGATAAAAAAGCAATGCAATATTGCTTTCATTCATTTACATTTTTTTACTTTTTATTAAGAAAGAAGTTGTTTTCTTCATGCATTTCATTTTGGTTCAGAACTTCAGAAATGACACTTGATTTGTCTGATTGTCTCTTCAAACTGTACATCCATCAGTGGAGTTATTCCTGGCACACCAAGTGGAAAACCAAGATACATGCTGAAAAGGTCTATCTATGGAACTACTCATGCAGCAGGAGATCTGGATGTGGTCCACCCACCACTAGGCATTATTTGTCCCTCTGTGCTCTGGAACAGAGTGGAACAGTGGATTTGAGTTTATGATAGCCCTAGATACAAAGATATAGAGATGTAATGGGCAGCTGCAAAGACTAAAACAAATAGCTTTGGAGTTTGAAGCTCCCAATGTTAGCTAGGATAGCAGATATCACAAAAGTGGGAGTTGATCCCGGGAAGACATGCATTTACTATGCAAAAAATATGAATTATGTCTGTGAAAAGTAATGTGTATGACAGAACATTATTGTGTACAAAAATAATTCACTGCAAACAATCTTCTGAAGATGTGTGAATCCAATTGTTCCTCCTCCTTGGTCTAACAGAGATAAGAAAATTTCTTGAAATTATTGTATGCAGAGCATCTTCAAGTGCATGTGAATACTGTCATACTGCTAAAGTCATATGCATATGTCCACCAAACTAAAGCATCGCACCAACAATCAGCTATGGCATGGCTGTACATTGCCACATTACTTTTCTAAGTTCAAAACTGCAGCAGTCTGTCTGATTTTCACTGTATCTTACAAGAGCAAGGCTTCGTAAGCCTCCTGTAGGATAATTACAGTAGGTCACAATCAAACTGTGGATAACCCTGTGGATTATTCAGGCATACAGTCTATTTTTCTATGACATTTCCATTGTAATAGGCTTCTCTGAACAAGTAAACAAGACCCATTGGCTCTGCTTAGACATTTCTGAGGAGCGTATTGAACATTTTCTGGATTGCATGAGGAAAAAACCCATAAAATCACAAGGAGACAAGAATGATGGGAAGGCATGCACATCACACCTGTGCAAACTCCAAAGCCTCGTAATCGACAAGGGCTCTCCTCCACGCTGGTAATCTTTGTTATGTGTTGGCCGAGTTGCTCAATCCTTGGATAAGCCAGCCCCGAGACTGCGCCTGTGGAGGCAGGAGCTGCTGGGGCGGCAGGGAAGGGATTGGTCCCGCAGCCGACTTGCAAAGTCTGATTAAGCGATCTGCCGCTGGCGAAGTCCTTCGGTGACCTGCTGGCTATTTCTGTGTCTAAGACATTTGTGAAACAGCCCCAGCATGTGATGCCCTTGCTGACGCATACACACACCAACGGGGCAAGGTGGCCAGTGGCTTTTATCTCACAGCTAGGAGAAAAGCCTACGCACACCTATTTCCTCGCATTTGCTTCTAATCCAAGGATTGAAAATGTCATGTTAGATGGGAATGGGAGCTTCATAGACAAAAAAAAAGAAAAAAGGCAAAAACAGAAACAAAAAATTCAAGCAGAAAAAAAAAATTAAGAAAAATAAGAAAATCAAAATCAAAGAGATTTCAAACTAAATTTCAAATCCTTTGATTAATTTGAAATCTTTTCCTTCCCACAGCAAAACCGTCAGCCCGTTTAAGAGAATCGCACAAGCTTCAGGCATTACACTCAAACTCTCTGCTTTTTCACTGCTTTCTTGTATACATTTAATGGAAACAGACTGACAAAAAAAAATCCTATAGAATGTTAAGATGTTGATACTTCCATTAGAAAGATGTGCTAGGACAGAGAGGTCAAAAAACTCAGTTACTGTCAACTTTTACTGGTAACACACCAAAAATCTGTCCTTTTATTCTCTTGCACAATGTGATTCTCTTGCACTGCAGATGATTCAATAGCCTGCGCTGCTTCATCTTCTCATTTCAAAGTGTTTATCTACTTTGGTATTGGAGTGGGGGTTCTGTTAGATGTATTTAAACCAGGATAACACACCCAGAGTTAATTCTTTAATGAAGATCCCCACACTTGAAAGTACTGACACAAATTTTTCCTTTGTAGAAAAGGAGAATGAATGCATTTCTTGAATGGTTTTAATTATGTAATACATTATCATGATTGACTCAAAAAAAAGGTACTTTGTATATCTAAGTAAGTCACTAGAACCATCCCAACCAAGATAAGCAGGCTGATTTTCATTATTCAGAGTGTTCTTGTGCCTGGTACCTGTCTCTGAGCCTTACTAATCCAGCAATACTTTCGTTTCCCACTGCTAGGGCATCCTTATGGCAATGACACCAGAAGCACGTGTTGACTACACTATACTGATATTATGAATGATGACCTTTCAGTTCTGGCTGCTCTGTTAGACAGTGGTCACAGCTATAAAACACCTCCTTCCAAGCAAGCTGCCCTGAAAAGGTAATAATTGCTCCTGCAGATTTCTGTACATCATCAGAATGGCAGAACAACCTGATAAAAACCAGCGCTACTCACAGTGTCACTCAAACACCTGATCAACATGGTAATCTGTGGCACAATCCAACCAATTTTTCATGGCACTCCATGAATAATTTATTAGATACACAGATTCCTTCAGCAACCACTTAAGTGATTTGCACTCCTATTTTTCTTCACACCAATTGGAATTGTATTCAAGACAGTGAATGACTATTATATCTTCTGGTATCTACAGTAAGGCTCACAATCATGCCCAGTTTGAGTTTTAGGAAATTATTACTCCTAAAGGCTCCTACAATAATTTGGTATCCATTAATATCCACTTCTTCACTACTGAGGACAGGTCTGAGGGTAGATCACTCAGAAAGAATGGTCAAAAAATGAAGGAAGAGTTAGATGTCAGGCTGTAAAATGCTTGCTTGTCTAGCAAATGACTTTTTAAAAATGTGATCAATTTTGTGTTCTTTCTCCTACCCAATGCCACAACTTTGTTTTCACCACCGGTACAAGAAAATACCCATATTCTAAATTTTGGATCTAGTTTCCAATGCACTCTTTATGGACTTTACCATCTCAGAATACTTTCAATCATGCTGTGAATAGTGGTACAGCCAAGTCAGTCAGTTTTATCTAGAAAGAAACAGTATGACTTGAGTTTGCCCATATTTTTCCTTGTAAATGGGTTCCAGGTCTATGACACCACAAGCAGCTGAAGGAGCCAGAGCTGGGGAAAAATTAGGTTAATCCATTTCACATAATATTAGCCCTCTGAAGAGCAAGCAGTCTAGGCTTCTCTATAGGTAGAAATTATACTTCCAAAGGGCATTTCCTCCCTATTTTAGAAAAAATACCCTTTACAGTGAACCTCTAACTATGAGGCAACAAATTCTTTTACTTAGTGCTTCATATAGAAGGAGACAGAGACCAGGGTCTCAAGATTTTTGCTTCATTCTTCCTTGGTTTTTTTGAAAATAACTTCCATTCCCAGGATAGTTAAGAAGCACAAACAAGTCAGTATCAGAGTTCTGCATGAAGAAAAATATTTTCTACAGGAAAATGGAATTAAACACCACTTTTCCCAGGTTTTCAGTGTAACTGTGTTAATGTAGAAAGAACATTTCAACTTTTCCTTACAGAGCAGGGACAAGTGGATGTTTGACTGAACAGAAGGCTGACTTAGAGACAGTATCAGAGACTCCTCTCAGCATTTCATTTGCCCTAATGGCAACAAGTAACTGAGAGTCCTTAAAAAATGTAATGGTAAAGGCAGTCTGGTTTGTCAGGGGTGCCAGTTTTAGACAGTCCCTCCCATCTTACACATGGAGAGCACCTGCATTTGAGGCTGAACACTACAGCAGACTCCTTTAAGGCACAGAGCCTGTCAACAGGGATTAAATTGGATTACACTGATTGAAGCAAGCGTTACCTGAGAAATGACTCCTTATGCTACTTAAGATTAGATCAACTGATTGTACAGTAATAGAAGTAATTTTACAAGGAAATAGAAGTCTGTATTTAGAGGATGAAGCAACCTTTAGAAAGATGGAGTATGCTACAATGAAAATAAAGTTTTGTGCAGGCTTTATTATTTTATAAGGTAGATTAATAAAAGTAATGAGTGAAGGGAGCATGGCATATGTTATTTGAATTTTAGTGAGGAATTTTGCAGTCTCTCAAAAGAAATACTAATTTTCTAGTTAATACAAATTGCCATGGATATAAACATTATTATGAGGATTGAAAACTGGCTGAAACAAGAGGTGATGATGAATGACAACGTAGTAGTGAGAATGTGTCTACTGAGGACCACAGGAATCAGAGCAAGGCATGGTTATTGCTAAGTACCTCCATTAGGGGAAGGAAATACTTGTCATAATGAAATTTCCACATAATGCAAAACAGAGATGAGCGAGTAGCCAAGTGTTGATAATAAAGCAACACAAAGGGGTCTATAACAATTAGGAATATGAACAGACTGATGATGAATTATGATTTATTCAGGGAAAATGCAGAGCCATTCAGGAACAGGAATGTATTTTATGGATTGTCTACATGTGAAAAGCTGCCCATACACCTGTACAGAACAACTACATTGGTAAAACTATTAGGACATGTTTCTTGTGCAGCCATTCCAGTCGGGGATAAAAAAGATTTCTTTACTCTCAGGTCAAGTGACTTTTATTCCAGAAGATCAGTTCCCAAGGGAAATTATGCTGGAGTAGCTGGAAGCAGCTGTGCTGTGCACTGGTCTGAGTGGTGGGGGTTATGCATCAGCTCTGCCATTGGCAGGATTCAGTCCCCCATGAAGCCCTGTAGGGGCTCTGCTGGGCTCTGTATTCTCCTCAGCTACACTGGCAGGATTTCTTTCTTGAGAAAGCCCCTAAGACCCAGCAGGAGGGAAAGTCAGGAAAGCAAGGGCAACGGCAAGGGGCCTGCAAATGCCATAGATGGTAGCTCAGACATGATTTTGCAATGCAAAATTGCAGCAAAACTGCGTTTAAGGGCACATAGCATTCACAGTAGGGGAAAGGGAGATGGCCTGGTGCTCCCTGTGGTATTCCCTTTATGTAAGCACCTCGTGTGGCTGTCCCAGCAAAGTGGCACTGAGCTTTGCTCACTGTCAGTAACAGTCAGTGCAACAGAGGGGCGTTTGAAGAGAAGGGTGGAAAGTGCTGACTCACAAGGAAAGACCAGAAGAGTTAAACATGTGGCTGGCTAAAAGCAGGCTGAGTGGGGAACTCTGTAGTACTTTATAAATATATGACTCTGGAGATGAATTTTCTCAGACTGACACTAGAAATCATGGCATGCAGCTAAGAAAGGTAATTTAGAGTAGGAGCGAGATAAAACTTCCTGACAAGGAACAACATTAGCCTTGGCAAACCCAAAGGAAAGATGAAGATATGAAAACTCAGCTAATATGTGGGATATCATGTAATCTGATTTTCTGGGCTTGAAGGGAAGGTGAATTTACAACAGCAACCACATCAAGTGGAAAGCAGAAATGCTTAATATTTGACTCTGACCCTGAAGAGGGCAAACTACAGTGATAGCCTTTAGTCTTATGGGGCTGTGCAGACACTGAGAGGTTGAAGATTCCCTCTCCCAGAAGCATCACACTGGCCCTGGACTTCTCCTGCAGCACAGGGAGCCCTGAGGACAGTCCTGCAGCCTTATACAGAGAAGCATCATTCCCTCTGCCTTGCTCTATTTAATGATGAATTCCTTGTGTGGAGACAGTTCTACAATGCTCAAACAAATTGAAAAGGGTAAAAGTTTAGACATTTGCTGTTATTTCTTAATTGAAAAGCCCTTGTGACAGTGTTACTGCTGTCAGGAGATAAACCAGGAGCATGAAATCCTTCTGCTGCTCCTTGGCCTTACAGGGGGCAGACACACAAAGTGGGGTAGCCCTCTGCTATGGTAGATGCAAAACTAGGGGATTACACCTACCTGGATGATAAAGTGGCACTTTGCTCAATTTGTCTTGCTAATATTCCACGCTGCAGCATGGAAACTGTTCTCTAAATAGGTTTCTAATTTCTGTACAGATTAAATGCAACCAAGCTACTTTACCTGCTGATAATTTATCTAATACCTCTTAGCTGTGCAGTCACATTCACCACAATGAGTTGGACAAGGAGATATCAGGTGTCCTGTGGAAATTCAGAGAATTACTAATAAAAGAGCAGCCTGCTTGGATTAAACACACATTATTACTGTACTTTCAGGCTGGCACCTCTAAATCCTTATTCTCTTGATGTCACTGCTACATCCTGCCCTGCCTGTCAGCATCCATCTCATGCTTGTTAAATTCCTGTGCTACATACTATCTTAGCTAAGCCAACTTAAGGAAAAAGGGACAAGAAATGTTGTGAAGGATCAGGGTTCATGTCACCGTGATGAAATGAAAGTCTAGACAAGCCTTTTCAAGGAACTAGCTGAAGTGTCACCTAAAGTTCAGCAGTGGGGAACACCAGGAAAAATTCCAGCAGAAAAACCAGAGAAATAAGGATTTGTACAACATATTCAACTGATACATGATCTTGTATGACTTAAGTTCTTACTCTCTGGGCAGTAGTGAACCCTCTAGGATCAGAGATGAGAACAGCATATGCTTTGAAATTGATATGCTTTGAAATTTCAAGGATTTCTACAAGGAAGAATGAGCTTGCCTTTGTTTAAAAATTGCAAAATTAAAAAAACCCTTCTTGACTAGATTTTTTTTTTTTTTTTACACTAGGTATATCTGTATAAATAAGAAGTAGAAATAGTTCTACTTCAAAGCTTTACTGTGAACTTACACAACTGCAACTGGGCTCAGAAAAAAGTTGCAAATAATTCAGGAAATTAAAGGTGTGTGAGAGTCTCCATGTTATTTCGTATGTCAGAAAATAAGGAGCATCCCCAACAGGAGAGTACATATCTCAGTATCTCAAGTATATGTTTTTCATGTCCCTGCCATTGAAAAATATAAACAGGAGAAGAAAACCCAGCCAGATGCTTCTGCTTTGCTCTGCAGAATGGATGCATCCAAAGTGCTCAAAGGAAGTTGAGACCTGAAACACTTGGCCAAGCCCTTCCTGCACCAGATCCTGTTGGTGGAAACCTCCACAGCTGGTGCAGAGGAGAGGAACAGCAGGTAGCACTAAAAGCCCAAGAGCATCTTATGCAAATCACTAAAGGACTTAAAAGGAGGTGACAGGAAATTACGCTTTTTTGTTTGTTTGCTTGAGTTTCTTTTTGTTAAAAGCATGAATATTGTTACTTATTTGTCCTCTGAATACTCCTTGCTCCCCTACTTGATCTATGACAAAAAGGTTCTGTTTAGGCTGTATATTACTTTTTGCAAGAAATGATTGACATTAACTTAATTAATGAGAAGTAGCTAGAGATGCTCCTAAGTGCCCTTCCTGTGTAGGGCAAGGCAGATAGAGGTAGAAAGGAGATGTGAGGTATAATTATCTATCACTTATAAACAGCTGCCCATATTGTCTTTTAATTCTACTTCAGTCTCTTTTATCCTATTTATTCATCATTTCAGAAAATAAGCAAAGAATTCTCTTGGAAAGCATTTCTTCTTGTTTATTAGGAAACAGTGATTATTTCAAGTAAAGATGGTGCTATCAGTGATTTAAAGAAAAGTGAGTATTGCTGCCCAAAGCCTGCCTCCAGAGTAATGCCCAAAAGCTGTGGTGGTCTGGTGATAACAGATTAGTGTTTGCTGTAAGCCTGTCTGTTTAGGGAATAATAAAATAAATATTAGAGGGTCAGACATGTGGCTAGTAGCTAGCACATGCTATGAACAGACACTTGCTAGTAAAGACTGGTAGTTCATTCATTTTGAATTAAACTGTAAGTCAAGGAACTATCAATGTGTGGGAGGAGTGGATTAAAAATTTAACGAAAAAGCTTTTGGTTTCTTAATTCCATGATCTGTCATATCTCTATCTGTGCAAAATGAGTGGGTGTTGCAGAAAAAAACCTGAAAGGGTGGTATGTTAAAATGGTTTACACTGAGGTTCCTGTGCAGTGTGGCTGACTCTTATGCTTCCCAAACAGCACCATTCCAGAACACTCCTGCTTTTCTACAGAATCAAGCCAGACATATTTATCACTAGTCAGACAAAAAGCAGTTTAAATAGCTGGACTGAAAATGGAAATAAAGGCCTTATCATGCCTGAAAAAAGTAATTTACTTTAAAGGGAGGCTTTCTACATAGTGAGCACTAGTTTGAACAATAACAGAAAGGGACACCTGGTATATTCTGACAGTTTGCATTGAGAGAATCTTAGGTAAAGCTACCCTTTGAGAACCAACAGGAAAGAGAGATTACACAACATGTCTGAAAGAAAAATGACAAATTATTCCAAGATTTTATTGTAATTTTACTCCAGAAATTGAACTTGCTATTCCTAAGCTCCAAGTATTGATCCCTACACATTTTAAGACATCATGAAAGGGAGGCTGGTCCTTAGAAGTGCTCTCTGACAATGAAGCACAGTGCCCAGAAATAGACAAAGTTAGCTGAAAAGTTAATCTATTTAACAGTGAAAGGAATAGTTTTAAGTGAGAACTCCTGAAATAACATCATGTAATTCACGTATCTCCCTAAGTTGCTGGATCTGTTACTTATTTTAAACTGTCTGTATATTCAAGCACAGAGTCACTCATCTGAAAATGTGAAGTAGTTCATCCCTAACTATGGCTAGTCTCTGTGCAGGGAAACCCCACAGGCAAACTCCTCTCAGCTTTGAACACAGCAGGCTTTGATGCAAAGGGACTCTCAGCAACACAGCTGGCTAGAGAAACAAAAGCAGTACCAGCAGAGCCTGGACCATAACAGGTTCCCATCTGCAGCTTGGCTTCTGTCATGAGCAACCTCCATGTCCTGAACAGCAGCCCCTCTGAATTAAAAAACAGGGGAATAAAAACCCTGGAGTATTGCAAGAGTGCAGAGCCAAACCAAACTGGCACATAAATTCTCCTTCCTACACAGGGATCAACATAGGGAAGATTGGTTGAAGTGTCTTCTTTCACTTTAGAGCATGTGTATCTCCCTTTCAATGAAGAAAGGTACTATTAATCATGATCTCCCACTCTCTCCTAGGTCAGATAATTCAAAATTCCCATCTGGCTGGTGCTTGGGAAGTTTCATTACAGGCCTTTCATATTTCTGGTGTCTCATTATCTCTGGAGGAGTTTCTTACACTATTGGCAGACATTCCAGCTTGTCCCTGACTGTGAGACTACTCACAAAATCAAGGAGGGAGAAAAATAAAATAAAAATGCACTCAGCAGAAGCAAACAATGATAACTGGAAGAAGCCTACACTGAGAATGGGAAAAGAAAGAATCATTTGAGATGTGGGCTGTGTGTGGGAAAGCCTCCTCCCTGGGAACCTAACTGGCTGGCCAGAAAGTGGGGAACTGCAAGAGGATACCTCCAAGACAAATACAGGAATATTCAAACCAGAGAAACCTTTCATCAAAAGGGAAAACCAACCATAGACACAGATGGTAATTCCATCCCTTCTCCCCCTCTTCCTTTTTCTCCACCCTCAATGTTGAAAATGCTGTCTCAACCCCACAGATACATTTGCCTCTCCTGTGAGCTGGAGCTGAAGTTTCCTGAAGCCAGTGATTTCAGAGGGCTTTACTAGGCTCAGTGGGGTCTTGGATATGATGGCTCTGTTTCATGGGAAAATCCTTTCCAACCTAACAAACTGTCAGAAAAGAAGGAAGAAAGAAGCCTAAGAGCGCACTATCCTTTCTTCCTGCCATCTGACAGAGTGAGCAAACAAGAGGTCCCTTTAGTCCTGACTGTACAGACCAAGATCTGTGGGGACAAAACTGAATTGGCTTTTACAGAATAGCACAAAAATTGTCAGAATAGCACAAAAAAAAAAGAATAGCACAAAAAAGGGTGCAAAGCACAGAAACACAGAACGGCTGAGGTGGGAAGGAACCTCTGGAGATGATCTGGTGCAACCCACCTACTCAGGCAGGGCCAGTTATCCGGGAGCATGTCCAGATGGATTTTGAGTACCTCCAAGGATGGAGACTCCTCAACCTCCCGGGGCAAACTGTGCCAGCTGTTGGTAACCTGCACAGTGAAAAAGTGTTTCCTGCATTTCAGTGTGTGCCCATAACCTCTGGTCCTGCAACTGTGCAAAAAATCTATTCAGAAACCTTGAAGAAACTTGAGTACTGAGATTTTGAGCACTGACATGCTTGTTCCTAATCTCTTTAATTTAAAGATAGCCTGAGTTTGCATTTAATCCATTTTAGTCCTACACAAATCTAAGGTCCAAAAGGTAATCTATGTTTTCTTTTGTTCCCTTAAGCAGTAAATTAGGTTAAAAATATAGCTTTCTGGTCATTGTTGTACTTTAGTATTGTAGGTAAATGCCTTCCAAAGTTCCCCTTCAGCCTTCAGCCTGTGTTGCAGTTGGACAGGCATAACCAAAAAATATGATGTAATAACATCACCTGTAAGAAGACTCCTAATACATTCATATAGAGTATCTCTGAGGAAGTGGCTTTTTCAACTGCATCTTTGACCATGACAATAACATCTTTAAAAGCTAAATTTTTGCATTTATACTTCATTCATTAATTTGTTTTCCATTATGTTAGCAGTTTCAGGCTTGCTGTATCTTGTTATTCTAATATTCTAAATAGGATCAGGCAGGGAATATTTACATTTTAATTAAAAATATTAAATAAACTGGAGCTTATTACTGGAGAAAAAAAAAAGAGGGAGAAGAAAAAGGTTACTACTATTTAATTCAATGGCACTAATCAGTTGGGTTTTTTTACTGTGGCTTTTCTACAAACATCTTAGTGTGAAAAAGTACTTTTTTTGTCATGCAAATCATTCTGAGCTAATATTATACAAATTTATTCTTGAAAGACTTCAATTGTTTTTCAGAACAATAATGAGCTTTAAGTGGTTTATATCTGAAATGGTTTTTCCAAGCTTGGCAATCACAGAAAGGAGAAACAATGGATAGAAAAAGTTCAGTTCAACAAGATCACAATGTGAACAAAACAGGTCTAATTCTCATCACTTTCTGCCACTACAGCAGCATTAGGAATTTCTATCTATCTGCTCCCAGGCCCTGTGTGGCTGCCTTATCAGAGGGATGTCAGGTAAAACTATCTTGATGTAAATGCAAATCTCTTTCTCCATGTTTGTAAATTCCTAGTAAGATAAATTTGGTGAAATGGAGAGAAGAAAATGGATATCCCAGTGTGGCTCTTCTGAATGCTTCTGTTCCAAAGAAGAACATGGACATAAAACTGGTAGAAGTAGGACATGCCAGGTAGAATGACAGGAGGAGAGAATCACTTCTCAAAAAAGTCAGCATCTGGAAATGAGGTCGCTCCATGGCCCCACAGGTCTAAGAGGCAGTAACTTTTCAGTCCAGAGGAGCTGTTAGGTCAGCAGGAGCAAGAGCAGGGACACTTGCCTTTCTCCAAGAACCAGGCTTCTCAGGTACGTGTCAGTCTTGTGTACTGTGAAACATGAGCCACCGTGCTGCCACTGGAACCTGAGCTGTAAGGTTTACAATAAACAAGCAAGCTAAGGACATTTAGGCTAGTCCTGTATTATCATTACATCAACATAGCAAACAAGAAAGTAAGCAATTATCTCAGCCCACCAAAGGTTGCTTCAGTCTGGAGACAAGGAAATGTGAGTCTAACACTGGGAAGAAAACCAAGTTCCCAAACCTCTCAAACTTCTTCTAAAATGACTAACCAGAGAAAAATGACTCAAAGAAACTCAGGGGATACCAGATAATATTTGTTTCAGTTCTTTCTGTGTACACTTCCCATTATTCCCACATGAAACCTGAAATGATGTCCCTCAGATCCTGTCTCAGAAGCTATACAGTGTTCCACTTCTTCTCCCCAAACACTTTTCCTTTGCTCAAGGTTACTCAGAAGAAGCCTGGAACCTACTGGGGTAAGAACTGTCCAGAAGTTAATGGTTGTAATTCCATGGTCAAGCCTATTTTTCAGTAGAAAATGAAACCTATCTAAAGGACCAGACAAGCCCCACTCAGAATATGGGATGCAAGACACATACCAGAACTTAAACATGTCTGGTATCATCAGTATCATATTTTCTGCCCATATCTGGATATAGAACAGACTTTTTTTTTCCGGTTAATTACATCAACTTGCAAACAATGACATGGTTTAAAGAAAATGGATTAGCCTTCTGACTTCTGTGCATTTGGGCCATGCATTTAAGTTTCTTCCCGCAAACATGACAGCTAGAATATTACTTAAAAATTACAGCAGAGATTCTAACTTATCAGCTTTGTATCACTTGTTTCTGAGCTTTCACATTGAGTATCATCAGGTTTTCAAACAACTGGGAAGATGTGGCAACTTTGCATGGAGCACAACTTTTGGATTACCCTGAACTCCCCTTATGAGTCTCCAGATTCTTTGGTTCATTCCTTGGAAGTGCAATATGAAGGAGCTCCCTGGATATGTGTGTGGATTACAGATGTACTCTGAAAAGTGGTTTGGTTTTGAGAAGCAGTTCAGTGCCCAGAGAAAACTGGTCCTTTCATAAACTGCAAAGCAGGCAGGCGAGTACAGTCTGCCACTCCAGCTTGGCACTACACAATACAATTCATGTGTTTCAAAAGCATCACCTCAGCAAACAGTGCCAGTCATTTAAAGGTAAATTATTTAGAGGGATTTAAGTAAAAAGCTTGGACACTTCACATAGAGGAATTCTTCAGGGTCAGGTTCAATGGAGCTTTGAGCAACATGGTCTAGTGAAAGGTATTCCTGCTGATGGCATGGAGCATAGAACTAGATGACCTTAAAGGTCCCCTCCAACCCAAACCATTCTATGAGTCTATAATTCTGTGATTCTATGAAATATTAGCTGAGAGCATGTGCAGGATTAAAAGCTCAAATATGAGAAACTTATGTGTAATTTTATGTAATGGATGCAATTTCATATACAGTAATAATAGCTGAATTATTGAGAGGCCAATTATACGTCTCAGTGGTCATTTGAATTTGCTGCAATTATGCCTACAACATAATCATAGTAATTAGCCCTGCTATTGTCCCCTAGCTAGCTGGAAAGCTAGGTCTACAGCTTTTTTTCTTAAACTACCTACATGGAAATCAGGACTTTATTTATCCATCTATCATAACTAACTGTGTGTTTCTTTTATAGCATCTGATACTACTGTTTACATTAAGGCAAGGCAAAGTGACTGACCTGAAATATTCTTGCCTCTCATGATTTATTGCAAGAATAGCCTGGAAAGTTTTTAGAATGAAAATTAAGTTCTTTATGTGCACTTAGAAAACTATTAATCACATAGTTGGAGAAATACAAGAGTCACCAAGAGTAGAGCTTCATTACAGATTCAGTCATATTACTTTTTGGTGATTAGAGAAAAGAAAATATAATGTCAGCATAAGCTAACAGGAGATCACAGTTTGATTCAAATTCCACCAGAGTAAAGGGGAATGTTTTCCTAGGACTTGAGGAAGCTTTGGGTCAGATTTTGTGGCATGCTTGCAGAGTTTCTCAACGTGAGGGTCTGAGTAAGACTTGGGGAATGGCGCCCACCGACACAAGCCTCTGCTTCAGCATTGCACCAAGTTCAATGTGTGGCTGCAGGGATGCACGTAGCAGTCCCATTTCCCTCCTGCTGGGAAGCCTGTGGCATTAGAGCCGTCTGGGAAGAACCCAGGGAATCCAGTGTCAGGTATTCCTCACTGTCTGAAGCCATCAGGAGATACGCACAGCCGGCCCATGTGTGCCACGCGTTGGGCTAACCAAAAGGATGGGCTCACCTCTCACCTCTCTTATGCTTCCAGTAAACCCCACAGCTCCTGCAGGGCTGAGCTTACATTCAGAGAGAAGAGCTTCAGACAAATCTGGTAGCAAATGCAGATTCAAGCCTGTGCCAATGTGCATTATGAATCTGATGCATACACTGCCTTGCTGGCCAAGCTTGAAGGGAGTACAGCTCCTTCAAATTTTGAAAAAGGATAGGATCCTGCTTTTTTAAAAGAGAAGCATGAAATGAAAATGGGAAGGACATATTTTTTTTTTCCTTTAGCCTTTACACAATTCTGTACTAATTGGATTTCTTTTCTTCCCTGACGATTCTCATCTCCTGGGACCCTAGGAAAAGTCTATTTAAAAAAAACAGAATTTAAAAGGTCATAAATATTGAGTTGTCTTTCCAGTTAAAAATACAGGACCATTGAACTTGACGTTACAGGGTCATCCAAAACCAGCCATTGATTTTTAGATAGCAGGTGGGATTTTTGCACTCAGAAATGGCAAAGAGACCACAGAAACATAAATGGGGTACTGAAAGGATTTTGGTAACTTCCCTAGACTATTAAGCAAATTTGGAGACTGATTGTACTCAAAACTGGAGGGAGCAGGTTAATCTATTTTTTCTATTTTCATAATCTTCTCCCATACTATGCAATTTTCAAACTTTCCATCAGTTTTTCCAGAATTTCTTCACACTTCAGTAATTTTTATTTTTAACAGAATTTATAGAATTTCTCATTTCCATTGAATCTGAAAGATGTATTTAAAAGATGAATGACCATTTTTAATACATTTCTACTGAAACACAGTTTAAAACTATTAAAAACAACATCTGAAAGAGCTCTGACATTTTGCATTTCCTATTTTTCCTTTGAAATGTTTTGGCTAAGTCTGATGTTACTACAGCACTTAAATCACTGTAAAGTTTCGTTAATGAATGTTTTAATATGGCTAGCTGTAAAGAATTCTGGTGAATACAAATAATAACATAGAAAATTTATCAGTTCATTTCTTTGCCCTCCGCTTTTTCTCCTCAATTACTTCAATCTTTTGGTCCTCTGAAACTCTCCTGCTGCAAATGTTGCATATATCTCTCATGGTAGGAAGGAGACTGGGCAAAAATATGTCTGCACTTGGTCAAATATCTGGTGAGGTGGCATCAGAAGATGCTACACTTCATGAAATGCTTTCCACAGAGACTGAGTCAGGTCTATATTTTCTAGCTCTATCTGTGCAAGCCTGGAAGAGAGGGACTTTCAACCTTTTTAATACCAATGCTTAGACATGGCTGGAGGAAGGTCAAAATGTTCAGCCTCCATGAGCTGCCAAAGACACGGTGGTTGTGAGGTGATCCCACAAAGGTCCTTCGGGCCATGGAGTAAAAAAATGGGGAAAAAACCCCATTTTTTCATTGGTCCAGCTCTTGACATGCAGGCAAAAGCTGTCAGCCCTTTGGACATTGCTGTTGTGACCTCCCAGCCTGGAGCTGCAGGTGAGGAAGGAACGTCCTTCACTCTGACCTAGGCTGGCTGGAATCAGTCACCATGTGACTGCCTGCTCTGCAGCTGGGTAAAATACTGGCTAGTGATAGCTCACTTATTTTGCAACTCTAATTGCTTCCATGCCTGCCTAAAAATACATCTAAATGAAGCTCAAATAAATCTAATGACTTAATGTCCTTTATCATGAATTATCATGAACCTCAAACAATGACAAAATGATGAATAGCTGCATGTTGCAATTCAAACTTTTATTACAAATAAATTTCACAACAATACCCTAGTACAGTCCATTATTTTTATATTGCCTGTTTTAACTCTACTTTTAAATGGTTCTCATAAATCTGCAAAAAGTCCACTTATACAGTTATCTTAAAAGAGTCGCATATACTTTAAGCAGAAATTGGGAAATTAATTATAAGCAAATGTATGTATTTGGTTTGATTAGGTTTAAAAAATATACTTGGGTAGTAGACCTTTTATAAATGTATATTGGATTACTTTTTTCCTAATACAAAATATTCTTCCAAGTTGGATTGCAGTCATCAGTGGCATAAGAAGAGAGCAATGAACACATTTGCAAAGTTGGCTGGAAGGTGGCTAAGGGAGACAGAGAAGACTTGAAGAATTCTGGTTTAGCAAGAGAACTGAGTTGATATTTACTGAAGAGATCCTTCAGTTATGACTAAAGAAGTATGTGGCACTTAGAAATACTGAAAACTGCATTTGTTTTATGGGCATTATGCAATTACTGTCTTAAAACATATCCTTCACTTTTACTGCATTATTTACTAGGCTGGTTGTAAACTCTGAAATCTCTTTTTGTGTGGATTATATTTAAAACTTGTAAACTTTGCTGTAACATCCCAGTTTGCTAGTGGTGAAGAAGGAACTTTACCCCGTCCAGAAAGTCTCTGAAGTCCACTGTAAAGAAAACCCACTCAGAAAGATGCTGGATGGCAATGAAGTGCCTTCAACTGGGTACTGCAATGCCTGAAATACGTGCTTCTTGCCCCAACAGGGTGACCAAGAGTGCTGGGATTCAGGGTCCAGGCCACCCCACTGTCATGGGGAGCTGGGCACTTCCCGAATGGCAGGCAGAGGAGAAGGCACACACAGCTGGCTGATGGCATTCAGGCTTCTCTGTGCCAGTGCTGCAAACAGTGGGCATTTAATTAAATCATTTGGGTTATAACATTATGTAAATCATGTTATCAAGGAAACTGCCTAACTAAGCAAAACTCTCAGGGGGTAATATTGGTGCAGAATCTTTGCCCATACTGAGTGCCCCAGGAAGGCACCCAAAGACTCCCCAGGGCAAACTGGAGAGCTACTGTAAGTTTAAGGACTCCCTGGGCCAGATATTTGCTTAAGAGTCAGTGTTGTAGGCATCCTAGGCAGGAAACTTCCTTTTTTTGCCCCTAAAATAAATGTTCTTGGTTTGCTACATCAATCCCAAAGCCAAAATGAGTATTTCTACCTGTATTTGTGTTGAATATGTTGTTTCCTCATTACAGACATAAATTTATTTCTAAATTACATATTCATATATTCTAAATTTATAAATATTTATAAATGTTATCTATGGATTTATACATTAAATACATATGTCTATATATAGGTATTCATATGGATGTATATTATTTTATACTGCCTCCCTGACAAGAAAAAAGGTATTGAGTATTTTGCCACGGTTTTTCTAATCTCTGATAAAGTATGTATACCTGACAGGCTTCATGTCTCACTGCATTACAGCACTTGAAGATTCTGCAGTGCTTTAGGAATCACACAAATATGAGGATTGTGAGCTTTGGCAAGAGCTGGCAACATGCAAGCAATGATGCTATTTTTCTCTTATTTTAGCTAAGATTTCTTCTCAGTTGATTGGGGGTTTTTTATCCCCAAAGCTTCTAATGTAAAATATTTTCAAGTCTAATTACTTTAGATTGTGACCTGTCATATCAAGAAATTATTTACATATGAAGAAGACATTAAAACATCTGCTTAAGAGGAAGAACCTATCATTGCTTCTTCAAAGCCAAAAGGCAATTTAAATTTCTTGCTGAAGATATAAACAGAGGACACAGCTCAAAGGCTGTCAGGCTCAGAGCATGTTTTTACATATATTTTATTATTATATAGTACTTAGGCAGCTTAAAGTATTTTAAAACAGGGCAAAAGGCCAGTGTTTTTGCAAGCCTATCATCTTATTGCTACACTTCTGCAAAGCAGAGCTCTTTTTTGGGCTTGTTTTTGGGACTATTGCGCATTCACAGCTGCTGGGTGGGCTGTCGCTGGCTGGCAGAGTGGGATCAGCTGGATCTGTTCACTCTCCGTATCACCAGTGGGATTTAAAATGTCTCTCTCCAAAAAGGATGACAGATTTCAGTGAGAATACACTTGTCCTCGGTGAGAGAAGGGATAGAGAGGGAGTGGGGAAACCCCGCGTCTGGAGGACGTGTGTGCCCGCCACTCCTGCAGAGGGAAGCCGCAGCCATCAGAAACGCTTTTAGGCTGTCAAGGCAGAGTGTCTAATGTGTTGTGCCACAACTGGGTTGGCATTGTCATTACTCTTTTATGCATGGCATCCTCTCTCCTGCCCACGCACTGGCACTGGCTGGCTTGGGTGTGCTGCAGCATCCCCTCTCTCAGAGGGGACCAACAGGCACCCCCGCTCAGGGCAGGGGGGGCAGTGGCGATGCTGAACCCCCTGCACAGGGCACAGCCTCCATCTGGGGCATGCAGCAATGAGACACGATGCAGTGACATCCACTGTGTGCTCCCCAGCTACAGCAGCCTGCTTGTAAAGGCAAAAGTGGGGGAGATTGGAAAAGGCCTGAAACAGCCCAGCAAACCCACAGTTGAGAGACTGGGGCTTTGTGTGAATAGCAGGTACCAATGAATGAAGGCAACTGCATTTAAAAATGGGCTTAGGATGGTATTTGAATCTCTAATCTACCTAATAATACCTGGTATTTGTATCTAACAAAATCTAATACCATGCATTTATAAAGTCTTTTTCTGAGTCAGTCTGACTCTGAAATATCTTTCTGAAGACAATAACATCATGAAAAATGCACAGCACTACCTTCCTTGATGTCAAATCAATCACAGAAGCAGAGCACGGTTTGGGTTGGAAGAGACTTTAGAGACCACCTAATTCCAACCCCCCTGCCATGAGAAGGGACTCCTTCCACTAAACCAGGTTGCTCAAAGCCTCATCCAGCCTTGAACGCAGCTGGGGGAGTTTCAATTTTGATGTTACTTAGATATTTATACAATTCCTTCAAACTCACATAATGTCAGAGGGTCAACACACTCACAGGAACCAGAACTACATGCAGATCTTAGCCAGGTTCTTGTGAAGAGATGCTGCAGGCTTTCTCACAGTGTTGATGTTCCCAATTTTAGATGTGCATCTCCAGCACATGCTCTTTTTAAGCAAGTGTTTCTCAAATTCCTACTGGAGGTTTGATGTAGAGCATTGTGAACGGATTAAAAATGTCATGTAGTTGTTTTTAAATTGTATGATGTTGCCAGAGGAATGGCTGCATGATGAGACAGCAACTTCCTTCATGCAAAAGTAAAAATTATCAAGAATTACTTTTTCTGAGTACAAGATACTCAGACAAATTTTTGAGATTATCTCCTGCATATAGAGATAGCCAGCAAGGTCAGACTGTTCGTGTACTTTCATGATGGGGACAGGTCACACAGGGATCCTTCTGAGGACTCCTGTCACCCTCAAATACTGAACCCAATCCTTCCTCTACACCAGGGGAAAGTCTAGAAATCAGAAGACTGGATAAACTCTGACTACCTACTGATCTGACAGACATGATGTAGAGACAGGAAGAAAATAAATTAGACAAGAGACAGGGTACAAGGTATAAATGACAAGTTATGTAAAGAATAAATTCAGCATATGTTTAGGAGAAAAAACCAAAAGGGTATGGAAACTCTCAGAGAAAGACAAAGAGAAGATGACTTGCACTGGAAAAAAGACAAGAAACTGGGCCAGTGGAGACAATAAAATCTGAAGAAAGAAAGGAGAAAATGAAGCATCAGGAGACAGGATAAAAAGGAAAAGAGGAAAAAAGAGGAAAAGTAGGGAAGCCTATACCGACAAATCCCTGCTACAAAGAGTATGCTTCTGTGGCTCCTCAGTGAATACAACTGCTTTCTCAGTGCATCTAGACTTAATTTGCCATGAATGATAGATTTCAGAAGAACTTTATAATTCAATATGTACTGCGAAATGTTCCATGCTTAGCCACTCCTGTAGAGTGGGGAAATGGCAGGAAATAATTTTGAACAACAGCGAGTGTTATTTTGAGGGAGACATAATAGCTTGTTTGGTTTGACATCCAAAACAGATATAACTGCAACAAAAGCATTTAAATGCTAATCTGTCATTTACAGCGGGTAAACAAAAACTAACGTGCACAAAATCTGTGATGCTTGTGAGACAGTGCCCTAGAA
This sequence comes from Promerops cafer, assembly GCA_013398275.1. Lineage (NCBI taxonomy): Eukaryota > Metazoa > Chordata > Aves > Passeriformes > Nectariniidae > Promerops > Promerops cafer. The sequence goes on from VZSE01005694.1 coordinate 2,478,815, forward strand.
GCTGGAAATACTGCTTAATTCAGAGAAGACTGGCATCTCGGCAAGCACAATTTATGTCCAAAATTATGAATGTTGAGAGCAAATTTTGGTACTCAAGCCTTTCTTTCCTGGTGCTGGATTTGGGTCATACAGTTTGAGTCTCAGAAAGGAGCGATTTTTCATTTGCAGTGTATTTTTCAGAGATGGAAATATGCAGGCAGGTATTTTCCAGGAGCAGTCAATACCTGCACAGTCCTATTAAAATGTACCCCACATGTGCAAATTCAAGAGATACAGAAAGACCCTAAATTCATCACAAGGTGGTTCTGGGTGAGTCAGGAAGAAATGTTTGCTTTATTTTTTATTTTTAATACTCTTTTCTTCCTATTATGCCTGCTTGTATGTGGAAGTCTTCAATATACACAAACACAAATTATGAAAAGTCTCTACACTGGACAAAATGTGATCTGTGACTTATCTCAAGCAGGCGAAATGACAGGAACAGAAAGAAACTCAGTCACCTGTTCCTCCTCCTTGTAACATGGTGTGATTTATCTCCTTACTATCTACTCACGTGGCTTTTGTCACGCAAGACTCTTGGCTCCTGATAGCTGCTGAGTAACTTGTACAGAAACCATACTTTCACAGAAACAGAAAAATATTTTAGTTTCTAGTTGATGATTGGATACAAAAAAAAAAACCAAACCCACAAAAAAAACCCAAACCCAACCAAACCAAACCGAACCAAATTAAAAAACCCAACAAAATTTTAGTGCATTTAATAGGATATCCTGTAATGATCTGTTTGGATCTGACCTTTGCATGGATGGTCAGGCACTCTGGCAGAACTGTTTCTAGTTCTGGACATTCACTTCTTAACTTTCTTTTGTCTTTTTCCTATACATACTCTTCTGCAATACAGGAATAAGCTGTGTGTGTTCTTTGTATGGAGAACTGCACTTTCCTGTGATATTGACATGTCCTGTTTGTCAAATATACATCCCTGGAGCATAAATGTGAAACTTCTGTTGAGCTGGCAATTTCCCCAAGCCCCTCAAAGGGATGGTCATTTGCTCTATGCTAGTTCATGAGATGTCACCTTCTGAACATCCCTTGTCCAGTACTTGCTGTTGGTTCTGTGACTGAAAAGGGAAGAAGGGAAGGCTACGCCTGTCCTACACAGAGCCTGTGTCAAAATGCACATTACAGACATCAGCCTAGAAATCTGAGATCATAGCTGACAAGCTTAGAACCAAATCATCCTCCCCTTATCTTGAGACATGTATCCACAGGAGCAAGCATAACAATTCAATTAAAAATAATCACCAAAGTCTGATGTTCTTTGTGCTATTCTACTTCTGGTTTTTATGTTACTTATTTGAAAGTACTGATTGGACAAAAATGGGCAGAAACTTTCTTTTCCAAGAAAATTTCCAGCTCTGTTTCAAGTACAGAGTTTAAAGTTATTCTAGAACTGTCTTAAAAATATTCTGTAGAATAAGGAAGCCAACACAGCATTCAATGTTATGTTTTGAGACTCTGAGAATTTACTACTCTGCTTCAAAATGTTCAGTTATGCTTGTGTGGACTTTGACATTGCTCTTTCAGCCGACAAACATAATCTCATAGTGTGTCTAAGCCTCTCCACAGAGATCTTACAAGCTTTACTCTGTTGTCAATATCCTGCCTTGGGTTTCATGACCTAGGTTCAGTGAATACTTCAGGACATCCAGCACATGGCATCAGACATCTTGATGACACCAAACCTTGCACACTGCTGTTTAATGACCTCTTGTATTATTTTTGTCTGTTGACTTTCTAAACCCATCAAAGCAGATTACAGCCACTTATAGTGTTCATGTCTTCTGAGTCCTCTGCTCGGCTTAATACAGCAAGGAAATCACCTTATCTGTCAGATATTCACTGTACCCCAAAATCTCTCTAAAATACACCATAATCCTTCAGTTGGACTAAGAAATATTCTCTTTTGAAAGATAATTGCACAATCTGTTTTAAACATCTTTTTCATTCTCATGTACAAAAAGGACCAGGTTTTACACTTTCTTGTTCTATTTTGTGAGCAGTTCACTGATGCCAATGGTATGAATGCAGACAGCAGGCTACAGCTTTTGGTTATAAAGTTCTTCTAAAATTACTTAAAAATGATACAGTCTAATAACGTACAGAAACTGAGCCCGGGCACTACAGGTTACACATATTTGTCAGCCATAATTATTGACAGTCTTGCATACATATACCTGGGATAAATTTTGCTGTGATAAATACAAACGTGTTTGTCTTGCTTTAGTCAGCCACTTCTTTTTTAACTGAGAAGATGATTACAGCAGGATTTCCTGATACTTGTTCTTGCACTCCCATCCTCCGTTGTTGCCCATTCTCATGTAAAGGAAAGTTAACAGGAATAAATACATATGTTAAGGTGGTAGCAAATTCAATGCTTTACCATTGCCAAGTATAATTTCAAAATATGTGACTGGGATTGATTGAGACAAGGGGAAAATACATGAAATAATTTTTTCAGCCCTTTCTGCCTGGACATATTTTTGCTCTGCATGCATAACCTATAACAACCATTTTATACTCATGAAGAAAAACTGAGGCTAAAGAAAATAAAAACTTTTTTAAGTAGCAGCTGATGTTCTGCTTTAGCAAAGGGGTTACAGTGAGCAGTATATTTAGTTGTTTTGTTTTCTCCTGAGAGAAAGATCACATGCTGCATTTATGCAGGAAAATTTACTGCCACCTGACTAAAATTAGATAGTCCACACTTATGCTTTGAGTTTATGTCGTTATCCTGGGAATGGTGTGGGAGTTTAAATCTATAATCTCTGCATACACACGGAAAGGCTGAGGAGTATTCTGAATAAATGCAACAGCCTTGGAAATTCAGGCCTTAGCATTTGAATCATTTTTTTAATGAACTCTTTTAAAGCATAGATGCTGGAAAGCAAAAGTGGAGGGGAGAGGAAGGATGGGTAAGCAAGCACACCATATGGGTATTTAATGCATCTGGCAGCCTGCTGTTTTACCACTCTGGAGCCTTGTAATAGTATTAGCTGACACAGACGTGTGACTGTGCTTATCAGACGTCACTGCAGGGCTAAGGGACACGCTGTGGTGGCAAGCCCCTCCACTCCAGTTCACACTGCATGCTGCAGCTCTGGTCACTGCAGGGCTAAGGGACACGCTGTGGTGGCAAGCCCCTCCACTCCAGTTCACACTGCATGCTGCAGCTCTGGTCACTGCAGGGCTAAGGGACACGCTGTGGTGGCAAGCCCCTCCACTCCAGTTCACACTGCATGCTGCAGCTCTGGTCACTGCAGGGCTAAGGGACACGCTGTGGTGGCAAGCCCCACCACTCCAGTTTACATTGCATGCTGCAGCTCTGAGTGGGCACTGCTTCAGCTCCTCCTACTCAGACCTTCAGAAGGCCAGCTACTTAAAACAAAACACTGCCAGGTGTAACAACTCTTCATAATTTTTTTTTATTTTCTTGGGTTACTGTTGAAAATTTTTGCTTTACTATGTTGACAATTTGTTTTTTTTGTAAAGCAAGCCAAGAGCCCAGAGCCCTTGTAGTTATTGGCCAAACTGTATTGGGGGGGCAGTGAGAGGGACTGGGAGGGCAACAGCAGCTCCCAGAAAGTGACACCAGCTCTCAGTAAATTAGTTGTGGGGATTTGTCAGGCAATGACAATTTTTAGTTCTAACTCTCAGACCTCTCTTTCTATGGCAGCTTCATATACTGTAGAATATTGCATACTATCTCTTCTCCCTATGATAGGCTGTAAATTCAGAGAGGCAGGAAGTAAATACCTAATCCAAACCCAGTGTCAGTGTTATTTTGCTTGGATTCTACCTCACTGCACTCAATTGCACTCTATCTTTCCAGAACTGAGCTCTTAGAGTAAGCTCCTTATATAAAAACCCGTGCAAAATAATATTAAAATGTAATGCAAAACATTGCAATTTCCATCAGATGTCTATTTCCTATCAACCTGAAAAATCAAAGAACTTGCTCACTCACCTGATATGTCTGTCTATTTGTAAACCTCATATCCTGTTTTTGAGACCTATCATAAACAAATTGGTTTGAACTGTGACACAAATCCATGTTGATGACCCTTAAACAGCTTTAAGGGTAAGTCATGAGCCTAATGAAAAGTGCTTGCTCTTTTCATTTGCTGAAACATCTGTGCTAAATTCTTAAAAGAATATTTAAAGGATGTTAGAAAGTTTTCAGAAATTCCCAAGAGGCTGGCTCACATCTTACAAAAGCAAAAGCAACTATTTTCCCAGAGAGAATATAAACAGAAACCATTCATCTAAAAGCTAGATTACAGCAAGACTCTATTATGAAGCCAATTCTGGATTAGTAAAGCCCTACTTTCTCCTTATCCTATATAATTTCTCCATTTTCTTTCAGTCAATATAAAGTCAAAGTAGACCAGATACAGTGGTTACTTGTTTTTTTCCATTAAACTATAAACTAAGTAGGCAAACAAATGTTGTGCATCATTTTTGTACACATCTACATGTGTGTTCATGTCTATGACCCTGACAATGTATTTTCAGTAAAATTAACAAGGCAAGTCCTGCATGACTAATTAGTTTTTGTTGCACAAAACTTTGTCAAGAAGTCAGCATTTCCTCCCATTTAACATTTTGGATTCAAACTGGCTCCATTTCTGCCAAAGTCCAAATCTAGCTTAACTGTTTTTAGCCACAGTGGAATTTCAGTCCTCAACTAAGAGTATATCTTTGATTCAATGATTCAGTTCCCTGACCTTTTACTGTGCATGGTCAGAACAATGCACTTGATTTCAGTGGCCAGTCCTGATCTAGTCAGAAGACCCACGAGCAAGACAACTTGAAATATGTAGTAAATTCTGGGTTTTTCCAGAGTCAGAAAAAGATACAATTCCCGGGATTTTTCAGCTGTCAAAACAATTGCTGTTCTTCCTTCTGTCAGGTGCTCTTTGATCTCTATCCACTATTCTGTTGTTTCCCTAAGCACAGTATTTTTTTTTCCTTGGGTTAGATGTCAACAAGAGAAGGTTTTCAAATCTTCTCTTTCATGTGCCTTATACTGCCAGTTCAATGCCCAACAAGGGTTAAGTCCTGAGACTACATCTGATTCAAACCATCTCATAGCTAATAAAATAAAATTATAGCAATGAGATATAATTGAGAAAAATATAGAGCACTTCCCCTATGTTGCTCAACAGAAACAGCAATAGAAAAGTTTATGCAGACTAGCAAATTATTCTCACAGCAGAAGACATATTTAGAGACTCTGAATTAAAAATGAGCACATATGCTTTTATTCCTGGAAGCATGACATCCACAGTACTGGCAGTTTGGGACCCAGTGCAACAGATTCTTAAGCAGTTTCCACCCTTCTGGAGTACCAGATTAATTCTCCACAGATGAACATGATGTAAATATGAAACATTTGGCTCCAGCTTGAAGCAGTCAAAAGTGACTTGCTGACTATCCCACCAGCATTTCAGGATGCTCTGAGCTACCTTATTATTCCTGTCACCAAACCCTCAGGTGGCCAATACCAAAAGTTTCTGCTTCCTTCCCTACAATGCAGCAACCATTCGTGAGCTACTCAAAAAAAAAAAACAAAAACAAAATGAACCCCCTAAAAGTCCATAAACTATATCAGTTCAATTCCAGATTGTGTCACTGAAGCAGTCGAACACCTCAGGCGATGGAGGACCTCTCTGTACTCTCAGTTTTTAAAGTTCTGCATCAGCTGTGACAAGGAGCTTTGAGAACAGCCGTGATCAGCAACAACAGCCTGTAGGTGTGCTGCTGATGTGGTGTACTTGCAATGTAATTTTTGAGTAGTAACTGAGGAGAAGAAACTATTTCCATTGCCAATACATGCTTTGATCTATAAAAATACCCTACTAGCTACTTCTGGGTAGGGCAGATTCATTTCCTAAGTTGACTACACAACAGAAAGCTTGAATATTACACTCGTAATAGAAATAAAGCACTGCAAAAATGACCAGGCTATAAGGTCACTAGTCTTACCAGAGACCATTAATACCTATATGAGAATGAATTTTGAAATTTTGTCCCTTAGGCATAACTTATACATTATGACATTGCCACAATATCTTTGACTCTGTTCTAATTTTCTCCATGGTGTGGTAAAAACTTTTTTGATTTATTTTCTATTTCTTTGCCTGTGAGGACCATTTAACAGTACTATTCTCCTGATTAGAATTCAACATGTTTTGAGTTAGTTCTTGGAAATTGAAATTTTATCTTAAAGGCAGATGAGTTACAGAATCTATCACATCTGTATGAAATTATCAATGGAATGGAGTTTGGATCACAAAAAAGTTGCTGTATCTCACCTCTGTTTCACCAAACCAATCACTTTAGTCACATGCTAAATTTTAAGACATGATTTGCAGTTAGGAACATGCTTAACTGCAAGTCATCTCTTAAAATTTAGCATACTAAGAATATGTATATTAGATGTAATACACAAGTAACATGATGTGATGAAGAACAAGGTATTCCTTATTAATTCTGTAGACAATGCGATAATGAATTTTTATATTCTTTGTCATGGTTTCAAGGAGACCAGCTGCGACAGTTTATAAGAAGTGACATATTGTTTGTATGTCACCACATTTACTGTTTTAGCAGTATAATGCTGCAGCTCGCAAGAAGGAACTTTGTGTGACTAGCTGCAAACCTTTTCTTCAGATGGTAAGGACAGTTTAAAACTAAAAAAAACCAAACCCAAATCCAAGGCATAAATAATGTTTTTGCTACATTCCGATACCTGGCTACATTCCTGTGGAGCACCATTTATTTGCTGCTGGATGCTTAAATAAAACATTGTAGCACACATTAGATGATGGCTATCTTCTGAGACAAACTGAACTCCCATTTCTTTTAGGCACAAACTGAAGATGTTGTTTGCAGAGAACCCTCAAAGCTTTGTGCCAAATCCAGCTCTTTCTGGCCAGCATTCTGGGAAAGCTGCAGCTTCCATCCAAACAGGAGAGAAGGTGAGAAGCTGTGCAGACAACTGAGGTTGCTGCCTCATGGAACGAGAAAATTGAGAGGTTGTTACAGCTAGTGCAGTAAATGTGGAGCAGGAAAATGAAACCTGTTTTGTCTTCCCTTCCTCCTCCCTCTGGTGAAGTCAGACATGCTGCTTTTAAGCTTTTGAGAGCTGTATTTGGTGATGCTGCACTGCAAGATGACTTTGCAGAACTTCACCCATGCCATGCAGGTGCTCTGCCCGAGGTCCATCCTGCTGAATGAAGGTGCCTACCTGAGACTTGAATTTCTCCTACAGTCAGTGGAGAAAGACATGTTACCTAAGGCTGCTCCCAATCCCACTGAGCCCCTGTTTCTCCTGACTATGCAACAGAGCTGTAGACAACCAGACCACTGATCCAGGTAGCTTGGTTTGGGTGCTGGAGGCAAAAGGGATGAAAACTCTCTTGCAACAGGACTGGGTCTGGAGAGCCAGTTCAGCTCCAAGCATAAGGACCCCTACTGACACGAAGGAGGGCTGAACTCAATCTCAAAGCTGCAGACTTTGCATTTAGCAACGTCACAGAGTAATCCAACCAAGTCAGCTTTTCTAAAATGCATGGAATATCTCAAAATCAACACCCAAATGATTGTGACACCTAAGCAAACTTCAATTTATGTGAAACACTTCAGTGTGAGTTTAGACAGTTCTCTTCCTCTTCAATTTTTATAATTTTTTACAAGTGACTAAAAAACAAACCTTGGAAAAAACACTCCCTCTATGTAATTCTATTGCAGCAGCAACTGAAAAACTGGAGTAACAGGAGTTCAGCTACCAAGCATTTATGGAAGAAATAAGATAAAGTGGGACACCTTGGGATTTATGTCAAAAACATGCCTGAAAGAATTGCTTGTGGTTTTCCTCTTCTCCATAAGATAAGTGCTGGAAAGTGCTGGCAAGTATTATATCTGAATATATACATATACATACATACAAACACAGACATATATATATATATATATATAAACCAAATGTATAAAAGGACAGACCTCATTCATGGTTTGAAAGCTGGACTTGAAGGGAACACAGGGCTTGTGCCAGGGCAGGACTGTCTCTTGTCTCCTGGGCTGGGGCTCTTGGGGCCACCAGTGAGGGGCAGATCAGGGTGCTGGGCAGGTCACCCACCCAACAGCTGCAGAACTGAGAGTGTGTTTCTGGCATTGCTGTAGGAAACCTCTCATGCCTCCTATAGCTCTGTTGTGTCCAGAAATTATATGTAAAATCTCATTTTTGGCTTTATGTTATGTCTCTGGGCATTGTAAGATTGCAGAATACTGGTGAATGAGATCACTCCCATCACATGAACTGCTGACACTTGAAATGCTCTTTTGATTCCCCTTTTATTTGCACAAGCTGTTAGACTAAAAAGCCAGACACCATATCATTTTCTCTCACACAGATCATCCTATTTCCTATTGTTAGAGAAACCGAACTACCACATATTGTGTCAAGTGACATTTCTTAAATGCTGTAAAATAAAGGAAAAACAATTTCTTTTCTTTTGTAGATTGATACCTTGATTTTTGTTTCATTGCACTAAAATCCTTAAGTCTACTGGGTAATAGATATTCCCTTACTAACACTTCTAAAAATCACTATACAGGGACTAAAATTTGCTCCGAAAACATTTGAAACTAAAGGACAAACTGAGATTATTTTTATTTAGCAGATTTCCTAATCACATGCTGCCTTGGCTTCCCTCAGTATATATGCAGTTCTCAAACTACTTCCATATTTCATTATCTGTAGACTTCTGAAAGAGAACTTTTATTAAATCAGTGCCAAAAATCTGAAACACAAGAATTCAGATATGAAAAATGCAAATTCTCCTTACAGTATTTCAATTGTTCCCCTATTTTTACTCAAAGGTTTTATTCTATTCTAAGTACAGTACAAAAAATACAAATTTTATTGATGAAATGATTTTGAAAATGGTGAGCTGCACCTCTGGGTACAGGGAGTGATGGGGAAAATTACTGGACTGTCATGTTCTCTCCAGGCTTCAAATTGTTCTCTGTGGTTGTCAGACTGTATCCATCTATCTGAGAAACTGCAGGAGTGGAAACAAAGGGGTAATTGCCTTCCAAAGGAGTTTTGGTGTTTAGCTAACCACTAATAAAATGAGCATCTGTAGGACAGAAGGAGCACTGGTGCACAGTGCAACAAAGAAGGCTTCCACATCAGCCTTGTCTGAAAGCAGACCTGACGTACGACACTCCCTAACACGCGCCTGCTCAATATTTGCTTTGCACAAGGACTATGATTAATGAAGGCTCACTTCTTTGCTCTTTGACACTGATTCACACTAGCACTCAAAAGAATAAAACGTTCTCCTTTATTTCACAATGCCAACATTTTATGGCCTTGAGAAAGACTAGTAGTTAAATGCTTTCAAGCCACAAAAGGAGCCCAAAACAACAAAACACAAAAACCCGAAAGCCCTGAAACACATCAGACTCAAAAGATGAAAACCTGGCTTTACTGAAGAAAAACAACGTTATGTCTTGTGTGGATCCAACAATGCAGAGGAGATGGTAACCAGCTGTGCAGGAGCAGTGCAGCATCATCTTCTGGGATGCTGGACACGGGTTCCAGCTGCACTTTGTCACTGGCCTTGGAACAAGGGGAGCTGCTGTCATGTGCAGAGGCAGGGAGGGACGCACGTTCCATTTTTCTTGTCACTTCCCTTGGGTGTCTTTTCATAACTACATTTTTGCTAATTAGCTTCACCTCGGAGTTGGGCAGGGCAACTAGCTCCCCTTCAGGCTGCAGAGTGACAAGAAGCCCCTACAGTCTCACCTTGTTTGATCAGCTCTTTGGGTATGAGCAGCACAAAGCCACACAGACTTACTAAACAAACTCAAGCAAGTGAAATAGCACTGTTTACCAGAAACAAGAAAACACAAGCCTCACCTAAGGGGCCATTTGACCTTCAAGTACACAAAATGCACCCAGCAGTGCCGTCTCACTCAGAAAACTCCCAGCACAATGCAATGGTGTGGATGTGAAAAAGGACTATGAGCTTTCCCATAGATGAAATCGTCTGTGCTAGGGCACAATAACAGCCCACCCAGCTTTTTATCACACATCTGGAATCACCCAATGCCAGGAAACACCCAGTGCCAGGGAGAGTACAAAAGGGAGTATCTCATGAGATCTAAACATCTGCTCTTTACATCTCACCTTATTATGCGTTTTTTGTATTTGCAGTCTTTTGATTCCCTTCAGCTTTTCACAGTCCTGTCCAGACCCAGATGGAGCAGCAGACAGAAGAGCTGTAGGTTTTCATTCTCTCTGTTTAGATCAGGGATTGTGGGTTCTTCTGGGTAGTGTGAGCTCATCACTCCTGAAGCATAGGAACTTAACTCCAGTGCAAAACTTCCTCTGTCATTCATACATACTTTGTACCTTCATATTACAGGATTTCTTTCCATCAAGGCTCTGAAACACTTACTTGGCTGACATCCTCAAATAAAACTAGGCATTTCACTCAATTTACCTTTTTTTTTAAACTCTCATGGGTTACATAGCACCTTAACATATATTGATTTGTCTGTTTTTACATATTTAGCTTAATTAGGACTTTTCTAGAACTGGAGTTTTTTACTGATATTTTTCCTATTTTATTTAAGAAGATTTTTTTTTTTTACTCTTTCCCAAGTGGATGACCACCTGGATTTTGTGTGCTTCTTCACATGACATATTTTCCCTACTTTTTTTGTAAACAATTTTCATAATGTCTTCAGTTCACTTTTTTGTGACACAGAGCAATAACTAAATGCAATGTTAAGTGAAGACTTTATTAAAGTTCACCTCCCACACCAATTCTGATTTTCAGAATGCCCAGTTCGGACATTTTCTGAGCCACACAAGAGTGAGAAACTGGAACCGGGTAAAGAAAAAATGAAGAAAAGTTAATTCACAGAAGTTTTATACATGCTGTCTAAGAAAATGCCAGGCACTATGGAACCCTTCAGCAGCCCAGCTGAAATGCTCCAGTAAAAAAGCAAAATCTGGATGCCTTTGAAGACTTTCTTACACTTTTATCTTGCTCTTAGCATTTATTTTTGTTTTTCCACCCACAAAGTCTTTTTTATTGACTGAAATTAAATATGAATTCACTTTTTAAGCTACACTGTAGAAATCTGATCAAAGGCAAATGGTTACTATAATTAGTAGTAGTTAAATTCTGTAAGTATAGAGTAATTTATAAATTTTCTTCTAAACTATAGCACTGAACTAAACATGTCAAAAGACTCTGGGACCAACTGACATGTACACCATTACATGGACACACCCACAATATATTAGCTAAAATAGCTTATTTTCCATTGAAAGGAACAGAAAAAAGTCAGCTGAGTCACTTAGACTTGTAAGCTGTCAAATCTCTGCCAGCATTATTAAATGAGAACATTTTTTGATTACTAATGGTATGAGAGGATAAATGCTGCCTATTCTAAGTCTAAAATATTTAAGACCAAATTTCCACAGAAATAAAAGATGTTCCAGGTGAAAGATCTGGATCCAGCTTCTCACTTTGTCACAAAATTTTTGTGGGACCTTAAAGTAGATGCAGTGAACCTCAGGTCCACATTTGTACCACAGGGCTTCTCTGCTCTGTCAAATGATTGTAAATCTCCAATCACTTCAATATTACAAGGAACTTGATACTAAAACAATGACAGTAGGGACATATGAGAACATACATCTACTTGTCTGCATTTAATTTGTAAGCAAGGCTTGTTAACTTTGCTCCTCACATACAACAAAATGCTCATGCTTTCTTTAATAAATGTCTTTTCACCCCAGAGGTAAGCTTGTGGCACTAAATCTTCACTAGGAGTGATTTAAAAAACAAGAAAGCTGAGAATATTCTCAGGCACGATGTATACCCCTCCCTGGGGTGTCTTGGTTTTGGTTGGTGTGGTGACATGCTGCTGTGACTGAGCTCAGCACCTCACTTTGCGCGATAATTTTTGCATGCATACACCCAACACACGCAGAGAAGCTGTCAGTAAACAGGCGGGAACAGCTGTCCACAGCTTAGTTTAAAATTCTGACCTACACAGTTGAAGAAAACACTGCTTTGCTTTCACAGAAAGAATAATCTCACTCACAAGTAGGTTAGTCATCAGACCTCCTCTCTCAGGAGATTGCTGTCACTACTCTGGAGTTCCTTGCTATGAATTAAGACATGGCCAACTGGAGACCCTTTGTATGGCCACTGCCTTTGACTGAAAGGTCTGACAATAGAAACAAAAGTTATTTGAAATACTGTGCTAAGAATTTTTAAAAAGAAAGGAGTAATGCGATGGATTTTAGGAATAAAAACCCTAATAGGCATTAGGATTTCAACACATGTAGATACTTGCTCATTATATTTCTCTTATTCCCTACCGTGTCCTTGGTCTTCTTTTCTAAAGATCTCTTTTAGCCTTAGGGAAATTATCTGGTGACTTGGACTGCCTATTTATTTTCTTTTTTTGTTGCATCCTTATCATAAGAAATAATGCCATCTGTACAGCTGACATTAGGTTACTTATACAGGGTGCAATTTAATTATCCAAATCGCACATGTTATTCCAGCTAACATGCATCTTACTCCTTATACAGATTTCCTGCCTTTGACACATGACAAGCCAGCCAGAGCTCTGACACCCTGCTCTGTTCCCAAGGCAGCTTGTTCCCAAAACAGGCTGCAGCCCAGCTGCCCCCAGAGCAAGGCCTTGTGCAGAGCCCTCCACTTGCCCAGTGCAGTTCTCTGGTGAGGCTTCATGAAGCACCAGCTGCAGTGCAGAGGCTGAGCTCTCATCATCACCAAGCCTGGTGGCCTTGAGGGTTTCCTTTGGTCAAAGGACAATATGGAGATACACACCACTGTGCAGAAGAACCAGAGTGCACTTGCACAACTGGGACTACAGATCCTGTGTGGAAGGGGAAGGAAAGACTGCTTTTGCTGTTCAGACACAACCTGGCTCTGTGCTTTTTGTGTTCATTTTGATCTATTATCTCACTCCCACTTTTTGAGTACTGTAAATCTCCTTTAAAGACTGTGTTTCAAAATAGCACCCTTAAGCCTAGAATATCTACCTTATATGTGAAAACTTACCAAACAATGAATGCCAAAGTATTTGACATCATCAAATAAATTTATCAGCATTTTTCATCCACAGAAAAATGTATCTTCTTTTCTTCCTACATGCTAGATCAATGTTAAATCAATGCACACCAGAGGCAATGGTTGGTAGCCCTTCTTCTATAAACATGGATATCTCAGGTGACATAGGTGAACATCCCTCTGGGGGCAAGGTTTCATTCCAGAGAAGTTTTAAAACAATAGTTATAGTGATATTAAAAAATAAACATTTAGCATTTAGTTGTGAGATTCTTCTGTTTGGACCTAAAGAAAAGAGAAAGACTCGCTTGACTTCTTATTGACTCCTTCATGCATTTAAATAGAGAAAAGAAAAATGTAGTTTTAGACGGATGGGAAAGGAGAAGGAGAAATCCAATTAAAAACCTCCTTTTGTGTTTTACTTATGTAAACTCTAGGCAGGTTCAGTATCATTTCTGTGCCCAGAGGTGCTGTTTGTCTATGGCACAGCACTGAAGAACTGTTCCTCCATCCGTCATCACGTGGTTGGAGCAAGGAAGGATTGCCATGTGTGCTCCTGCAGCAAACTGATCTGCCACAGGGATCCACGACTGGCACGTGCCTTTGCACTGCTCCCCCTTGCAGGAACACTCTCGAGTTCAGCCTAGTTCCCAAGGGATAATACTCCTTTTCACACAACTGGAACATGAGAAAAGGTTCAGAGCTTTTGGAGGTTTTCTTCCCATCTTCCTTTTTAAAAATGGAGGGGGAAAAGGCATCACAGAGATTTGCAGTTGTGCCTCCTGCTCACAGGGACCTGGGTTCTCCTGCTGTTTGCATGATGGCTTTCAGCTTGGCTTCACAAGCAGGAGACATCTGTGCCTGCCCCGTGCCCTTTCCAGCTGCCCCCTGCCTTCCAGTAAAGCCCTGGGGGAGGATGCCTCCATCAAAGACTGGCAGCAGCAAAACCCTGCTAGTAACTGCACTCTCTTAACCACTTCTCTGTCACACCCAGCCTCCTTCTGAGGAACATGGGCTTAGGTAAGGGTTAGGTTTTGTTTTTAAATCCAGGTAAGAGAGGAAACTGATGCTGGAGTTATAAATGCTGAAGTTACATTAATCTGAATAATTATTGCTGAAATGCATCAGACATGTTATCAGAGATTCAGTGCAATAATGGATATTTCTAAGATTAGGTTTTTTCTTTCAATTTCATACCCACCTAAACTAAAAAATTTGTTTTCAATTAACAACAGAAATCAGACTGAGAGGGGACACCTGTGAGTCAGACATAGCAGCTCTCACCATCAAAGCATCTCATCATCTTCAAAGGAAATTAATTTGCTTTCAGAAAAGAGGAGTGTTTCAGAAGAGCTTATTCTTCATACAGACATAACTAACATCAATTACACAATATTGTAATGACTTGTCCCGCCATTCCGTGTTAAGGTTTACTAAGAATGCTTCCTGAAGAGCACATCTAGCCCTCATCTACTCCCTCTATAATACACTCATCAAGCAAATTATTTTTCAGTCCAAGAGCTCTCATCTCTGTCAGCTACTCTAATTAAAAGACTCTCTCTTCAACTTACTTATTTCATCCAAAACTACACATACAAGTATGTAGCAAACTGTGTTGATTCTTCCTAAATTCAACAGACTGAAGAAGCACTGAAAAGCTAAGAGGAATTATTCACCATTTCACTATTACTGGAGTACCTACAGCATTTTGAGTAAATTTGTCATAGGTAGTTTAGAATTAAATCCATGAACACCAACCTCACCATCAAGCAGGAGAATATATCAATCTAAAATGCAGATTACTATAAATTAGTATCAGGTTCACTGAAGCATGTATTATTGACCTGAGTAATCTGTCCACCCTGCATCTGTTCTAGTTCACTGAAACAAGACTGGCCTCATACCTATGTACTCTTTTCATATTACATATTTTGCCTTTTGTGCTAAATGCTGGTAGCCATGGCCTAAAGAACTTTGAAGTCAACGTTAGGGGCACTAACCAAATTTTTCTGTGCTATCATCTTACAAAATGAAACTGTATGCATGCATATGTAGACCACAGGTCAAGATATTTTTGAAATAGTTTTTTCAAATGGCATTTAACTCCACATAAGAATTTATATCAAATTTTTTAAAAAAAGATACATGAAAATACAAAAGCTTTGTGAAAGTAACAGAAATGGAAATGAGTTCCCAATTCTTCTCAGAATAAGCCTGTAACACATTTATCAGTCTGCAAAAGAACAGCCTTACCTACTTTATTTTAGCAATATCCACTGTTCTCCAGAAAAACCTCAGAAGTCAAACACACAGATAGATACTTCAGTAAAACAGAATAGACAGGTCATCCAAGGATCCTTCAGCATGCAATCCAAAAGGAGGATACAGTGCTTGGGAAAGAAACTGTGTGAACGTGAGTTTGTAAACAAAGCTTGATGTCATTTTTGTCTGTCACATATATCCAACTGACTGAAAAACTGAACCATCTCAGGAGTTAGCCAAAAATACCATCCCCAAGAATACATGAAATCACAGCAAGCTTTACTGTCCCAAAGCATGCCAGCAGCAATCCCTTGGAACAGGGCTCTCTGCAAGTGACCAGTGATACCTGAAACTGTCACTGCCACTCGGTTGTCCTTGGGATAGCTCTGGCCTGTGCCATACTGGAGGTTTTTAAAGCAATGTCTAACCCCTGTGGCTGCATCAAGAGGGACTCAATGAGGGATGATTGAAGACAGTGAACTCTGGGTAACAAATGTGCCCCAGCATTCCGCAGTGAAGCTCATTGCTGCCTTGGAAAGGAAAGCTCCCCCTTTAAGAGCTGTTTTGTGAAGAACGGCTCTTTTTGGGCTTTTAGTTGCCTTATCTTTTAGAGACTAGGATAGACTAGCTTAGAAAATCCTAGAAGATTTTTTATTAGTTTGGTGAAGTGCCAGTTTTTAGGCAGAAGCTTAGGGGAACATAAAATCATTTTCACAAGCAGCAGGCATAAAAGATTCTCAGTGAGGAATGAACTTGAGCCTCACAGGTCAGGTAAAACAGAACTCAGGAGTTCACCTTGTCATTCAGATAGAAACTTCCTCAGACTTCAGGTTTGCATCCCATGGCTCCTGTCTTTCCCTGCATTTTAGAAGAAATCCTGTATGAATATTTATTACAAGTAGCTACACCATGATTTGAAAATTCAGCAAATATGATTCAGGCAGTTTGTAGGCACTTAAATACTGAAAGAAAGCTACTGCTCTGATAGCTTCAGCCATCTCACACATCTTCTTGATGTGCAATGTTGTGAGCATTTTTTTTTTAATGGCTCAGCTGTCAGTATTGTATATACTTACACATCGTGTATGGAGAGGATAAATTCCAACAAATCCAAACACTTATTTTGGAAATAAAGGCCAGTTGGTAATATTTAGAATTAATGACTACACTGCCAAAGTAAACATGCTTTTCAAAGATAACTTGCCCCCTCCCATGGCTGCTCAAAAACACTAGAAGAGCTGTCTCAGGTATGGTATATGGAGTACAGGTATTGACTCACCTATAATGCCATAACACTCATGTGGAAAGGATACTGCACACTTATGAAATGACTTAAAATGTAGAACTGTTTTCTGAGTCCCACCTAGTGTAAATCAAATTTACTTTTCCTACCACCTTTTTTCATGCTTCCCTGAAAAAAAGAACGACCAAGGCATATTAAGTGCAGACTGTGGTGGCTTCCTATAAGGACTGTACTGGGATCCTGTTTTAATCTCAAACTCACTTTGAAACAGCTGTGTCAGTGTCACTTGCTTGTTTTCAATATTCCCCCAAAGGACTGGGTTTTCAGTGCTATGTGTCAAATATTCACATATCTTCATCCAACAGAGAACTCATGAGTCTGCCAGATGTCATGATAAATACCATGGCTTTTTTCTGAAATAAATAACATGCAACAGTCTGTTTGGCTTCCCAGTCACTTGGGAGCAATTTTTTGTTCTTCTACATCTTGCAACAAAATCAGAGAGCCAAACAAAGGCCAGTTTGCAGGGAATCATATAGATTTGTTTTGCCTCAACTCTACAAAAGCCAGACAGAGCTTGTTTACCCAGACAATAAGATGCAGCCCTTTGTGTCCCATAGATTTCATCTGAATAATGTTTCATCATTTAATTTATTAGTGTATCTCCCTGACATCTGATTCCTTCCAAATATCTTACATGAGAGAAGACCATACACTGGCAGCTGCTTATATAAACATGGAACGGAAATGCAACATTTTTAGGACATATGATCTGCCTCTGGGTGAAGGGAAAGGCACAACAGCCTGGTCTGTTCACTCAGGCACTACACAGCTTAAGTGACATGTCACAGCTGAAAATCCAGCTCGTGAGATGCCTCTGATTTTGCAGGGGGCATGCTGTAATGCCCAAAACATCACCCTCCTAACCAGAAATACTGCAGAATATAATTTAAAAGATATATGCCATTGATGCTACCCTATACTCAATAGACGATAACAGCATAAAAAAAGGATATGATCAGTGGTAAAAGAAGCTGTTGTTGTAGAGTTAAATTGCTCTCCTAAATTAAGGATGTAAGGTGCTGGGGCAAACTGGAATAAATGCTTTCAATCCATTATGGCAAAGGATAGCTGTCCTCATGCAGATGGTACCTGCTGGCAAACCACTGTAATATCATATATATTCCAAATCCTAGTAGGTTTCACTTTGCAAAAGCCACTGAGTGATTCTGTGAATGGTGTCACAAGTGCAGACATATTCTATTCATTATTTAAAACTTTGTTTTAAACATTACCAATTGGATTCTATTGCCAAATACGAAAAATTTATTTCCCCAATTTTTAAAATAATTATTCTTGCCTTTGTTTCCCCCTTTAACAAGACTCATCATGAATCCCCTTTGATTTTCCTTAATGTATCCATAAAAGCAGAGTCAGTGAAGGCCCTTATCACAACTACAGAAGTAAAGTCCTCACCCCTCTGTTCATACAGGGAACGGGGATATTCCCTGGTGCCAGTGCTTGATGCCAGTGATGGACTGTCTGAATATGAGTCACTGCATCTTTGCCCTTGGCACTGCTTCCACAATTTCAGCATCTGCTTTACTGAGGAGTGCCAATAATAAGCAAGTTGGTTCAAAGGACATTTTACTCATCGTATTCCAATAGTAGTTTTTAGTAAGTTTTTTAATAAGTTTGCACACCACTGATAAAATCTTAGGGCTGAAGGGAACCTGTATGTAACCGAGGTACTGAACACCTCTGAAGATCAGGTGGTAGCTGTATTGCCATGACACTTTAAGCTGACCAAAAATGCTGAATCATACTTCATACAAATATAAAGAAGGTATCATCTTTTAATGACCAGCTCAGCAGTGAGCATATGTAAGTTCTTCAAACAAAATCAATTAACTACTGCCAGTCTTCCTTGTTCCTTGGTATAATATCTATTGAAAAAGCAATAAATTCACTTCTCTTTCAAGACATTAAAACACTTGAGTTATTAAATATGAATGACTAGGATCCAATATGATCTCCTTGCCTTACAGTCACATTGACTAGCTTTATCATTTGGCACAAGAAATAACTTCACCTTAAAAGCAAAGAGTGGTGATGAGTCTCTTGGAAGAAACAACTGTGAGATGAAGATACCTATTTATTACTAGTGACCATTCTCTGTCCTTTACCATAACTTATTTTCAGCAGACAAATTTCTATAAAGTATTGGGAGTGACAATGCAAATGATATTCCTGGTAGTCCATCTGGATAAAGGTTTGTGACAGGACTGCCCCCAAAAATAAATTGAAACCAGAGGTCAAACAGAGGTTCAAGCCACATACCAGCTAGAAAAGAACACTTATCTCCAATGAATATCATGCCCTGAGGTATATGATATCTAATACAAAAAACTTGTGAGAATTAAAACAATACAAAAGCCATTCCTCACACTCTAAAAAATGAGACAGTCTTAATTCCGTGCCATCTTCATCCTTGGTCTACAATTAGATGGCAAAGCACATGAAGTATAAGCTTTTTATGGAGAAATATTCACAAAATCAGGATGACACAGAACGTGTAAACCTAAACTAAGGAGAGGACATTGGCAAGAAAAGCGTTTTGTTTGTATAACATAAAGGATACAAACATAACCAAATGTATTCCTTTCACTTGCACACTTTAGTACCTTCCTGCAAACATTCAGCTGCTGACAGAAATTTTACTGACATGTGATAGCTCTTCTTCACAACCTACCAATCAGCTAAGTTTTCCTAAAGTCCTTTGAGTGTATATGGTTACCTTCAACCCAAAAGGAACCCGTAGCATTAATTAGGGTTTGCACCTGAATGAACACTGTGACAATCCAGGAGATAATTTATGAGGACTTGCAAAGGAAAAATGAAGTGTCCTATATGACACTCTGCTCTCTTCTGGTCATGCATAGTGACTCTGCTAATTTCCACTCACTCTTTAAGACCACTTTTAAGCTGCTCTACAAGGAATAGGCATGTGAGTCAGTGTGAATTATGCATAAGACAGACATATATATAAGAATTATATATAAGACAGTGGAAAATAAGAATCAAGCCCCTAATGTAACATAGGTGTGGCCCTCTCTTGGCAGGTCACAGTGGCAAGCCTAGCCAAAATGCACGTGTAACTGAATAAATATCAGTGGCCTAAATCTCCTCTTGTGTGCTCCTGTTTTTTTTCCCCCCCAAAGGAATTTTTGTTCAAAAAAGGGATTAGTTACTTAACACAGCACACAAAGTCCTCACAATTTCCAGTCAGGCTTGGGATAATTACACCTTCTTTAATCCACAATCCACCAGTTACCTGATAAATTAGTGTGCTTTTTACAAAGAAGTAATACTCATGTTACAGTTTGTAATGCAAGCCAAAAAAATAAAAATAACCCTGAAAACTAACCCCAAGAAAAACAGAAATCAACAAAATAAAATAAGGACAAATCAGCCACGCAGTTAAACAAACAGAATTAACAGAGAACACTTTCAACCCTATCAGGTTTCACTTTAAATAAAGCAAACCCCATGCTGCAGAAACACAAAGGCCAATATTTTACCCTTCTGTGTATGTACATCAACAGGGGTTATGCAAAAATTCAAGGACAGAATGTGACTGACTAGTAATTTTTTAAATTACTTTGTACTACCTTTTATACTTGATCAGTTAGTAGTCACACTGAGCTTGATGCAAATATTCATATGAGAAAAAATTACTTGCACAAGAAAGAACTGCAGAATCAATCACAACCAATTACATTCTAGTTGTAGTCAAAGGGACAACATGGGATATAAAACACCAACTGGAAAATATGAGTGATATTTGTTGATAATGTTGCTGCAACATAATTAAAATTCTCTTTTAGACGAAAGGTGATTTAGTCACTATCAGTTCTCTTTAGGCAGACATAGGGTCTCTGTTACTCCTGGATATTCCACTTATTTTATATTTCGTTCACTCTATATTTACAGTAAAACAACTTATTTGGGACTTAGTCCAAAAGAGTTTCATCAGTATTAAAAAATGGAGAGAAAATAATCAGGCTATTGGACCAATAAACAAGAATGAAAGGAAGAGCTCGTGCATTAACACTTTGAAAGAAATATTAAATATATGGGTTCATTTGATTCACACTCATTCCAAGGTAAGGCTCCTTTGATTTTGAGTGAACTGCATAGAGCAATATACCTCAGACATAGCTGACAAGGCATCAGCTCAGGTAGGTGCTCTCTTGATATGCCAGTTCAACAAGGTGCTGAGCCATAAACGTGATGCAATCCAGCTGCATGAAGTTCACACCTACTGAAGTCAATGCTCATTCTGGTATCCATCGAGAACTTTTATACTACTGACAGGTTGGTCAGAGCTGCTGCTGCACTAAGGAGCTGTTATAGGTCCAGCAGCTGCCAAAAAAAGACTAAATGATGGCTGATAGCATAAGTAAAATATATATTTTTTTAAAGACAGTTTTCACAAACTACTGGTTACACAATAAGTATAAATAAATTCCTGGTCTAAAAACTCAGATATTACTCCAGACCAAAGAATGCCAGACTCGTGCAAAACTCTGTGGTTTGGGGACCAGGCTTTGGGACTTTTCTGGGATATAAAATATGCAAAATTCCTGTCCTTCATAAATCCCAGCACTACTTCTCATTCCATAGCACTGTACATGTCTGAAATGGCTGGACTTCTGCACATCTTTATCTTAATCCTACTTAAAAAGCTTACAAATGAGAACACTGGAAAATGGAGGCAAATCCTGTTTTCCTCAGCTGAAATGTCTACTGAATTCACAGAGATCTTTCCTGGTGTGAGGACTAAGCAAGAACTGCTGTGCCTCTAATATGGTAATTGGTGACTGAGATGAGGTGCACATCTGCATTTACTAAATTACTGCATTTACTAAAACTCAAAAAGTTGAGTGTGCCTGTACTGTGCAACAGTACTTGACCTATAATATTCCTTTTTTTACTAGGTAAACATAGTTTTAATTTCTTGCTACACATTCTTCTGGCTTTTTCCTATTTATTGTTGCATATCCTGTAAAATACATGCTGCTCATTCACTGTCACCTTGTTCTGTCTCACCTTGCTGTAAGTGAAGTCAGTGGCAAACCTTCACTGACCTTGAAAGGCACAGGATTTGTCCTGAGATGCCTAATCTAAAGCAGGACTCCCTCTTAATTCAGTAAGCTTTGGATCAGACCTAGAAGGGTTCTTAACAGAATCAAGAAGTGGCAAGACACAGTCACATATCAAAACCACATCCAAGTGTTTATCTCACATTTCTAATCTTTGATGTGAAAGGGATTAAAAAGCAAGCTGTTCTTGTCAACTGCTTGGATGCCACACAGGATCTAAATGACTGACCAAGCACCTATAGGATATCTATGCACATTCATATGGTCTTATTTCTTCAAAAGGGAGCTAAGATCTGAATTTGAGGATTATGGTAATATTTCCTCACTTGGTTCCCAACTTGTGACTGTCAAAATCCCACCATCTTTTCTACTCCTACAGAGCAAAGAAGAAGGTTGTGCCTCTTGTCTCAGGATAAACTAGAAACTTACCTGACCAAACATGAGATGAAGAATCTAAAAGAGATGTTTACCTAAACACTTCAGATAAAACCTTGCAACAGATCCTAACGCAGTCTGTTTCAAAGCGCATCCAACTGATTCCACCATATCTTGTTTTATGTTAACTAAGGTCAAATATGTTGTGATGGTCTTTGCTCTCCTTTATGTCATTCAGCCAAGTTTCTATAGCTGAGTTGCCATGGACATATCTGACTATAGTTTTGGCTCATATATGTATTTACAGACTGAAGGTGACTAGATAGAGAAACTGAATGCATGTATTATGGTGACTTTTAGCTACCAGAACCACAGAAACCACATCAAATGGCATTAACTTAGACAAAAGGCAATTGAAATGATGAAAATCACTACAACATGTATACAAGAGCAACGTGAAACCCCCTGTAGCAAGAAAGATCTGTACATTGAATTAAATTAGGGGATGAGGGGAAAAGGAAATAAAAGGGTAAAAATAATTATTTAGACAGCTTGGGAAATGAAATAAACAGCCACATTCATCTGCAAAATCTCAGAAGAAACCTGCTCCGAGTGACCAAAGGGGGATTTTCTTAAAAGCTCAGGGTCAGCCTAACTTCTTTTATGCAAATTCATGATGGGGCACTGTTCAGTCATAAGAACAGTTTGGTGAATGGCAGGCAGTCATGTAAGTTTAACCATCCTATATTTCTGCATTTATTCAACATGCAAATGAATGAAAGCGAGTCACAGACTCGCAAAGAATGGCAAAAAGACAGGCAAAGAATGTAAAGATCAGTATATTACTTCTGTTTTATTCATCTGCTTCATCTCACTGTGTTGACTCCTACCTATTCTTAGGAAAACACTAATTAAGCATATGTCTCAAGCCTTAGAGGCAACTGCCTTCGTGTCTATATAAAAAAGAGGAAATATTTCACAAACAAATCTGCCTGCTGGATGTCTCTGAGGCAGCGTCCACGGCCAGGTGATCGCCCAGGTCGCGTGCAGTGTTTCAGCAGTGTGGCTCAGACAGGAAATCCTCCTGCCCGTATCCAGGAGGAGAGGTCTGTTATGGAACACACTGGTGACTGAGAAGCTGGTCCCTGAGCCGTGCAGGCAGTGCAGCAGCTGTGTCACAGAAGTGCTGGCCGGGGCTGATGGATGTTAGCTTGCACCAGAGGATCACGGTGTGTAACACGGCCTCCCTGAACCCTTTTTTGGCAAAACTTACACCCATCTGCTTCCCCTCTGCTCTTTCTCCTGGAGAGGAACATATGTATCTTGGAATATGTATCTTGGAAGCAGAAAATTTATTCATGTAGTTTTCTAAGATATTCTGAATACTTCCATTTTTCTCCGATAAGCTTTTATTCCAGTTACAAGCCTTATATTCTGCTACAACATTTTTTCTTTTTTTTTTTACTAAAGTAAGTTCCTTGCTTAAAAAGCTAGGTAGCTCACAATGAAAAATTAAAATTAAAAAACATGTGTATTGTACCTCAATAGTAAGAGCTACTAAAATCTTTGTGAGAATTCTCATTTCTTTTGTCCATTGCACCATCATATTTTAATACTTACCTTGGTCCAAGAGCACTGTATCCAATAACAAACAACAACAGAAGAACATAAAGCCACAGTTAAGCTTAACATGAACATCTAAACATTGAACATTTTTGGTTTGAGTCATTCAAACTGAAGATGAGCTTCCAAAATTCACCTCATGTTAATTAGTGCTTCACACCACAAACAGAACAACTTAAGTTCCTCAAGATGCAGGAAAAATCTTTCTTTTAAATACCAGTACCAACATCTGTGTGTGCAGTCCCATTTCCACAACCAGGGTAAATTTTTCCATTGTATCAGTGAGACTTCACCCAACTTGCCTATATGAAGACAGCAGAACTGGAACCAGGATTCATCTGAATTTGCTCTCACTTCTGACTAAATATATATAAACTTTACAAATATATATTTGTGTATGTGTATAAATGCATAGAATATATACTTGGTTATATACATACACCTGCATATACATAAATATGCATACATATAAATATATACATGCATATATATGCATTAATATTTTAGTATTTTTATACAAAACACTCTAATTCTTGATTGCAAAAACGTAGTATAAGAGAAAACATGCCATAGTAAAACCATGCCAGACCAGCTGTTGACTCTTTGATAGCCTGTCCAGCACAACCTACCAAACACTGACACATCACACACACAGTGCCTGTAACAGGACAAGCAATACTGAAACGGATGTTTGTCATAACCAAATGCTTTTCCAACAAACAAGTACTCTGTCTGCATTTTCATTGAAGTGTTTCATATGGAGTCCATTAAGAATCACACAGATGTTTCTCATCACATACAGCAAAAGCAAAGTACAGTAGTTTCCTAAAAACAACTGAACTCAACAGGGTTCCTTTTGCTGATTTCAATGGGGTTTAGGACAGATTTGCGTTTTTTCACTTAATGATATGTAGATTTTTTAGATTCTTCTTTTCTGTAAATATTTCAGTGGATGTTGCTGATCCCTGCAAGTCAGATGCATGGGTCATGAAACCATTTTCTACTATCTTTATATTAAGCCTATTATTTATCCTACCTTTGCTGCAACAGATGAGTTGGGTTTCTCAAGCAAGTCCCAAAGCTTCTTCCTTTTCTCTGGGCAGCAGGTATTATCAAACTCTTCCCCTTCTCTCTCTCGCAGTGTCTCTGCCTCCCTCCTCAGTTCCTCATTCATTTGCTCTTTCTTTTGATGGTATCTTGCCTGGCAGCAAGATTCTAAATATATTTCATCAATCCCCCAGTAATCAAGCTCCTGGCCAAAAGAGAGAGCACACATTTCTTCCATCATATGTAGTTTCCCTGTCCTGTAGAAATTCAAAATGGAAGTGAAAGCCCCTGGGTGTCGATCAAAAAAATACTCATTTTCATTCAGATTATAGTCATCACACACTTCTAGCAGAGATTCATGGGTATTGCAGTCTCTGAGCTTTCCTAATCGTGTCCTTGGAAGTCTGTCCAAAGTCCTCCACAGCACTTCATGGTTGAGTCCACCGACATTGATTTTAACTCTCCGTGAGCAGGCTTTGCTCCTAATGATCTCCACTGGTTCCGGAGGGAGAGAAAGGGTGGACCTTGAAGACTTTTTGGTGATCCCTGGTGGAGCTTTCTCAGCCATTCTGAAAAAGATGAAGTTGTAACACCAGAGTCTGTAGGAAAAATGAGCTTGGAGACTACGAATATTTGGGCAGAATCCTCTTCAGACAGACAGCTCCATTCCTGAAGCTAAAAAAGACAAAAAATTAGAATATTGCCATGTACAATGTATGCCCCAATCTCTCTCTCTTTCCATACTTTCATATGCAGATGAAAATTTAATGATTGCAATTTGCCCTCTTTATAATGATACTCATTGTGGTAATATCCAGAAGCACTCAAACAACTGCAACAGCTAAGAACACTATGTTTAAGTAAAGGAAAAACTCACTGGAATTTCTGTATTTGGGAAAATCAACTGTGACAATTTGTACAAAGGACTTGGGTTTTTTCTTTTTTTTTTAAAGAATCAGTTTCTGATGCAGCTGTGTTGGCTTAATCTGATTACTTACCTTTTAATGTGTGAGGTATGCAGATGGAAAGATTGTAGGGATATCTATAAGTAAAGACAGAGGCTAGTCTACCTTTTATAGAAAAATTCAGATTTGGGAGATACTGAAACTGAATAAAACAACTGCAGCATATCAAAAATATCCAAACCAAACTGCTGCCCTCCTTGCCCCAATTCAAATCTTAGTTTGCTGTATTATTTCATGGGTAAATGTTATTCACCAAACAATTCAACTGCCATCCTGAGAAGTCGTATTTTTTAGCACCACACAGCACTTATTTCTTTACAAACGGGTCAATAGAATCCCAAGACTTTTGTGGCCAACTGACCAGTAATACATGTTATAGAGGCAAGGGCTGTGCATACTGTTCTCTGGATCCTCTGAAAGGCTCTTCTCTGCCCCACTGTTCACCTGTTAAATTGCTGCAGACATGACTGCATGGCAGCAATCAGTGACCTCAGTTTCAATAATCCACAAGTGCACCCTCACTCACTGTGCCCAGCACTTCAGTGACCTCTGAAGTGCAGCTGTTTGTCACTAAATGTAGAATACCAGTATCAATCAGGAAGGAAACCCACCCACCAGCTCTACTACTGCCAACTCTCAGACACAGTGCTTAAATATTAACCTAACAATAGTATCATGGCCCAGAGAATGCTTAGACAAGGCTTCTGTTCCAACTTGGAAAGTCCTCCTCTGTAATTTCCCAGAGTTGACATCTCCTCCTCCTGTTCTCAGCAGATCAACCATTCAGCAATCCGGGGGTTTTTTATTTGCTTGTTTTGTTTTGCTTGAAGTGAAATAAGTCCAGAAAATAGAAGAATTTGAACTGTACAAGAATTTGATCCTCTTTTCAGAGTAGAGCATGAAAGTTGTGCTGATAGGGATTGTTACCTATAAATACATCAGGAGTAAACACCTGGGAGGAGTTTGAAGTATTTGTACTGAAGTACCAGTTGGCACAAGAACAAATGGGTACAAACTCACCATGAGAAAAGGCAGAAATTTGAAAGAGAATAAGGTCACATAGACCAGATCCTCACCAGAGCAGTGAGAATCTAAGATAATCCTTTACTAGGAGTATCAGGAAAAACAAGGAATAATTCCAGCATGTCATCTGACATGCCTATGACAGTGTTGACTATGTTGCTGGTATAAAATCAAAATTGCTAAACTTTCTTATATCTAAACTTTAAAAGTTCTTCTGCCAACAGATAAAATAAGACTCAGCCAACTACAATTCAGGTATAAAAGACTATCACGTCCAAAAACATCACAAAAGAGGAACATTACTTATCAGAGTAATACTTACATCCAAAGATTTCCTTTTTTCGTTTTGTTTTGATTTGTGCATAAGCTAAATGATGGCAACAGCCCAGAACACCACCATTTTAATTACCAATTTCACTGTCAAGCTGCTTACTTCAAAACTGTAAGGGTCAAAATATTCTGCACCTTCCCATCCTGCCTCCAGCACTGCATTGTGAAGATCCCTCCTCATCTCCCAGTGCAACCCAGAGCACTTCTGTGTCTAATTAAACATAAGGGTTTAAGCCTGTAACATTTACTTTCATTCACAAAAAAAGATAATCTGATAACTTCACTTGCAAAGATAAATATCCTATTAAAATCAAAGCCCTGGCATCAGTAGGTTTACATAATATGTATCCCTTTCTTTTGCATTTGTTTTGTTTTGGTTTTTCTTCTCTTGACCTTAGGCTGATATTTTTGCTCTGGTTTTATCTTCCTCCTCATTGCTTTATATGCAAGGGGATGATGATGAGACTTCTGAGAAGCGTGGGACTTCAGTCTTTGCAAGATCTCCTCACTTAAGCATTTCCTAGTGATCTGTGATGCATTTATCAGTCTTCTGACATACAGCTACTCAAAGAATAAACAGTTATGAGAGGATATTTCTCAGCAGAGGAAATATTTGCAAACTTTATTTTAAAAAAATCCTTTTATACTTCAATGAACAATGATATTTCTCCTTCAAAGGTTGTCTTACATAAGAAAACTAAAGAATTTAAGAAATACATAAAGAGGTTCTGTCATCCTTCATGAAATCAGTCAAGTCTTCAGGTATTTTCTAGAGAGGTTCACTAGTTTATTCACTATTGTATCTCAGAGATTTATTTTTCTGTTTTTAGAATGCAAATGTGTACCCTAATATTAGCAATATTGAATAAAACAGAATGGAAATCAAGCATCTCATCTGATTAATCTTAAATTAACCATATCCTTATTTATTTTTCTGATGGCAGAAACAAAAGACACACAAGATTACGCATTGTTTTACCTTTTCTGCAGTGTAGTTACCACACCTTTTTTAAACAACGCAAAAACTCTAGCGTCACCATGACAGGTGTAAAGCTGATAAAACATTTTCTGACTTTTCAGTATAATTATTGGTTGCATTTTCCTACTTGAGGAAATGTGGCTTTTCTAAAAAACATTAAAAATCCTGGTGGCCACACTGAAGTCAGCAGTGAAACACTATTAAGTTTGCTGTTGAGAACATGCTATGTATACATGTATGTACCAAGGGATGAACCACTATTCACAAAATGCAGCATTCTGAAAAGATAAAAAAAGCACATTTTCCCAAGTGAAGAATCTTGAACCTTGAGGGTGATTTTTTTGCCTTTTTTTACAGAGCTCTTGTCATTGAAATATATATTAAAAAAGGAGAATGTATGACTCATAAATAAATAAGTAAATAAATAAATAAATAAATACATATTTTTGGTTTCCTTCATAGGTGCCTTTCTTCCCACCTTCTTTTGTTCTTCATACCTTCTTTGGTTCTTTGATGATAATTTAAAAAAAAATTCTTCCTGTGCAGCTTTTCCCCAAACCTTGGATAAAAAGCCTGGTTTTAACAGTGCCTTTAGCAGAAACGTAATCAATAGCCTCTATTTTCAGAATCATAGGGTCCTTTTACCATCTTCATCATCCTCCTTTGGGCACTCTCCAATAGCTTTACATCATTATACGGTGGCACCCAAAACTGCCCCCAGCACTCGGGGTGAGGCAGAGGGGAGGGGACAATCCCCTCCCTTGCCTGGCTGGCGATGCTGTGCCTGATGCACCCCAGGAAGGGCTGGCCCTTCTGGCTGCCTGCTGACCAGGACCCTCAGGTCCCTCTCCGTGGCACTGCTTTCCAGCCTCTCATTCCCCAGTCTGCACATCCATCCAGGTTGTTACACTTCATATGGTTGGCGATTGCTCATCTCTCTGATTTATCGAGGTCTCTCTGCAGGGCCTCCCTGCCTTCAAGGGAGTCAACAGCTCCTCCCAGTTTCATATCACCTGCCAACCTGCTTAGTATCCCTTCCAGTCCTATAATTTATGAAGAAGTTGAAGAGCACAGGGCTGAGGATGGAGCCCTGCAGAACCCCACCAGTAACAGGTCAGTCTGATGTCACCCCATCCACTGTAACCCTTTGTGCCTGACCCATGAGCCAGCTGCCCACCCATCCCATGATGTATTCATCCAGCTGCGGGCTGGACATCTGGTCCAGAAGGATCCTGTGAGAGATACCAAAAGCCTTACTGAAATCCAAAAACGGTTACATCCACTGCTTTTCCCATATCAACAAGGTGGGTTACCTTTTCGAAAAAGGAAATCGCCTTTTTGTTACTATATAACGTTTCTAACTTGAAAATCTTCATTATCAATTTAATATGAAATCACCAGATCTTTCATTATAACAAAATTCTACAAGTGAGGTTACCTTTACAATGCATTGAATTACCTTTCTGGATTTTAGCTACTGTAACTAACTCAGAAGATTTTTTTTTCCTAAGAAGGTTTAAAATACTTTTCAGCTTGGCTTATTGCCTTAACCTTTAGGCTGTGTGCAACTCTACCATGCACCTTGTCCACCATGGGCTAGTAATAAATGTAACTATCCCCTGGGAGGCAGGCAAAGCCAGCCTAGTGCTCACCAGCACTCTTAGCAATTGGTAGAGAAAAACACAAATTCTACCCCCATATATAAGAGCGAATCTAGATAAACCCTACATTCTTCCTGTGCAATAATAAAATTACTTTGTAGCAAATTACCTGTAACATTACGTAAAACTCTTCAAATCAAAGCCAATTCTTTGCATTAAATAAAAATGAAAACTTCAAAGACTACAACTCAAAAAGCTAGGGAAAGCCAGAAGGAAGGTTAAGTGCCCTCCCCCGCACCACAGACATGCAGCTTTTAGTGGTGTGATTCTCCCATCAATCCCTCCTTCTTTACATGAGTGGGTAATTATTTACCATTTCTTTTCATCTTGCTCATTCAGTATTTGGCCTCTGATGTTACTCAGCATTTCCTGACGCAAGGCCTACATTACACGCAAAGTGCTGAATTCCCCTCAAGGAGCTCTCCCCGTCCTACCCAAGTGCTTCCAGGGTATCCCACTCTCCCCTTCAGTAGGAGGCCATTATTACCATTGCTTTATAATGTAGAAATGAAGGTCACGGATGCCTGAGGTATCCAACAATTTTGGCTGCTCAGATTGAGATAGCTGCTTCTTACAGCATTTCCAGCACTTTTGATGGGCATGCCTACACGACCAGATTAAACCCTCAGGCTGAGGAGCCCAGTTGTCTGTGCTGTCACGTTGCCGGAGCATCGCCTGCCACGGCACAGTTAGGACCCTCCCAAGTCATTTGCAAGGATGGCTGGAGACTCCACATGCTTCAAGCTCTGCTCCTAACAAGTGGTTTGTTCACAGCCATCTGCTTTGGAGTCCAGGTGAGTGTATCTGCACACGGGAAGGTTGCCGTGCCAGCTGGCCCGAGCAGTGCCAGCCCCTTCCGTGGACTACATGTGCAAGACCTCTCTTCCGAAAGGGTTCACATCCAGGCCACTCCTGCATGCCTTAGTCATAAACATCTCTCCCAATATTTGTCATACAAATTTTGCCAAAGAAGATGGAGAAGTTACAGTGCATAAGCACACTTCACTGTTGGAGCATGTCCTGCATTTAAAGCAGTGAGAAAAAAAAGTATGTGGTTCCTAAGAAGAGGTTGTATCATAAGGACCCCAGAAAAAGGGAATAATTTTGCTTTCTTCTGACTTTTAAGAGACAAACTTCTACAATTTTTGTCAGAAGATGTCTTTTTGTCAAAATTTGTCAAATTGTTTGCAAGAAAAGATTGATTGTATTAATTAATTTCCTTGCTTTGAAAACAAATGGAGGAGTTTTTGGCAATTTGCTGGAAGTGTCTTCAACATTTTTAAATAAAATCTGGTTCTAAATGTACTCATATTTAATTACTTTCTTAAAAGTTCAAGAAAGCTCTGGGTTAAAATGGAAAGATTGTGAAATTATTAAACACTGAACAAATTATTAAATAGGTGAACCCATTCAAAGTATTTATTTTCAGGTCTGGAGAGTCTAAGATCAATGTGCTGGTTTTCTTCATGTGCAAAAACACTCACCAAAATCAATAAAAATCTGGGGAGACAATTGTTGCATTGTTTAGTTTAGCTGTTAAAACCGACTTAAGGCTTAAGAACTTCAGGCTGCATTTAATGCAGATATGTAGCACTTTCTGGAAAAACTAGCTTTAGGTTTTGTAGGTGTAATGTCAGGGGAAATTCAGAGCAGACGTTAGGAAAAAGTTCTTCACCCAGAGGATAGTTGGGCACGGGAACAGACCCCTCAGGTAAGGGGTCATGACACGAAGCCTTTCAGAGCTCAAGGAGCATCTGGTCAATGTCTTTAGTCATATGGTTTAGTTCTTAGTTTTAGATAATACTGTGAGGACCAGGGAGTTGCACTTGACAATCCTTATGATCCCTTCTAGCTGGAGAACTGGAGATACTCTGTGATTTTAAAAAACCTTAGAAAGCCTGTGCTCACCTCAGCATCTGACTCCTAAAGCCTACAACCTGGGATACAGCAAGTTAGCCAAGAAAAGATGAAGCAAGCTGGTTGTGACAAATATATTTCTACTGAGAAAACACATTTTTGCTGACTTATTTGGTTGTATCATTCTTCTTTTCTTTCAGTGTCTGCTTTGCTGTAATCTCTCTGCTGCCACATCTTAGCTCTCAAATGTCTGCTCTTTGTTTCAAAATATGAAGACCTGCAGTTTCTTAATGGTGTGCTGTGGGATCTTTTACTGGAATTTTCTCTTAATTTCAGTTTTTAAAAAGATAGCTGAGGTGATAGCTAAAACTCTGCATAAAAGCATCCTGCTCAAATGAGTTGTTCGTTATTTCCATTTCCCACCTTTAGAGAAGTCACATCTCATATAGTTAAGGATTGGCAAGCTGAACGCAGGAAGTGTCAGGAAACATGTCAAAGTAATCCTGAGCATCCTTTGTATGTCTCAGATTCATATCTATATGCAGGAACACATGCATGTATGCACAGCAGAGAAGTATATGAGCTTTCATTATCCTAATTGCTGGCGACAGCTCTTGGCGCAAGTGCTCGTAGGCTTCGGTGGGTGAAACCACTTGAATCAATGTGGTCTGAGGGGGCAAAGATGGAGGGGCCTGTCTCCCCTGTGACACAGCTTCTCTGTGAGAAATGGCTGGCTCTTGCCAGACTACAGCCATGGGTGGAGCTGTTACAGGAGAGCTGAGCCTTTCCATGAACTAAGACCAAACCCCACCTGTTGCCTTGTCTGCTCTGTTAACTGCTATGGATGGGTTGGTCTATGAAAAGTAAGATCTTGCTTTAAGGGTAAATCCTGCAAAATCAGCTCTTGGGGCTATGGCTAACTGGTCTGAAATATGATTATTTCTATTTCATATCAGATCTCACAGGTTATTTATTTCTGGTATGTGAAAATTTAAACTGTGGCTGCACAAAGTCTTGCAGATCTGCAGGAAACACTCAAAAAAGATGAGGCCTTTTATAGACGAACTTTTCAGATTGACTAAATCAGTCTGTCTGCTAACTCGCTGTTCTCACCATCTTGAGCACATAAGTGTCTTTTAGATGGATGAGCTGAACTTCACCAAGGAGCAGCAGACTCTGAGACTCTATATATTCCCTAGTAGCCTTGGATAAGAAAACCCAGACAGAAATAGGTAAGGTGACAGAAGACAGAAAAAGAGGGAAAGTATAATTGATAAAATGTTTTTAAAGTCTTACAGTCACACAAGCTTGGCAGTTTTGGCTTATCTGAGTTTTCTAACTACCCCAATAGCACTTGTAATCACTTACTGAAGCTCTTATGCAAGGTCAAGCCACGTGGGTGGGCTCTAGACATGCTACAGGTGACGCAGACTGCTTTACAAAAAGCTGAACGCTCTTGAGAGCAGTCAGAGTAATTTTACCTCAAGTCTCATGGAATTTAGGACTCAAGTGGTCTTTTTGAGTAGTACCTCTTCACAAGTCTGGATCTGAGCACTGGGATTGTAGCACCCCCTCAGCCTGCACTGAGGTCTCAAAAGAACACTGAACACGGCTTTGTAGCCCATCCAGCGCTGAATCAAGATCCCCATCAAACTTTATTTCAGATCAGCTCCAATTCTCTCTTTCCTTACGAGCAGCTCTGCTGTTGGTGCTTGTGATAAGTGTGGCTATATGATCCTTACAAACAATCCTGATGCATTCCTGCTCAGTTTACAAAAACCCTTCCATTTCCATTGCAGGTTGAAACATCTCTCATTTAGGATGTAGTTGTTGGTCATGTCTGCACTTTACTGTTAATGTTTACAATTGGTTGCTAAGGGCTGTTACTGCTTTTGCCAAAGATACTGTCTTTCACTGCTTATTTAGCCTTCCCTGGAAACTTCTGAGGAGATGAGCTGTCACAGAGGAGTACAAGGCCGAATGGCAGATCATTTTCTTTAATGTCAAACAACCAGATATTACAGAAATGTGATTATGTAAGGTCCTCATCAGACTACATATTTATATCCCAACTAGCACTCTGGATCCACAGGTTTGATTGGTGCTTCCATACAATTCTCTGAGAGTCTAAAGATGTTACATATACAGGATATGCTAATAATAGCAAATACATTAATATTAATAAATTAGAGCTTTGAATTGCAATTTATTCGTCCACTGCTTGATCTTCTCTTCTAATTGCATTTCAGTGCATTAAGATGATGGAGGAGATTGTCAACATCATTTGTTCTTTGAGGAGGCACTAATGTAACCAGTTGTCCTAAAGCAATTCGTTTTAGGGTTATTCTAAATATGTTAGCTTCTCTAACCCTTTAATCTTCCACTGGTCCCTACCAATAACAGCGCTGCCAAGGACTGAAAGCAGTGAAGAACTTCACAGATGTCTTTTTGTTCTCCTGAAGAAAAGCTTGCACAGTGTAGTACTGAATGATGATTCTAGGTTTCTAGGCAGGGAAATATTACACAGCACATAATATTATCCCATGTACATAGAGAATGATGTCTGAAGCAATGAGGCACATCTTACAAAAGAGTCAGATTTTATCTCTCTTTGAATGAAATTGTACCCAACATTTTGGATGTTGCATTTTGGTCAGAATTCTGGTATAATACAGAGTTTTCTAATAAAGAAAAACATGCAAAGCCACTGTCCCAAATCTATAATTAAGGAAAGCACAGTTGTATTCCTAAGTGACTTCTTCGGAAATGAGAACATTTATGTCCAATTGCTGCTTCTGTCAAAAATGTTATTTTTAACTATTTCTAACTGGACTGTTCCCTGATTCAATCAAGGTAAATGGTCGGCCTAAACCTACCTGGACCACAGATAGGAAGAGACTTGTCCAAAGAATACAGTTTGAAAGTGGCAGATTTACTCAAGAGGCATTTGTCTCAATCCATTAGGAGCCTACTTCACACTCCTATTGTTGGCGATTTACAGAAGCCCCGAAGGCGGAATGAAGGAATAAATCAAGACTTTGTTTTTTTTGGTGACTCAATTTTTGACAAGTGCCTTTGTACATAGCTGGAAATGTCCCTGAGGTCACAGCATCAGCAAGTCTTTACAGCAGGCTTTTATCATTAAAAATTAAGACAAATTTCTGTCTAATCTTGACCTGAAGAATCCAACCCTTCAACATTTTGATGTCTTCAACTATAGGATGCCTTGGAAAAACATCCCAAACTACTACTACAAACTGCTGTGCAGGGCCTTGGACAACCCAACATCTTATTTTGCCTATCTGAGAGAAGCAGTCACCCAGAAAACAGAAAACTTTCCTTCCTGACCTTATCTAAGACCTTATCAGTTTTTGTTCCACGTACTGCACAAAGATACAATTGGTCTTGGGGTCAGTAAGGGGAAGCTGTTCGCAGGAACTCTAGTTTAACACTGTAGAGAAGAAGCCACACTGACTTTTAGTCCTTTCTGATACCAAGAGTATTGATATTTTTTGACCCTCAAATTGACCTAACAATAGAAAAAAGTGAGGACTCGCTATCATGGACAACCCTATGCTACTGTTACTATAATTCTGAAATCAAGACAGGCTAAAAGGAACACTTTTATAAAACTGCCACTATAAATTAATTTATTTACTTCTATCAAGCCAAAATGTATTTTTAAAAGCCACAGCATCCTCTTAAAAAATGTGCTTCATCAGAGCCATTAGTTCAAGGTTTCTAATATTAAACACACAAGTCCCAAGTTCAAAGAAGGGTGTGGGAACCTCTAAGGCAGCATCAACACGATACTTCACAGTCAGGAAGAAGATGCTCTTAACTCCCTTTCAAGCCCAATGCGTAAGCAGGATCAAAAGGGACACAACCCACCCACATGATATTCTAAGCCTGGAAACCTCCTCCTACAAGAGGTATGTAAAATAGTCCTTCAAAACAATTGAACAAGATTTACTCTTTTCAAATACACCTTGAGGTGGTGGCCTTGGTTCCACCTTGATGAGATTGCTTGGTCATCAAAAATTCACTGAAGGACCATGTTCATCCCTGGTGATTCAAACCTGTGGTTTATATCTTCCAGGCTCCTGCTGCTATCAGTAATCCCCAGGACAGCTGCAGTGATGGAGACCACCCCCATTCCTACGGAGCAAGAATGAGGCAGCCTGTGCTTGAAAGACAACAGACACGAATGAGTCTATAACTGAAGGGTGTGACCAGTCCTTTGGTGGGTGGCAATCTTGGATTACAGGAAGTGAAATGTTTATTTGCATCATGTTAATCTATGAAAGGCCTAAAAGCTCAATTTTTTTTTCATCAGTACCCTAACCACAAGATTACTGAGCAAAAGCGGGACATTTTTGCTTCTACCTAGGTTATCTATAAAAATGTTGAAGCAGCTAAACATTCTCATCCCTTCTTCAGTTCAAAAGGAGCAGAAGATTCACAGCACTGCTAATGCTACTTCAATGACATGCCTAAATAAGGACTAAAGTGACTATCAGTAGCCACGCTAGTCCTGAGAATAAATTCGAGAATAAATTCTAATTTAGACCTTACCCAGTTAAGAGGTTTGCTCTATGTCAGCAATAATAAGAATGAAGAAAGCATAAAATGGAAATATTCCAGAAGGCAAGACCTTCTAGATGGCACTCCTGCCAAGGTAAAGTGACTCTGTGCTGTTAATCTCACCAACCAATGGAAAAGCACGTTCAATACTGTCATTCATAGTTGTGTGATTTCAAGGCTAATTAAGCCTATTCACTGTTTTGAGTGTGCTTAAATAAATTAGTGGGATTCTTCTAGCTTCTGCAGCTTGCCAGCACTTTCTGCTCAAACTGTCTAAGAATGTCTCTGGTATATGCAAATTTGCACTGAATGAATGGTTATAAATTATAGCAGGATTATTCTGCCATTTGAGAGTAGATCTATCTGAGATGAGGTCAACAACCTTGTAGGTAAACCAAATCCTCATACCTTAAGAGGGCAAATGACACAACTGAAAAGTCTGTAAAAAGAAGCATTATGGCTTCATTTTGAGTTCTTGCATTTGATGGTAATTTTTATCTCCATATATATTGAAAATACAGCTAATTTTCTAAAAGTTAACCATTGATGAGGTACTGTGAAATATTATTTTATGAACTGCCTTATTAATGCTCTAAGGCAAATTTATTCTGTATTTGGACTGCACTGCCATAACTGATTTCTATTTCTTAACTTGTTAGGCAATCAGGGGGAGAAGCTCATCTTCAGTGTCATCAAAGAAGATTACATTTGAGAGCTTTGTTCAGTTAATTATCAGCACAGCTTTGCATTCATTTCCTCATAACGTGGTTTTACCTAAAGGGCTGACATTTATTTCCTAACAAGCTAGCACCGGAATATGATGGCAGCATGAAGAACACCTTGCAATACAAAGTCTGATTTCCTAGTAAGAAGCACTTACCTAGGAGTAACAAAAACCTAGGAGCTTATGCATCACGTGCCAGTGCTGTGGTAAGAGAGCTGTTCAGCCCCTCTGCCTTGGCTCAGCCTGTAAATGCCCTCACACAATTTTACAGAGCACTGTGCTCCCCTGTCATGGTACTGTGAGGGGTAAATTGGTCAATTGCCATTGCTCCTTGTAAAGAGTTCAACTGCTCTTTATCGCAGCCTACTCCTAAATGCTCAGAGCTGCTTTATGCCAGCATTACATATATTATTTATTAGCTAATAGAGTGTTGTTCTGACTCTCTTGCTGGGGCCAGCAGTGATGCTGACTACTCTTCATAGTTACCCAGAAAAGGAATTGGGATGTACAGAAGCCAGACACCTAAGTCGCAGCTGATCTATCATTATGGCTAAATATAGATTTCCTGCATTAGAAACAAATAAATTAAAAACCCCACTGATTTTACTGGCCTGAGACTTTTATTGTTTCCAGGAAGAAGTGTGTTCAAAATAATGTTCTTTGTTTTCT
Source organism: Promerops cafer (assembly GCA_013398275.1). Taxonomy (NCBI): domain Eukaryota; kingdom Metazoa; phylum Chordata; class Aves; order Passeriformes; family Nectariniidae; genus Promerops; species Promerops cafer. The sequence continues at coordinate 2,516,515 of VZSE01005694.1, forward strand.
GATTATGCCGTTAACATCATCATACTTCCATGCCGGTGAAAAAAAAGTAGTTTAAGACACTCATCCTTTAAAAAATTCATCCATTAAGAAACTCCATCCCTCCAGACTTGGAAGAAGGCATGTATTGCACAGCAAACAAGTGAAAACTTAGGAAGATTGGGCTGAAATTTCTGCACCTGCTGTAGCAAGCACGGGGACGGACAAAAGGCAAAATAGCCTTTGCTGTCCTTCCAGATTTTTATGAAGAATACAGACAGCTTTAAGCTTAATTGATTTTAAATATCTTGACTGATGCATACTCTCTCTAAGGCTTTTATGGTATGTAGTGGTCTGGGAAGCTATACTGGGACTGAATTTGTATGGTAACCAAGATAAGAAACCTCCAAGTTGTGTTCAATAAACACTTGAGTTGTTAAGCTTCTCTGTTCAATTTTTTTTTTTTTTTAATTTAGACATATATATGCATTTCACTTAGATTTAATTTGAGCATGACTGAGCAATGTATCTATTATAGCATGCAATATGATACCTCTAATTGCATAATAGGGAAGAAAAAATTCAAAATAATGAAATTCTTTCCATATATTTTCCATATAGACAGAGAATTATAGATTTAAAAAAACATAGGAAGCTATTGGATTGCACAAAAAGCTACATTTACAATAGGATTAAATCTACTCTGTAATGTCATAAGCAATTTCTTTTCACATTATCCCAGAGAACACTGTTGCACATCTTAAAAAACTTCGCAATTTAATATTGGAAAATTTATTTTGGTTTGAAGTTAATATTCTTGTTACAAAGTAAACACACATTTCTCCCTACTAAAATGTGAGTTAAAACAACATGTTCCAAAGATTTATTATAAAATCCAAAAAATCAAATTCCCAGTTCCACTGCTCCAGCAATAACCACAAGAAAAAGATGCCCTCTACAGATGGGAAATCAAAAATATTTTCTCTTAGGGTGCTCATATCCTGATAAGACTAGAAACAGCAAAACATGACTAAGTAAACTACAGCCCATTTTTTATCATTCATATATGCTTATAATGTTCAGACACCTATTAGGTAAAAAAACCTTATTCCTAAAAATGATAAAATAGGAATACTAGACAAACATGTAAAGTCCTTTCAGAGGCAATCATTGCTTAATTCCAAGAGCTGTGAGCACTGCTGGGTCAGAAGACATTATGCAATAACATGATGAATTAATAGAATTCACCCCTGAAAACATCCAAAAATTCCTCTTTAGACTGCGTGTATGCCTACTCTGATGAAGCTGAAGTGGCATACAACTTCATGCGCTTCCCTTTCTGGCTCCCATCTCTTCCTGTGGGGAGCAGCAGGTCTGTACTCTGGTAGAGCAGACACCTTCAGGAGGGTCTGCAGTGGAATCCCACTGCACTGACATACTTCCAGTCACTGCCCCCTTCACCAGATATCTCAGCTTGCATTCCTCCTCTGAGCTGAGACCAGACAGTCCTTCCCCAATGTGCTGTTTATATCATGACAGACGGAGTAAAACGCTGACTGAAATATCCTTCAGCAGGTAGCTTTAAATACAGTAGCATCATGGAATATATTTTACCTACTCATGTAGCTCAAGGAAGTCATATAAGCTATACATGAAGCTCAAGGAAGTCATATAAGACCAAGATTTTTTCCCAAAAGTGACAGTATCAAACTGTTTGGCAAAATCCCAACTGTTGGCAAGAAAGCTATTGCGAATCTTGACCTCTCACCTTGCTTTGAGTGGCAAGCCAGAATTTGCCAATTAACTTTCACTTAGGAAAAAAAAAACTGTATGAATAAATATATGTGATATGGCATTGTTAAGGCAATGGGACGTTTCAAAATGCTGAAGTGAATGGAAATGTTCAGGCTGAAGCGTGCTGCTTCAAACAGCACCTCTCCCTCATCTCGAGCTGAAGATGTTTTACTGTCTGCATACATCTGAATGAGGGCTACCTGCTGAGCTCCAGCGACAGCATCCAGCTGAGAAAGGAGGCAAGAGAAATTCGAATGCTGTGGTGAGAGCTGCCTGCAGAAGCGCTCTTTGGAAAAAAAAAAAAAAATTACAACAAGCCAGCTGCAAGTTCCACTAATGCTGAACGAAGTGAGAGTTTATCAGTTATATCAAATTTATCAGCTGTTTGAACAGAATAGACAGAGGTGCTGAGAACCAGAAACAAACTATTTTTTTCTTTACTGCATCTTATCTCTCTGGGAAAGACTTCCAGAGTTTTGCTAGCACATCTTGGTGATCACAGAACAAACAAATCCCATAAGTGGCATGTACTCACTGACCCTGCTCCCCTGAAAGTTTCTACTAAAACTCCCTGGAGGATCATGTCCCAGGCTTGGTGTAGTGTTCAGTTTTGCAGACCTTGCCCAGCCTCTAAGGCTTGGTGCTAGCTCTGCTCTAAGTTGGACAGACTCGCCAGCTGAGCAAACTTGAACTCTAGGTGTTTTTAATGCAAAATGTTACCAGACAGGCTTTTCCCCCTCCCAAGCCTGCCCGGTCTCGCTGCTATTCTTCCTTTTCTAAATCAATCCTGGCACCTCCTCAGAGCTACAGGACAGGGTCACTGAAATCCTTTGCTTAGGTGTCCTTTTAATAGCAAGGTCTTGATGACTATGTATTTGCTAAGGAACGTTGTCTCCACCTGATGCTATGGATGCTTCCTTTCTCACACAAACATTGAAAAAGTGACAATTTTGGCAGTGTTGCTAGAGTCAGTCTTTTCTGCAATGAATTAAAATATCCAAGAAACTGCATATATATTGCCTATTGTATCTTAATCATTATGTAACTTGAATTGAATGAAGTCCAAACCCTACTATAAATATGGACAGTACATACATAGGGTATAAACAAAGGTCTACCTTAACCCAGGCAGTGAAATTCTGATAGAAGAAACACGCTGAATGGTTTGTAGAAGCCATGCAGCCAATGAACATGCCTATTCATAAAGACATTTAGGTTTTTAAATCCAGGGGCCAGCACGCTACCTACCCACAGGAAACATATATGGCAGTATATTTTAGACTACCACAATGTTACGTGTATTTTCGTCTATAGAGGGGATTTTTCAGTCCCCGGGTAGATGGGATAATTCCAACGACAGCTACCGGGAACGCTGACGTTTTGTATCATCAGGTTTCCACAAAGCACTATTAGAGCATCGGAAACAAATGACGAGCCTTTATCGGTAGAGCTCACCCACGGCAGGCGGCAGAATACTACGAAATGTCATTCCCTCCCTCCCTTTAGCAGCTCTGAAGGAACAAAAATACAAGCCACGGTTTCCAAAGCGCTCCAGGGTGAGGGTTCTATTATCCTGCCTCACACCGACCGAGGCAGCCGGGGAGGACACCCCGTATCCGTCCCGCCCCGCCGATCATGCCCCCTCCCCAGGGGCGCTCCCCGCGCCGGGGCCGCCGCTGCGCAGCGCCCGGGGCACCCCGGGGCTCCCCGCGGGAGCGCCGCGCTCCCGGCCGGCCCGGGCGCTCCGCGGCCAGCAGGCAGCTCTCGCCTCCCTTACAGTCCCATCAGGGAGGGAGCTGGGGATGACTCGGGCTCTCAAATAAATACAAATAAAAGCAAAAGGCAGCCCTCGGCGGAAGAGGGATGCCCTCCCGCTTACCTTGCTCCGCGGGCGCCCGGGGCGCCGCCGGGGGCTGCACGAGGGATTCCCCAGCGCTGGCAGGGGCTGCTCGGGCTTCCCCGGGCACTGCGCGGCCGCCAAAGCCACGGCGAGGGATTTGTTTTGGTCGCTCCTTCCCGGGGAGGG
>VZSE01005694.1:2520357-2586464 GCA_013398275.1 Promerops cafer
CCGGCTCCACATCACCGCCCCCCCCGGCACGGAGAGGGCTGGGGGTGGAAAAACCACGGCAAAGGCATCTCCCTCCTACCCCCGGAGGTGAAAAACCGCCGGAGCAGCCGCGCGGCTAGCGGCTGGGGTGTCGGGCGGAGGAGGGGGGGGCCGAGGGGGGATAAGAGTCGAGCCCTCGCTGCCCTCGCCCCGCTGTAATCCCCGGCTNGACAAAGGGTGCGCACCCCCCGGCTCCCTGCCCGGGCAGGGGATGCGCGCTCGCACACAGAGACATCAGCCAGACACCGTGCCAGTGCCACAGGCGGGCTGCACACGCACACACAGACACACAGACACACAGACACAGACACACACACACACACACACACATGCACGCACACTCGTGCACATGCATGCACACACACAGCCCACACTGACCCTACTGACCCGCCAGGCAGGGCATGCACACGCACGCACATACACAACCCACGCCAAAGGCACCCTCTAGGCAGGGGATTCCCCTCTCACACACGGGTGAATCCACATTAACATTCCTACGTATGGGATGCACGCACCTCAGACCTCCCTTCACACCGTCCTGCCAGCTAGGCAATATGCAGGCATGCACGCAGACACACCACACATACACACGCACTTCCATGTACTGTCCCCTCGCATACACATAGTCACACACCACCTTCTCCCGGTCAGTAGTGCATCCACAGCGACCCTTCCCATTTTTCCATTCCCAGCCAGGGCAGGGCACGGGCACACAACACACAGCACAGGACTGTACCCGGCCAATGACCTGGCTGGCCCACCCTTGCTATTGCCATGCTGAGGGCCTGCCGAGGGCTGAACCCCACAGCAGAAATCCAGTGCCTGGGAGCCAGGACCCTTCATGGGGCCGGGAATAATGCATTATTGTCATCAACTCTTAGCAATCTAGCAGGCTGCCATCAAGACTTCAGCTACTCCTGCTGCATCTTGCTGCCTCCCATAGTACTTCATAGCCCTTTATTGTTTTTCCTTGATCATTCCTGATAATGGGAGGAAGTCTCTTTCCCTCATGCAGTAATGTCTCACTATATTTCAGGTATCGGATTAGAAAGCTATTTTCCTTTTCAAGCTTGTCTCTGTTTCTCAGGTTTCATAACAATTCATCTGTAGCTTTGCCCTCTGCATTGTATTGCTCAGGCTTCATCTTGTCCTATAGCTCTGAGATCCAGCTTTAACTGTTGCACATGTTGCTGCTGGGATGAAGGCTTTCCAACAAAACTTTTATCAGCTTCCTTTTTTTCTTTTTTTTTTTTTTAGTTCAAAGACCTCCTAATTATTCTGAAAGCTATCCAAGAAAGAGATTGGGCAGTATTTGCCACCATGATTTTAATTACAACCTATATTATTAACCTATTTTAATAATAGGTTAAACTTTGAATGCTCTGTGCTAATTTTCACACATTTTATGTAGCTCCTTGCCCACTGTCTTTGGGACATATAAATGAACGATTTTTAGAAAAGTTTGCCCACCTTCTGCCAGCCTGCCAGCAGAAGTTTTCTGAATGACAACCACAACAGTAGTCCTCGTCAGTGCTGAGTTCAAGGCTAGTTTTCCATGAAAAGCTCCAGCAGAATGTACTTTGTCTGACACCTGGACATCTGTGGCATAGACATCCTGGCCTATGCTGCTCCGCCTAGTCTTACCCTTATGGTCAATCTGGGAAATTCTCTTCCATATCTTACATGTGATAAACAAAGCTCCATAGCAACCCATTCCTCTCCTCAGCTACTCCCCAGCTGAAATGTTGGTATCTATGTATTTCATATGTTCCACCCCTTGTGTGTACATATGTCTACGTGTCTCATTACTAATTTTTGAATGCACCAATCAGTTTCAGCTGAACAAAACTCTCAAAGACAATTAAATTACAACAAGTTTAAGAAAAAGAAGGCAGGTGGATGAAGCTAACTACCTATCTCTTTGTGCTCAGATCACAGCAAAGGTGACATTAGGATTTCATGTGTTGTTATATACCTCAAAATCTGCATGTACATGTGACATCAGTGAGAAAAGTTAACTGGAGTGTCTGTCTTCTTAGCCACTGTAGTTCAGTAAAACCCATGAGGCAGAGCTGTAGGAAACTGCAGTTCATTCCTTCAGGTTCTCATTAAATATTAGGTTCTGAGGAGCTCCAGTTCTCCTCTACTGCTTTTCATGATGCAGTGAGTGGTTTTGAAGCAGACTGTGTTTTCTTGAGATTTTATTACTTGATTTTTCATTTTTGATAAAGGAAGAATGTCTTATCTCCCTCTCATACACATACCCCCAGACACTAATAAGTCTTACTTATTGGGTAAACTGACAGAAAGTGCAGTTCATAGGTGAGTTCCTGCAGTTCTTTGGTTACACTGGTACTCATGCTGTGTAGTCACTGCTCCAGAATAAGCAATTGAACTGCTTTCAAGAAGGAGAAGTTATTCTAGAATAAAAAGCTCCTTATTTTGCTAGTATGTCCACAGTAAAAGTAGCTTTATTCAGGGAAATTATTTTTGCACATAGAAGTACATTATCCTGCCTAGACTCATGTTTGCATCACTGCATCTTTGTTATTCAATTTTCCTTTATAAACAAATGCTAGCAGTTATTGGCTTGCTCCTTTTCTAGGCTTGAGGCTTTTATGTTTATGAACACTCATCTTCTGCTTTTATACCAGTGTGCTTGGATATTGAAGGGAAGCCTTGGTTGGTTTTCTACTTACCAGAAATAAAATGCAAAATGTATGGCAATGCTGATGAACAGTATCTTTCAGATCATGTGGGAAAGATTTTCTTTAGAGGAGTTTAGTCTCAGTTGGTCAGATAAGGGGAAGAAAGAAACAGCTTGAGTGAAAGAGAAATCTCTTTTCCACCAAGATTTCTGCTGCAGGATTTCCCCTCCTCATTACAGTGATGTTCTTCAGAATACCTTTCATCCATCAAGATCATCCTTGTAAACATCCTGGGCCTCTTCCTTCTAACTTGACACTTGACTTGCATAGATGAGCCTGCTAGGTCTCTGTGAGGCAGTGCTTCCCAAATACCTCCCAGCAGTGAGAGGAGAAGCTGTTTAGAGGAAGGCATGGATGGAGAAAGATGGGCAGACATGTGGAAAAGTATAGCTAAATCTTGCTGTGTCCAAGAGGATCATCCAAAATCACTGTCTAAATTTTGCAAGAAATAATTGTCACTGATGAACATCTTGACCATAGAAGTGAACTCATGTGACCCACTCATTTGCTTGCTTTTGAAGGAAGAAGAGTGGGTTTATGTTTGTCAGGGCCTTGAAGGCACTACCAGGAATGCTGGCCCTGATCCTCTTTCCCTGATGGCTTCCCAATCCCTGTCCATAGTCCAGGACCCCATTTCAGCTCAACACAGGGCTTTCAGTCTCTGCCTCAGAGACACTTCCCTGTGGAGAAGGGAATAATCTACTTACAGACTGGTTTAATGGCTATTCTTTACTTGTAGGAGCAGATATTACATTAAGCACCAACAGGAGGACTGCTGTAATCAGCATCAAAGTTGGCCTGTCTAAATAAAAGTTTGATCATTTTCCTGAGTGTAATCATCTCAGCTATTGCAATGCAGAAATACAATGTCAAATGGTTTTGAAATGTATCAAAATTTCCCAGCACTGTGTCTAACAAATGGCAAAAATAAGTTCCAGGAGACGAGTGAACCCCATCCCAGTGTCTTTTGTATCACCCAAGACTTGCAGAAAAAACAAGTCAAACAAAGGCAGCTTCTTGGCCAAGTCCAATATTGTCTTGAAATAAATTACATTAGGAATAGCATCTGGCAGTAGCATAACCCACCACAGTTCAGACCAAGTCTCATCTGGGTTAGGGACTTCCTGATTATTGGAATAGCTTTCCATGGTTCTTATTAAGTGGGTGGGGGTTTGTTTTGCTTTTTTTCCCCCTCTTTTTTTAAGTTTTGGTTTCCTTTATCGTATTTCTCTAACTCGGTATAATATGTTTTCTATTCTTGTCACCACAGATGAGGCTCTGACACACTTTTTCCAAGTCTTGGTTTCTAGAGGGGCTCCTGGAAGTGTTTTCAGTCCTTCCACAGGGTGCAACGGAACAGCAGTCTCACTGGTGTTTAAAGGCTGCCTTGTGGACACATCCAGGAATGATAGGCTGCTTCACACAGGGACAATAGTGGCAGCTTTTCCCTCTCTAGAGCATTAAATGGAAAGTTACAGAGCTGGGTATCACAAAACCAACAATGGAGCTGAGCAAGAGCATGGTCAGGAAGGACAGATAATGGGAAATATGCCATTGTCAAATAAGCCATAACTTGGATGGGTTTGAGGGTAGTTTTTTGTCTGTTTATAAAAATTGATTCATTGTGCCTTTCTTCTCTAGGTGGATTTTTTTGGTTTTTTGGTTGGTTTTGTTGTGGTTTTTTGGTTTTTTGGGGTTTTTTTTTTGTTTCTTGTTGTTTTGTGGGGTTTTTTTTTGTTTGTTTGTTTGATTTGGTTTTGGTTTTTTTTTAATTCTGGAAAAATCTTCACAAGAAAATAACAACAGGTGTCAGGGCTACAATCAGTTGCAGACATGACAAAACACAAACAGAAACCAAACTTGAACTAAACAAAGGCATATCCTTATGACTGAAGTTGAATTATTAGAGTTACAGTTAGAGCTGGACAAACTGACATTTCAAATTTAGGCATTTTCTCATATGCAGAAGTCAAATAGATAAGATTTACTTATTGGGTTTTATGGCAAGCAAACAGGATGGCTGCTGAGTGGCTCCTGGAGCTCCACACTGCAACATTTAGGTTCTAGGATGTAGGGCTCTCCTTCGTGTAACATAAGATAGTGATGATTTCCACAAAGTCAAGTTTTTTCAGCCACCTGTAGTAAGCTATTGCAGCTTGCATTTTTATTTTTTAAAAAAATCCATATTTGGTAATGCAATTTTCTTTTTTGCTTTTTTTTCTTTTAGCATGAGCTGAATGTTAATCCTGTCTGACAATTAAAATGTTGTCTGGTGTTATTCACAAACCTTTAAATTGAGATCCTTTATTTTGGCCCTATGCCAGATCACAGCCTGAGAAATAATTTTTTTCATGAATTTCAGGGACGGTGCATCCTAGGTATAAACTTGATCTGCTATTGCTTTCTAGAAGTAGCAGTAGTTTGGTCCAAGTTGATGACAACTGAGCAGTCTAATAAAACCCAATCTTGTCACTATCAAGAGCTGGCACTTGCTGGTAATATTATATAGGGGATGCTTATAGCCAAAGCTATATTTAGCATGAGGGCTGTTTAGGTGATCCAGTATTGCCTGCTAACTTTGAACTCTGCAATGAAAAAATATATTTCCTTAAATACCATCTCCGAGGAGATGGTTTTCATGCCTTCCTCTGCTACTGCCTCTTCCACAGTTCCTCACTGCTCTGGTGCTCACCTTCTCCCCATCCCTGTTGAGACAGAGCCCCACAAGTGGGGTTCTCCATTCCTGGGAGGGCTGCTATGGAGGACATCCTTTCCAAGCTCCTTTGAAGTTTTGCACTACCTGCCTGGGGTTTATGTACCAGGCAGAATTTTTTCTGCCTTTCTCCAGTCTGGTGAAACGGGAGGCAGAACTTTCAAGCTTTATGTTTTGGATTATTTCTGCTCTATGTCAAAAATGATTTAATGATGGATTAATTAAAAGTCACCTGTCACAATAGTTTAGGCATAAGCATAAGGTATTTTCTACACAGGTCAAAGCTGAAGGTAAACAGCAAGAAGAAGATGTGTTCAACAGCTGCTCAGAATAACCAGCTAACCAGCTCCCTTTATTAGTAAGGGAGAATGTAACACGTAGAAGCAGAGGATTTTGCAATGGGAAGATGCCAATTGCAGAGAGAGGAGGATGAAATTGTGATAAGCTGTGAGAGGTATGAAGCTTCTAGTTAGAAGAGCATGCCCCTGCAGCTGAGTAGAAGAGGATAGAGACTCTGAGCAGAGAGGTAGGGAAGAGAGCTTCCTCCATATCTTGATCTCTAACAGGGTCTTGGGGGAGCTACAGGGAGATGAATTTTCCTGAAAGGCAAATTCCCTGAGCAGGGCAGTTCTGCAGGTAGCAGGCACTGAGCTATGCTCAGGCAGCCTAGTGCTGCCATTGGGATGGGAACTGGGAAGTAAGCTTCCCAGAGACTGGACTGAAACTGTTGTTAGCACATCTGATAAACTTGTACTGCAGTTTAATATGATAAATTCCATGTGGATAATTTGTTTAAAACTTACTGTATTCACAAGTGAAGTGTTAGGCCTTGGAGCTCTCATTCACATCATTATTTTTCATTTTCAACATTTTCCCCAGGGATTAAATCTCAGGACTGGAATGCAGAAAACCTGTGGACATTTCCTCTTTTAATGAAATATCTTGATATCACCAGCAAACCCTGAGCAAATAATAAGCTCATATTTCTCCAGCTGTGAATAACACATGGCATAGAACTGTGCTCTGCTCCAGGCTTGCAGCTCAAAACAACCAGCAAGCTAAAAAAACCCTCAAATTGCTTTCAACTATTTTTCAGGCATTAGATAAACTTGGGGATTTTTTTATTTTGGTTTGGTTTTGTTTTCCTCGTATAGGATTGTAGACAAATCTGATAGAGTAATAACTTAACCTAATTGCTCTTTTTTTCTTTAGCATTCACCCTAAGAGTTCCCTACAGCCTTTTTATCCTTTGTAATGTCTGGAAGAGAGTACTGCTCTGATGTGTAAGTGGAACACTGAGCCCAAGTGGAGCCTCCTTGAAGACAAACAATAATGAAGTTGTTGCCAGGTAATGGTTTCAATTTGTGAACTCTTTTGGGAAAGAACTGTAGTTTTTCTTACAGCCACATGAAAAACAGAGTTTCCTGCTCATGAGGACTCCTGCTTTTTCTAACGATGAATGGCAGCATCTCAGCTAAAAAAAAATGCCAGCTTCCTGGACAAGCTGCAGATTAATTCAGTGAGGAGGGTGAGCCCTGCCTGGGACACACTTACACAGTGAGTCCATCTAAGTTTTTTCACCTTCAAACCTAAGGTGTATGAGCTAAAAAACTTGGGGAGTGGGTGCTTTCACTGGCTTCCACTTCACTGCCGAAAAACTGGAGGAAAGCCCTGTCTAGGTGGATGGTTCCCAGGTTTCCAGGGCCTTGCGTCAGGGAAATCTGAACATAGACCAGTATGTGGGGATCAACACTAGCATGGGGGACTCCAGAGAGATACAAAGCAGATTGCTTGTGGCATGGCAAGCCAGGCTCCTGAGCAGCTTTGGTGATCTTTGATTGTCTTTGTCTGAGAGGCAGTGAGTTTTTTGGGAAGTTTTAGTCAAACCAATCAGTGGTCAGACTTGAATATTGACACCTGGTGTGACCACTGAAATCGTGAGTCACCTCTGAGGACACACGGGGTTAAAAGCAGAGATTTCCCAGAGTTCGCTCTCTTTCGCCCGTGGTAGCCCAGGGAGCGGCACTGTCTCTGCCCCGCCCGGCCACATGGCTGGGTGGGGGAGGGAGCCATGGAGGCCCAGGCTGAGGTAGGCCGGAGCCCCGGAGAGAGAGAGAAGGTGGAAGGGAATGGAACCGGGCCAGCCCTGCAGGACGGAGGGGTGGAGAGAGACCTCAAGATGAGGCTTTTTTTTTGTCTCCCCCACCCTGCCAGAGGAAGAGAGAGAGAGAGAGAGAGAGTCTGTGCTGGCAGAGGAGGCGGGGNCTGGACTTTTCTTGTATAGCCATAGACTGAACCAAGTGACCTGTAACATGTGAGACTGCATTTAGGGGGATGCGATGGCCTGAGCCAAGAGAGTGACCTGCAGTAATGACACCATATAAAGGAGTGCAGTGAACAGAGGAAGATGAAGAGGGTGTGGTGGTGCCCTCTGTCTTCAGGGAGAAGAAGACCTCTGTTCTCGAGACCCTCGGCCCCAGGGGATGAGAAAATGGGGAGACTGTTGTTCCAAAAATGAGACATGGTTGTTTTTTGGCACTTGGCAAAGCATCCTTGAAGAACCCTATGAGCAATTTCAGTCCATGGATGGTGGTGAGAGCACTGTACATGGAAGGAAGATGTCACGATAGCAGATATTCTCCGGGCGGTGCCATGTGTGACAAGGAAACATGGGAAGTTTCAACTGTGTTTTGTGGGGAGGACTGTGGTACAAGAAAGACTCCTCTCTCCCCTGATGGACTGAGAACTGATTATCAGAATGGTGGTAACTTAACCAAGTTTCCAAAGTTTTGTCTCACTGTAGTTTAGTAGAAATTGGGTGGGAGGAGGAAGAACGTTTTGGAAAGTTTTCATTCTGTTTCCTGTGTGTTCTTGAATTTAGTGTAGGTTAATAAAGTTTTTTTCCCCTCTCTTTCTAAGTTTGAGCCTGCTCTGCTGTGTTCCTGGTCGCATCTCACAGCAGTTAGTTAAAGAAAATATATTTCCATGGGGGCACTGGAATTGATGAAGAAGTCCTTCAAACCATGACATTGATGAAGAGGTCCTTGAAGAGAAACAAGGTTTCTGGTTCCGTGGCGCCTGCCAGGGAATGGAGTTGGTTTGAAGCTCAGCTCAAAAAAATGACAGAAATTCACCAAACCAAAGAAAATTTAAATAAGCATCTTGATACTAACACACTGGCTTTGCTAGAACATTTCAAGAGCTCTGTGTTCATATCTAGCTTCAGAAATATCAACCAGTAAGCGATCAACTTTTTGAAGTAATTTCTCAGATCTTGCACATTTCCTTATTACATGGGAATGCTCTGCTTCTGGTTCTGCGTACTGGCTCTGTGGGGTTTGATTAATACCATGGGGTGTTATTTAAGTCAAAGAAATACGACTTTTATAAAATTACATGTCGAGTCCTCAGGCTCCCCCTAAGTATATCAAATCTCAATTGGCAGGTTACACACCATAATCTCTTCTGAAATATTTCATTAGACATTTTTTATACCTACTGTAGCCATTTTTAAAATCTCCTGTAGTGTAGCATGAATGCAATGGCATTATGTTTAAAAAACCCATCTTGGAGGTGTAAATTTACATGTTCACATTTTCCTAACTTGGCTAGAACACGTTTCTCATTGTTTCCATTAAAAACCCAAAACCCACAAAAACAACAAAACAAGAACCAAACAAAAATCTAAAAATCTTTTCTTAATCTGCATATTATGTCTTTTGCAAATCAATGGGAGAATGCAAAAGATACTGCATAGATACAAAAATGAAGCACTGTTTTTGAGGAATATGAAATAAGATGGTAATTCAAATGTGGAAGTTGATTAAGACTGGAAGCAGAGTCATGAAACTTCATATTCTTAATGTAGATTAAAGAGATTGGTTTTGAAGTGACTCTTGTTTTATGTTTTAGTGACCTTTCTTTCTGGCTACCTTCAATTGTACTTGAAATTTATTCCCACAAGCTCCATTATTTCACACTCCTGAAATACTCCTTATCTTGCACAGATACACTTAGTATCCTCCATCCACTGTGTCCCATTCCCTAGCTGCTAGTGACATATGCTGTGGGTGATTCTGAATTCTATATACTTAAAGGTCAGTGTTTCTACTAAATAACAAATCAAATGTTAATCAAATAACAGAAAAGGTATGTTGCAGCCTCAGCAGAGAGACTAATGTGGATTCCTTTCCTCTCCTGTCACTATTTTTCATGCAAGTTGATAAGATGTTTTGAAAGGGGCTAAGGAATTTAGAAGTGATGGGAAAGAGATAGTGGGGAATAAAATGGACCTGAAAGACCAAGACATAGGTTTTTCCCCAGGAAGCCAGGCTGAGCTGTCATATGCCAAGCTGAGCAGGCAGAAGTGTTCAGTGGACCCTCTTTCCCCGTGTATCATCTGAATACTTGGTTGTATTGCTGCAGTGACTTTGAAGCAGGTGAGAAATCCTACCAAAGTTGATTTGAAAAATGTTACATTCATTTTGGATGGATGGAGAAGACTGCTGAAGATGCAAGTAACAGGAAATTGTGCCCCATACTCTGCACAAACTTGTGTTGTTATTATTATGAATTTGTTTATTAATTGAATTCACTTGCAAATGACATAGACAAATATCCTGGTTTATGAATTGTTTGCCTGGTGCTTAGCTCTTGCTTTAAATGTTCATTATTCATATTTGCTATTTGCATAGTGTTCTGGAATCATGGCAAGGCACTGCAGGTCCCATGATATAATTTCACTCCCCCACTAGGTCATTCTCAAACCCACCAGAAACTCAGGGCAGCAACATGACCCCTGCACCATAACACCTTCTCTGCTGTTACTGGTTACTAGAGTGAGGATCGAGTTCATTAGAGTACCAAACATGCCACACTATTGCTGCCAAAGCTAATTATAAGACAGAGAACCACTGTGATGGAGTTAATTGTATATTTGCATTTGGTCTGGACTGAAGACCTTAAAAAGAAAACTGTGCTAGTAATTCAGTCCTTCACAACAGAAAAGGCTAAAATCCTGTGTCTTTGTTTGAGGCACAAGGTGACCACAGCTGTGGAGAAGGAGGATGGCTTTATCCACCCAGAGAATGTGATGTGGAGGGACAGAACCAAGCCATGTGGAGGATATAACTCTTTTTCTCTGCTTTCCCAACATCTTTCTTTCCTGGCTGTTGCAACTCTCTCTTTTATTCTTAAAGTCAGACATTAACATCGTCTGTGTTACATAAAGCATGGCTAATCTATTGGAACAAACTCTTGGACTTGTATCTTTAGTTTGTGGGCAAGCATAAGATTCTTACAATAAATGGGGTATTCTGTGTGTACTGCCAACTGGATATACATGATCTTCAGACAGATGGGTGCCTGTGAGTCTCCAAGCAAGAAATGGTTAGGTCATTAACTTGTGCAATTAATTTAAGGTGTTCAGAGTGAGCCCCAGTGTAAATTTTCAGTGAGACATTTCTATCACTTGATGAAGCTCTTACTTAGAGAATTGGACCTCTATACAAACAACCATCATTTAAGACATAACCATCCATTCTATAAACTGAAGAGGAACTGAATATTTTTGACAATTCTGAGATAGGAAAGTACTTTCATGTTTTTCTTCTCTCATGTGAATGATTGACTTTCTGTGAAACAAAGAATAAGCCCAAGCAGACTGACAAGCAGAGCAATGAGATCTGTTTCTAATTCTTTAAGCCAAAGGTTATTTTAAAGTACACACTTGTTGAAAATGAGTGGATTAGAAAAATTTAAAAAGCTACAATACAGGACCTCTCATTGTATGCCTCGATAAGTACACAGTCCTTTTCTTGTCTAATATCCTGATTATTTAATATGGCTAGGAGCAACATTTGAACCACTTTATAAGGGAAATGCTTCCCAGAAATTACTTTATCTTTTTCATTTATTACTATTGAAAATGTCTAATGGTTTTCACCACTTGAATATTTTAAGCAGGTTCACTCTGAGTATTGCAGGTCTGCATTATTCTATTTAGTTCCTTTTAGCAGAATGATCCTTTAGTGAGTGAAAGGCCCTAAGGCAGAAGCTGGTTCCAATTTTAAAATAAAATCTTGTGGTTTTCATCAGGTAGTGGAAAAAAATATCTGTAACTATGGAAAAAGCTGTGGTGTGAGCTATTAGGTACTAGAGAATTCACCCTAGAGAAACCCTTATAAATATCCAGAAAAGATTTCTCATTAATATTAAAATTTAGTTTTCATACACTCAGATACAGATCTTTAGGAAATTAGACTTCACTGGTTCAAAGAACTGCTGTTTGCTGTGTTATCTCTAAGTAAAAAATGAGCTGAATGCCACTTGTGCTTTTCTTTCAGAAATGCCTCCAGTTGTCTCTAGTAGAGCAGTTACATATCCAATTTGTCTGATGTGCAGGGATTTGTCATGGAGAGCTACAAGATATCTGGGACTTGGATGTTGCAAGGACAGTGTCCAAGACAAGGAAAGAAAGGTGCCCACAAGTGAGAACTGTATGAGCAGGACAAAGGACACATAAATGGAGAAAAAAAAGAATACCTTAGTAAATGAACTGAAAGTTCATCATCATGATTAATGTTTCTCTAAGCTTTTGAGAGTGCCAGAGTAATGATGTATTAAATCAAGAAGATTTTCTGAATATGCTATATTGGCAGGTGTTCATTAGAAGTATCCAATTATTAAGGATGCATATATTTTCTCAAGATCTTGAAAGATTAATGGTTGCACATATGCATCTTTCTCCCTAGAGAAAAAAAGCATCATTCTTATACTGCAGTAGTAAATATTGTTTTAGTGTGCTCAATTTTTTAAGCTTCTTGAGTTGGCCCAGACTCATTACTGGGCTTCAATGTACAGAAAAGTGTTATGCTTTTCTATAATTAGATAAGAAATTCTGCACAAACTGCAGATTACAGATTGCAGATTGCTCCTAGATTACGTGTATTATGACTCTTTTGAGCTCCCTTATTTTGTTACCAGTCTAATTACCTGTACCAGTACATTGGTTTAATGTGACACTAAATCAGTGCAAAAATTTGTTAGTTGGGGCCTGAGCCATTGTCTGTGCTCTGTCTGAGATCCATCATGCTGTGCTTCCATCTGTGGACAGCTTCCAGGGAGGGAAGGCTGTTGTGGTGGCTCTTAGGGCACTGTGACATGCATTAGACACACCGTTGAAGGACAGAGAACATGTGTGTACCATGATGAGTCACAGCTGTCCAGAGGTTTTTGATAAACCACATGAATGTTTGTATGCCTCAGCAACTCTAACTTAGTAGAATCTGGAAGCGTGGAAGTTTCAGCTCCTAAAATTCACGCTGGCAGTCTCCCACATGGTTTTAGTAGAGCTGGGCAGTTCCTCACTCCTTGGGCATAACTGGGAAATGAACTCAATTCATTTCACTGGGTATCTACACACACAAACATTAAACTTTTGTGCATATCAGACTAGAAGAAACTGCCCACTTGAAACACGTTTTCTGGAATGTTTTTATGATATAGGAAGCAGTTGAGATCTATTAGTATAAATTTTTGACATATGATATGGTTTACAATTGCTAAAATATTTGGGTGTCAGAGGGAGCAACTGCATCAGGCTTTTGATTCTTCTAAGTGTTCAGTGAATGCACTCTAAATTGCTATAGATAGTTTAAAATTCCTTTAGTGTTCAGGAAAGAGATATGTTAGAACCATTTAGGATGTTGGGACTTCTTTTAAGACCTACATCTTGGTCCCTACTATTGGACTCAGCTTAAGAACTGATAGGATAGTATTAGGAAAAAAAGGCTCAGTTACAGAGAGTTTAATTTGCAGAATGAATCTTTCTGGTCTGAAAGCAGAATAATTTGATTAATTCCACTATTAATACTGTGCCCTTACATGTACAATTTACATGCAAATATAGGTGCATTCTGTGAAATGGCAGGTACTGATAAAGATGTCAACTTCATTAGTCAAACAATCTGAGAGTTCAAGGCTGGTAATGAATAATTTCCACCATCATCCTTCATACCCACTTGAAAATTATGAGGAAATTAGCTTCTCTTTGAAGCAAAAAAAGAGGTCACAATAATAATCCTCCAAGATCACCAAAATTCAAATTTTTCCCACTGATTCTCAGTAAGAAGCATCTCCTCCTCCCATTCACATATATTAACAGGAATCAGACATTTATGTATTGATGGGGAGCATCTTGCTTTTTGATTGATTTGGCATGGGAGAATGAATTGCTGTTTTACCTAAGGCAGAACCTGCCGTGCCCTTCTTGGTGGTGTTTTTGTTACGTTAAACTCTTGGCTTAATGCCTTGGCCATTGTTGCAGTCTGAAACCTTTGACTGGACTTTAAGTTGTTGACCACTTTATTGCAGTTTCATGGGAAGAGTTATACACATTTTCTCTCTCTCTCATTTTAAAGTCCTGAAATCAGACTGAAGGCAGTTGGATGAGTTTACGGAGGCTGGTGTGGTGTACATCTATGCTCACGGCTCATTTTCTCCTAATTGTGGGAGAAATCCCTTTTGGGTTCAGTTTATAGGATTCACAATTCTGCCTCAGTCTAAGACATAAGTAGATCAAAATGTGAATGTGCTCATTGTGTTACCCTTGTCACATTCTGAATTGATTGGAATTACTGGTACATGCCTCCAGATCAGCTGCTGGGGATCAAAAAGCCAAAAACAACAACAACAAAAACCAAGCCAACTAACAAACTCAAAAAAAACCCCCCAAAAAAACACAACCCAAGAAAAAAACCCCACACCATCAACAAAAGAACTACAGCATGGTATTTTGTGTAATTCCTAGGAAGGAGGCAACAAAAAAAGAGATATGGACATTTTCCCTTTTTCCTTCGAAACCAAGATGAGCTTCAAATATTTCATAGGTTATATGTTTTCCTAGTTGGTGTGAATATTTGCTGCTTTCCAAAGGAAAGGGGTGATGCCCAGGGAAGCTGTGTTTTCAGATAGTAAGAGGTTATTAGACTGTTATCCCTGTAATAAAATTCAGTACATCAAGTGAATGGCTTGTTGTTTAGTGAAACATGGCACAACATCGATTGAAGCTACCCATTAAGTCAAGACATCAAATATACCCTTGTGGCACTATACTAGGGATCACTGTTGAAATTGCAGAACTTGCTGGTAACAGCAAGCTCAAGATAAACACTGTCCTTAACTCATGCCACTGTGACATTAATGGTTCATGATATCATGCAGTGATCAAAGCCTTCTGGGAAGACATAGACACAAAAAGACAATTTTCTTGGTGATCCATATCCACTTTTTTTTTTGAAGAAAGTACACCAGATTTGAAACTGTATAGATATTTGCTTTAAAATATCCAGAGAAATTCTGTTCTGTAAGCTCTTTTATTTTCTTTCCAAGTTTTGCATAAACCTAACCACTGATGTCTCAATATGTGAGAGCCATCAGAGTGTTTTGTCAATTAAATATATCAAGAAAAGTAAATAAATACATTACTATGCATTTTCTCTCAAACTGTGAGAGTTTTTCTGAACCTATACTTATAAAAACACACTCATAAATTCAGATTGTGATCATGGTCTTCATCTTGAAAGCCTCATTTGAATACCTTTACACAAAGTTTCTTCTTTTAGTAAATATTCTTGACAGGATCAATAAAAAGCCAAAAATCCAGGGTCCAATTCCTTTCATGTGGATGCCACCAAAGTGCCAACTGCCCTCTTGCTCCCTTGGGGTATTTATCAGATTGCTGATGGGCTATACTATCACCACCTTTCCTTCTCTGTAGTTTTTTCTGGTCAAGAAAGGTCAGATTTGAATACAGCTTAGGATTTGAGGACTTTGCATAGACACCCAGCCTTTCTCCCCATCTGGCCACCACCATCCATCTACAGGCTGCACTTATGTCTTGGGAAAGTTTTGGCAAGCTGGCAACCCACAACAGATATCCCATCCATGACATGCCTCTCTCAATGTCCTCACACTCTTCTAAACCAGACAGAAGGGATTTCTCCCCACCCCAGTGTTCAACGTATAAATAGAATAAATGTAATTTTGCCATAGTTCCTGTGGTAATCATATTTGACTCTTCTTTTGTTTAATGTGTTTCTAATACACATTTGTGTTTGAAAGCAGAGACTTGTGAGAATTGTCACATGGTAATACCAGATTTAGTCACAATGTTTTTTATATGTCTTGTTTTGCTAGTTGGGCGTAAATTAATACTGTTTTGAGGCCTTCCTTGTAGCCTCCAGAAGCAATTTACTTCCCTCAGGGAATAGTACTACCATTAAATACAGCTTTGCTTCTTTAGAGAACTTATAATCCTTTGGGGAAAAACATATTACAAAGGGAAGGAAATATTGTCTTCTTTGTGCAGGAAAGACACTATATTACCCCCTTATACTTATTGAATTCAAAGTTGTTTTAAGCAGGAAGTTTTTTTTTTATGCAAATACTTCATGGAGAGTCCAAATTTTCTATTCATTGAAATGTGTGATAGACAAAATAAGTCTTACATTTATCGGAAGAAATAAGTTACACACAGGATTCCATTGTTTAGATATATATCTGAAACTGTTTAGAAAATTTAACTCTTATACATTTATTTATAGAAGTGCTGAGCACCAGACTTGTCTGATGATATCATAAGCAGCACTTTGAGAATACTAATTTAATTTCTAGAAATACTCCAAATTCTAGACAGTAGTCAAATAATGTCATATTCATGTTTTCAGTCATGGCACTCTTTATCCTATTTGAATAGCTCAATAAGAATAAATACTGCTATTTATTATCATAATCTGAAGAGCAATATGCTGAGGAAGATCTTAGAGGTCTTCAAAATACTTGATTTTCTATTGCAAAATGGAAATGCCAATGTTCGCAGAGAAATAACAAAAGCAATCTGTAGGGAAGCACCACAGTAACACCCTACAATTCCTGACATTCCCTTGAGTGGCTCGTGAACTGGAATAACCACTCTTGTTTTCCATGTGCAGCTGGAGAGATGTCAGCAATGAAACCACAGGATGGAAATGTCATCACACAGCCCATCCAGAATCATTCCTCGGTACTGGACCCTGCAGGTTACATACAAGCCATGGAATGGTATTCCCAGCTTTGGAGGAATTCATCTTGAGATTATACTTGTCTGCATTTTAATTATTTTCTTTGGTGTCTCCCTGTCTCTTCTCCATGTCCACTCACACACACACACATTGAAGTTAGCAACAAATAGCTCCATCCTATTGTTACTCAAGCAAGCCATGAGATTAAAGAATAATTAATTTACATCTGCTTCTTCTTTTCATGATTGTCGCTTCCACAAATACTTTTCTTATTTTAACACACACGTGCTTTAATGTACTGAAGCTTTTTGAAGACCAAATATGAAAATGACCTGTACACCCGAGTCATTTCATCCCCATGAGATACCACGGCAGTAGAAAAACATCATCAACCACTCTTTGCAGTTCATGTTTTTCTGGGCTTTATCTGGTTTGTGGTGAAGTCATTGCAAATACATCCATTAACACTAAGTAAACTGACACTCCAAAATATCATCTGGGAGATGCAAGTATTACTTTTGGAAGGAAAAAAAATTATATATTAGTTATATAAAATGCCTCCAATTGGCAATGGAAGAAGAAATGACAGAAGTGCTAGTGATTAACATACTGGAAGATGTCTGATTCTTTATGATATACAATAAAATCCCAGGAAAAAATGAAAAGAGACTGAGAACTAACATATTTGAATAGCAAACTGAAGATACAAACTATGACACATACCCAAGATGCAGAAGTGTTTTATGAAGCATTATGCTTTCTGAGTGTGTTTTATTTAATGCCAAAGTTCAAAATTAAGGCTAAAACAATAGGTGTTTTAGGAGGTGTGATTCGTCATTGACTGATAATTCATACAAAAATATTAGTTTCCAATGTCTTCTTTAGTGAGCAGACTTTAGCAACATCCTTTGGCATTACTAGGAATCAGCTCAGCTGTAGCCTTCCTAAAGCTCAGCCAAAAAACCCATTTGTTGTTTTTTTCATTGAAAATCAGTAAGACTTCTGTACCAAAAATTATATATACATTAGAATGGATGGTAACTGTCTTTGTTTTTTTCCCTCATTTCGAAGTCTTTTGACACAGAGTCAAAATGCCTTATTTTGAAAATGTTAACACAAAGGCATATAGAAGTTTTAGTTCAAGTATGCTAGTCATACTTTCAGTCCTAGAAAAAAGCCTGTCTTGATGGACTCCACTTTCCATAAAATGTCTCCAACCTTCCATCTTGCTGAACTACTCAAGTGAATTAACTTTCACAGTGCATTATGGGGCCTGGGCTGCTTCACTTTCCAACAAAACAGGCATATGAGATCTCATAAGTATTGGTTTTCATTGCATTGTTTATTTTCTGGTTTTGTCTGAAAGTCATAATTTTCCACACAAAATTGTGAAAGATGAAATTCAGAAAAAAAAAAATCCCTAAAATCATCGATGAAAATTTCCAGCTGAATTTAGCATTCACATCATCACGGATCCCATTTTGGTGAAGAACTTGATGTGTGCTACTTACTCTGTGTAAGCTAATGATATTTTTTGCTAATGGACATAATGCATCTGTAAAATATAAAAAATGCATTCCAATAACTTCAGGTTTTCACTTACTGCTGAAACCAGACTTGAATTTGGTCCATTATTCTTTCCAACTGAAGAGGAGAATAACGCCTTATGTTGTCATATGGCAATATATCAAATTGTTTCTAGCTATCAACACCAAAATCAGTTGCATCCTCAGGGATTTGGCCCTGTGCTTATTAAACAGTAATATCTTTGTCAACAGATGGATTTTATACTGCTGATATCCTGACAAGTCACTAGAATGAATCTGAAGATTCCCAGCCATAACACAATCCTATTTTAACCTTGGTTATTTTTAAAAACCCAGTGTAAAAAAACATGACAAGCATCGATGCTTAATGCAAATGCCTAGCAATGCGTGTTACCTGGTAACCAAATGGATGGTATGTTGGAGAGGGAAGTGGCAACAGCAAGTGAACATATGCCAAAGCAGCTCCTAGCAGATATAGAGGTGGTCACCATGGATTTTGCCACATGAAAAAAAAAGGTTGTCATGACCTAGTCTGAATTCACAGAAGAAGAAAACAGGTTTTTCTTTTTACACACTCCCATGAAGGCAGAGGACATTCATAGTCAGTGGTATCAGAAGCTGCTGGAAGTGTCACTTTTGTCCGGGAGGAACAAGATTTCCCACAAACAAGGAAGAAAATGTCCCACATTTTTCCAATGAAATAAGATTGGAAAAGTTAACTGCAGCACCACAGGAGAATCGGGTCAAAGTCTAAGCTTCCTGAGTGACTAGCAAGACTCCTTCTGCTTTGTTGGCCAAAACAGAGAACTGTTTCTTAGAGGGATCAGGATTTATTTTCTTACTGTAAGTTCAAAGATTTGTTTCTTTGCTTTGCCCTTCCCTCAAAAATTCATTCTTCTGGAAATTCATCATCTCAAAAGCACAAGGCATTTCTTTTGGTTGGGAGAGTCAATCAGAGAGCTCTGCCACAGAGGCTTTAACCAGAGGTCAGAGTATAAAGCTACAGTCAAAGCTTGAGGTATGATCATAGTATCCAAATAGATTGTTTCCTGTGAAAAAAGGAAAACCAAACCATTTTTCCAAATAAAAGGTTTTCTTTAAAATTTTTTAAAAGTATTGCAAAAATAGCCTAGAAATTAAGTAGAAACTAAAATGATGCAGATAGGAACTAAAATACTGGGGCATCATAAAAATATTTCTATTTAAGGAGGTATCAGTGTATCCTTTTTATTTCCCAGTGATGTACAGGACAACCACAGTTTACACTGCCTTTGAAGTGTTTGGGTTTGCAAAGCAACTTTGGAATAGCTTCCAAAAATGGCTGTTTTTCTGAAGCTATTCTTGGCTGATGCCTTATGCACCACTTTATACTAATGCTGGGGGTAGAAATGTCAAAGGCCTAGGTGGAGGGAAAAACGATGAGTGCCAGACAGTCTGCCATACCTTTACAGATGTGGCACATGGTTCTGGGCTCACACAGTACATTCTTTAAGCCTGTACCAAGTAGCACACTCTGCACTTTCATAGGAGCTGCAGAATCCAGTCCAACCCATGTTCTGTGGTAGATTTCAAATTATCTGTGTTACTGGGGAATGTGCTGCAAATAGCCAGCTTAACATCTGATTTCATCTCTGAAATTTCAGACTTTGGAAAAAAGAATGAAGTCCAGCTGTTAGCAGAGAAGGCACAAAATCAGATCACTACCACAATTAGGGGTAATTAGAAAAAGGCCAAAGCCTGGAATAAAAAACAGTGCCCATTCCCCAAGGAAATTCATCTTCACAATGGATGCTTTCTGCTTCTCTCATAAGATCAGGGGAGCACAGTTTGTGCTTGTTCAAACCACAGTCAGAGCAGCTCACTTCGTTAAGATGTGTATCTATCTGTTCTTCAGCTACCTTTCAGATTTGTCAATCTGTCCCATTTATTAAATATATCCCAAATAACTATTCAAAAAGCTTTTAAGAATGTTTACATGCAAAAATGAGGAATAAATTATTCAGTACCTGAAATCTGATTGTACACAAATTTCTGGAAAGTACTTAGCTACGTGCTTACATCCTTCCTCAAGAGCGCAGCCGGCATGCACCAAGGAGGCTCAGGGCTTGTGCTGTCTGGCCCTGCTGTACTGACTGAGCCACAGCCCCAACCTGGAAATGGCTTTCATGCTGTTAAGCTGTGAATTTCCAGATAGGCTCTGTAGAGGGAGAGAGCCTGCAGGGCTGCAATTTGCAAAAAAATGTTTCCCCTACCCCTTCTGTGGTGCTGCTGTCCCTGTATGCTTCCTTTCCAGTCTCCCCATATTCTAGGAGCACTTCTGTCCAGGCCACCCTGCCACTGACGTTCAAGGGTCCTCTCTTGAACACGTGTGTTACTGATTTCATCACCAGATTTTCTTGTCTTTAGGCCTGGCTGGCACCTCAGGCACCTAAGTAACCAACTAAATGCTTTTTTGTACATATTTGAGAACACTTAAGCACTTGAAATCAAGTTTGTGTCTATGTCAAGCCCTATACTAAGGGAAATGCTATCTGTTCTTGATTTTAGGAGGGAGATCTGAACCACAGATAAAGTCTGCTGTTGGAAAAGCATATAAAAACAAGCAAAAGAAAAAAAACTGGTATTGATTTTCAACACACATTTGGACAATCAGCACCAGTATTTTGAGCTAGATGTGTTTAACTAATACTGTGATGGCAGTCCTAAAAATGCTTGCAATAATAAGGGAAGAGTATTTACAAAACCTTTTTTGTCTGGAATCTGTGGGCAGATAATACGACCTGGTAACTGTACAGGGAATATTTATGTGCATGCAGCGCAGCAGTTTCTAAACATGTTTCCAGTGTTATTTCAGGAAACTGTTACAGCTCCACCGTGGTTTATTAAATTCCTCTTTAGATTGACTGATTTTAGCGTGGGGAGTGTTTTGTCATTGCATGTTAAATGAGTGGTGTTGCTTAAAATTTTTCCTAATGAGGACACCAGACGTGGAACTTCCCCAGTGCCCTTGGCTATAGGGATTTGTTTCTAGCAATGTGTCATCTTCACTTCAGTTCTCAGTTACATCGAAGGCATTACTCAAGTGACAAAAATAGAAAGATTATTGCTCATGTATGTATGCATTGGAGTTATTTGCATGAGATTGACAGGGAATGCCTGCCTGTCCTTACAAACAAGCCAAAAAAGGAAAATGCCGTATGATGTTGCAAAATGGCACGTGAATTACCTCACTTTCTCATCTCAGTCTGTCTCTCACTACAACTCATGTTATAGACACAGTGAATACTCTAAAGCTTGAAATGGATCTGCCACTTACAGCCAGAGGACTCTTTTAAGGTTGCTAATCCATTGGAAAAATAGCTCATTTCTTTGACCAGTGGACACCATCAATTGAAAACAGTATCAACACTGAAATTTTATAAATGAAAACATAGGTACACATACAGAAATACACATATTCATATATATGTGAGATTAAAATTTATGTTTATATATACATAAACATACACATGTATATATATATACTTTGTGATTTTGTAGGTATTTCACGCATACACATATATCTAGATAGAGAAACCAAAAAGTATTCTTACAAAATAATATGGCTATGGAGAAAAATCACTTCCGTTCAATAGATCAAATCAAGAATTGTGGAGCTTCTAGGAGGAGAGTTAGAACCACCATATAGAGTTAAAATAATTTACTTAATTTTAATGACTTAAAGTGAATAAAAAGCAAGGGAGTAAAAAAAGCACCAGAAATCAACAAATACAATTTTGTTTTTTAAACACCTGCTAGCTAAATAAAGTTGGGCTCGCCATTATTTAATATATGTATAGTCCTGCCTTCTTGAAGGCTGAATATCTTCTGTGAGAAGTTCACCAGATACAATTTTTAATGTCTAACTATAAAGGGAAAAGAATGTAACAAATTTCAAGCATTAGTGGAGTTGAGTGCATGGCTACGTGCATGTGTACGGGGTGTGTGCATATGAATACACATGAGGATGAAAAGTAGGAATCAAAGAATCAGAATGATCTGGACAAAAGAAAGAGCAACTTGGCCAATTATTTGTTTAATGGCAGGTTGCTATTATCAAAATATACTGACAGTTTTTGAAATCAGAAACGAAAGGAGTTGGTTCATTACAGACTGAAGTGAGAGCTGAAGCCTCTCGCCCTTCTGTGAGCTGAATTTCAGTTGAGGTCATGAGAAACCCTAGCCAGTAATGCGTGTTAATGAGAGGCTTGCTGGATGTTTATGACATTGACTTCGCAGCAGTTGAGGAGAAGGCAGAAGGTGTTAGTACAAGAGTTATTTACCAGCTTCTCAGGCAGTTTCTGTTGTGGTTCACTTCTGAACAGCCCCGATTCTTTCCATGTCATCTGTGATCTCAGTGTGCAACAGAAAAAAGTCATGAGCATCTGGCTGCCAATAAAACCCCTCTCTTGTGTCTTTCTGTTGCCTTGTGGACAAATGAGTCATACAGGAGAAATAACTACCCTGGATCAGTGCTTCTGTCCCCCACTAATCATAGTTCCTAGAAGGCCATTAAGACCAATGAAAACTAAATGTAAGGCTGTCTTTGGGTTATCTCTGTAATTGTATCTTCTCAGGCAAAGTGATTTTAGAGGCTTGGCATCTGAGATGCAAGACCAGTGCATATGAATGCACACAATCGTTTATGGAAATTTGTTGGTTGAGTATTTTCTTTCATGCCTTTTGGCACAGGAGACTTAGGCACATACAGTTTATTTTATCCTCTCAACAGCCCACACTTGTAAATAACAACTAAAGCAGTACTGAAGGCAAAGGCTTGGCAAGCTTAAAAAATGTAGTAGATGGTTACAGTGGCAGCAAGAATAGCCAGTTATAAAAGCAAACACTAAGAAAAATAAAGTGTTTTAGATGCATAAACCCCTCAGGTTGCATAGCTCAGTTTTAACAGTATTTATCAACTGATCTGATAGATTGACTTTGAATGAATTCTGACTGTGGTATGCCCAGGAGCAGATTACAGCATCCTCCACTGCCTCTCTCTTACTCTTAATGATATATTTACTTATCTTAATGGCTTGAATACGGAGATGATTTCAAGTGTAGATTTGTATGGCAGAAGAGGGTAACACGTGATATCAAAATAATTGAGATATAAACATGTTGAACTGGTAATAGCAAGCAAAGGAAGAGACTGCTATCTGTATTTTTCTGAAATAAAGCTGAATTTCTCTTCTCTTACTTTGGTAACTTAGTCAGAAATGTTTTGGTAATGTGGTAAGACATGAGATTTGTAATTTAGAACAGATCAATGGTAACAGGACCTTGTTATCCTCTCTTTGACGCTGACCAGGATAACCCACTACAAATGACTGCAATAGCATCTGGACAGCATGAATATTTTCCTGGTCTGTTGTTTGCAATATGGAGTTTTGATCCTCCATCTGGGACAACCTAAAGCAATTATGCCCACCTTGATTCATATGCATATCTAATTCAACTGTTTCAGATTAATTTTCAATTTGTTACAGTGTGCCGCTTGGGTAATCAGGCTTGACCCTTTAGGTTAACCCAACCTGTGAAACTTGGAACTTCACAAACTGGGACAGTGGAGCACAGCCTCACACACTGGTGAACCATCTCATATTCTTACCCTCTTAAAATCCATTTCCTTTCCATTTCCATGGCTGTCTGTGCTGATGTTGTTCTTATGTAAGGGTCATGACTGATTAGCATTAGCATCTAATATGAAAATAACAGTTTAGCAAAGTGAGGCTTTTTACAGACAAAAGGACTTTTCTGAAGTCTTTCTAAAGGACTTCAGCATATATTGTTTGAGTCACTCCTGAGTGTGAGTTAATGATTTTTCTGGCTCAAATGTATTTCTGTACCCAGATCACATTTGGGAACAATGATCTGAGGAAACTATGGGAGAGTTAATTTATGTCCTGTCTGTCATTCATGACATATTAAATGCTTCCACTCAACAGTACGGTTTTCAGATTAGATCCAACTTCACCTACTGTGGCAATTACTGTTAATGTTTATAGCTGAGATGGGAGAGATTAAACTTGACATTACTAAACAGCATGATATAGTTAGGTGTATTATGGGGAAGGTTTAAAGTAACACATGTATCTTACTAATTTGTTGTTAAGGACCTTTTAAAATTACTTATTTTTAATCAGTTCTGTGTTTTTTTTTTCTCTGACTGAACTGATAGATCAATGCTAATTGTAATCCAATTTCACAGTTTTATCTCTAACATCTATGAATCAGCATTGTCATATATTCAGTGTTATTTCAATATGAATTCCTGATTTCTGTATGAAAAAATCCATTTATTTCCATGCGATGTGACATAAATAATTTTTAGCAAATAATGTTCCTAAAATAATCTTTCCTTATTTTTCTTTTCTTTTTGGACAACTAATACTGGAAATTTTAGACGTGTTGCAAAATATCCAGTAGCTGAAATTCCTAAACATGTTTCACTTCTGGTGTTTCATTTAGTAGTTTTATTTTTATTACAATGTCATGTATTTGTCTGACTTCCTTTAACTCTCTACAAACATAAAGAAGAATATCTTTTGGTTTTAATTTTAATCCATTTTCATCACGTAAAGGCATGAATTATGCAGAATTTTTGAAGCCAGGCTGAGCTCAAAAGCCACATAGTTAACTCAGCAGTTCTGGCAACTGTTTTGTTATTGTTAGTGGTGTTGTATTTTGCAAAACAATTCAAAGGCTATTGTCCTAGGATAGCCTGTTTGGAAAAATATTACTTCAAAGTTACCTACCATTAGAATCCTGAAAAAATCCTTGTACAAGACCAATTGCCTTATGTTCAAATTTTATACTATGAAGTTCAATGCTATGGATGACAGATATGATAAATAATATGAATTCAGTGCTATAAAATGATAGGAGCAATCTCACAGACACTCACTGAGGAATCATTTTGCTTCAGCAGCCCTAGACAGTAGAACTTAAGCCTATTTTGGTTTTGCTACAAAGCTGCTTTTTGGGCTGGGTGAGCATTCATTATGTGCTGCAAAATTAGACCAGAATTTCCCCTACAGTAAAATCAAAACATTGTTTTCAACAATATGTTTTTCACTATTCAAAAAGCAAAGTCGGCAGATAGGACACAACTGGTGAGCAGCACCAGTTGAGGGCTTAGAATAATCTCTGGGGTTCCAGAGCTCCTGTGTGTGTCCATGACCCATGGTGGAGCCAGGAGGCAGGTGGGATCTCCAGGCACTGGGGAGGAGGTCTTATGCCACTGAATGGTTGCCCAGCTTGTGGTTAGCCTGCATTAGATGTTGGGTGAGATGATCGATGTAGGTCCCTTCCAACAGAAATGGTCCATTCCATTCCATTCCATTCCATTCCATTCCATTCCATTCCATTCCATTCCATTCCATTCCATTCCATTCCATCCCCTGAGGGGCTTTAAGGAATGCTGATGTTCAGCACACACATCACGGTTTAAACCAGCTCTTGGTTTAATGGTGAGACGTGGGTAAGAATCCAAACTAGCCAGTTTACAGAGATTTGGGGTTTGGTTTTGGTGGGTATCCCACAACCCCCTTGGAGTTACAGCCCTCTTGAGCAGATTCCACTTGATTCCACTTGACTTCAGAAACACTACAGAAAAATTAATATTTAGAAACACAGCAGCAGTGTCAGACACTCAGATTCTAGTTCTCTAGGGTGGGGTCCAGCTTCACTGAAATTCATGAAAATGGGATTTAAATCAGGATGTGATCCCTACAGCTGCTGTCTTGGGTTACCTTTGCATTTGTAGAAAATAAGCCAGCCTTTTTTAACATCCAGAAACTGCCTGTTTTACACAAATATCTATTTTAAGCATGATATTAAAGACAAGTCTAGACAACATTAAACAAAACTAGACCTTTACACATGACATAAAGGAAAATGGGAACAGTCTCCTAAGGCTTCAACAAAGCATTAAATGTGACATATGAGAAAAATCTGCAGTAAAATGAAATTGTGCAGTGGACTGCATTATTAATACTGTAGTTAAATGTGAACAAATAAGGCAGGGAACTGAATGAATAAATAATCAATTTTAAAAGGTCATTTTAATAGTTCAGAACCTCTCTATGGGATAATTTGGAAAGAAGAAAATATTGTATTTTCGAGCTATTGAAATAAAAACATATTTATAGCTACATAAATGATAACTTTAGGTGAAATTATAGTGCTGGAATGTAAGTTAACAGCTTTGAACTCCCTAAAACTATAGCCTCAAGCACTAGCAAACTAGATATGGACCTTTTAACTTTCCTTGTTAGATCAGTAGAATTCCATACAATTTTCCAGATGAGAATTAGGGGCTTCTGTTCTGGAATTCTCAGCATAGTTTTGGTGCTTCCCAGTCCCTGACTGCACTTGCATATTTTGTTTGATGTTTCTTGTTGCTTTTTTCAGTAAGAAAAATAACTTTATGCTCACAATTCAGACTGCCCTTACAAAGTACTGATAACTGAAATTTGTCTGCTGTATGTTTAACACATAAGGCAGAGCTGAGGATATTTCTGTGATTCAGCACACAGTATGCCGTCAAATCTTTTTGAATAAATCTATGTGCCTGTGTGCAAGTGCTTGTAACAATATTATAACAATAGTATTTCTAAATGGTCACATAGTTGTTTGGTTGGTCTGAGTTGCCGGATGGGGTGGAACAGCTGGATGGAAAATAACACTTCAGCAGTTTTTTGGAAGGTGTGAAAATCATCTAGAATTCAGACTAATTGGTGTATCTCCGGTTGGAGAATACAAGGAAAATAAAAACACTTTTTGACACGCTGTGTTATATCTTTATAAAGTTTATTCATGCACTCACAGCTTTACTTTCTGTTTCCATTTCCTACCATCTTTGGGTTACAGGACATTACCAAGCGATTGCTGGTTGTGTTCCCTTCTGTGAAGGAAAGCTGATCCCTACCACAGGATTTGGGGGACATGAGACACCATGGTTCTCATACCAGGGGTTCACCCCCCTCACCAAGCTAAACCACTGCTTCTAGTGGCAGTGCACCATGTACCACAGCAGGCAATGCCCTCTTTGGCATCTGCAGTTCCCAGCCAGGGGCTGCAGTGCCCACACTGAGCAGCTCTGCAGTGCACACACAGTGGAAGCTGCCCTTTCCATATTTATGTTCTCCAGGTTGTATGGCACCACCTGTTCAGACAAACAATATGGGGGAGAGCTTCCATGTTAGGACTATATGAAGCCAGCAAGTCTGCGCCAGCATGAAAATGTAACTGAGCTGCATTTAGAGGTTATGCCCTCAAGAAGAGTCATGGCTTTCTTTGGCTTACATGTGCCCTCAACTACATTCTTAAATTAACTCTCTCAATATTAGGTAAAAACCCATGTTGGTTACCTAAAGAAAATATTCTTTGCCATGTTGAAGGATACACATAGACTACCTTCAAAATAGGTTTGGCTAGTGGAAATTTTCCAGATACTGTAGTCTCTTTTTCTTTTGCTAGTTTTCTCCCTAGGTATGTCATGGTAGGTACAATCTCCTGTTCATTGCTGTCCTGACACAAACTGTGTACAGTTCAGTTGTGAAAGGACCAAAGCTGCTACTGCTCTGCAAGAACTGTATTTCTGACTACTTTATTGCCATTTCTATCAGCTTTGGTCTTAGAGGACTGCATTATTGAGTCCAACTCAATCTGGAATTGGAAAAGTTTGGATATGGAACTGGAGTCGGAACTTGGCCTGGTATAAGTTGTTTTATAGATATAAAAAGGCCCCTTATGGATCTTTTTAATGGAGCCTCAAATTTCTGAACATGCACATATTCTCTCATAATTGATCTCAACTGGATGCACAATAATGAATTGTAATGTTACATTGGAAAATCCTTAAACTGCTCCAGATGGCCATAAATCAGAAAAGCTGGTGTTGGCTGCTGGCACTGAACTTTGGGACAAGACTTTCAACTTTTAAATCCAAATATTAAATAGGAGTAAACTCACCCAGACCATTGGTATTCTGGTAGGTACAGAAAATCATTACTGTCTACAAAGTTTAGATTTTGGCAAGAAAATACTACAAAACTCTAATATATTATTATAATGATATCTTGAACACTTTCATGTTCTTGAATACCTAAAATAGTTGATAAAGATGAATGAGCTGATTAAACAAAGGGAAGCTTAATATAGCTCTGTGGTGAACATCACTAGTAGTGGAAGAGGAAATGCAGAAAAATGCGTGACATTTTAATTCAATGTTAGAAAAATATACATTTATTAAAAGGTTATTTTGCCTCTACATGCCAATGTTCTTCGTAATTTGCTATAGCTTTTGAATAGTCCTCTAACAAAAGGATGTTATTGCAAAACACTGTAAGAAAAGACACATATTTCACTGATTTTTTGTGGTTCCCACTATAGACTACCCATCATTCTAGATAAATGGGAGGGAAAGGAACAGGCTGCAGAAAACATCAAGCTAAAGAACAGGATGTTCTATGTTCTTAAGTCCCAAAGATACTGCCCTGTATTCTGGGCAGGTTAAAGAAAACAGTGAGCATTCACTGAGCATCTACTTTAAGGATATTTAGGTTACAGCTTATTTTTTCATTCCAGACTTACTGACAATGCTATTTGAAAAGATAATACTTTTAAAAACTAAACGTAAAAAAATACAAATGAAATGGGACAAAAGGTTTTCCTCTGATTTGCTGTCACAGAGGTTGCAGCTGATTTTGAATTTCTGGCTATGGGCAGGAAGAAATAAAAACCAAAAGCAGATAACGCAGCCTGGGATGATGTGCTGGGACAGGGGACAGCAATTATCTAGATGGGAGTGCACAGACATTGGGTCTGATGGAGCACAAGGAGCTTCAGGACAGAACATCTGGGTGTGGCAAACACAGCTGGCAGTCCCAGGTGGAGGGGCTGCTGTCCTTGACTTACAAGGAGCTTTTCAGTTTTTGCTGATGGTGGAGTGAAAGCAGAGGTGTAGGAGAGAGCTCTGGTCTGCTACAGTGAATAACATGGTCAATAACCTCTGAGTTATGACTTCCCTTAATTGCTGTGGAGTGTGAAGAGAACAATGCACTGCATATTGTGCATCTCATCGCAATAATTGACATGATGATATTATCAGGGATAAAAGCAGCAGGAAAAGCAGGAAGTTTTATGAAATTATACTTTTTGATACTTAAAAATCTGTAGGTATCATGCCTGTATCCACAGTCTCTTTGGTATCAAACCCATACCAGTTAATATAGAGCTATTTGAACAGATAATCTCTGTCTTCCACTGAAATACTGTGTGGAACTGTCAAGCTAAGAAGGAATGATCAAAATGTCATCCCTGAAAGAAAATGTTTTCTTATGATGATTTCCTTCTTCTACTGATTCAGTTCTGTTTTTCTGAGTTTGCAAAGACTTTTCCAACATGAATTCCACCTTGCTAAACTGTGAAAATCCTTTTACATATTTGGAAAATATGGTTCCACTAAATATTTCAGATTTTCTAATTTTTTATTAACACTTGAATGTTTTGCTACCATGGTATTTTGTTGTGGTAAGGCACAACAAAAGGCATCAATAATGCCTTTCTTTTACAACTTTATTAATTTATTATTTTTTGTATTCATTGGGATCATTCCAATTAGCTTTGGTGTAAACCTGAACAGAATATGACCTAATGGATCATATTTATTCCTATTATAATTCCACTTAGTTCAGTGGCTTAGCTAAAGGGTAATTTTTTTCTTACATATAATAATATTTAATTTTTATAGGGAGGTGAATTTTGAAAAGGTATTCCAGATAACTTTACTTTTCATTACAGCAGACAGTAGCTGATATTTCCCTGACAATACCAAAAATAAAAACAATTTTGCTTGTTCTTGCTTCAATGCATTTCAATTTTAAAACAGCTTCACTGTTCTCAGAAGAAGACTTTTTTGTAATCTGATTTATAGTGATTCCAGGCACTTGGCTGAAAGCAAAAGGGGGAGGAAGAAAGGAAGAAGTCTAAAGGGCAAAATCAACTAGGATTCAGCTCTATTTATAAACAGAAACACCATAATATGATGCCTTCATTGACAGTTGTCTCCATGCTGAAATGACATTATGACCAGTTACAAGATCTGAAATGAATTATAAACCATCAAAGGAAATTAGCTTTTACTGATCCATTCAACTAGATCAATAGCTACAGCATTTTATTTCTATGGGGTGATCTATGCTGTAACTTATTTGTGTAGAACTAGAGTTTTAATGACATTACCTATCATTTTTAATAAGAATGTGCCAAGACAAATTCTGCAGGCTGTTACAAAATGAATAGGAGTACTAATTAAACACACTTGCTTGGCATTCCTCTCTTTTCATGTGCTGTGCAATGAAAAATTCTCAAGAAGGGAAATACCAATTACACTATTCCAAGAAAAGGCTGTAGCTGGAACAATGTGTATTTTTAAGGTGTGACATTGTTAACACCCAGTGGATCCTTAAAAAACGCCCCGCCATCCATTTTGTTATCCAGGCAACAATTCAGAAGCACAGGAAAATACTTAAAAATACAGAAATATAAAAGCCTTCAGAAGCTTCCTATGGGGTTGTCACAAAACCTTTAGAGCAAGCTTCCAAAACCTAGCCAAAAACTATCAGAGTATTCTTTTCTTAGAAACTAAATGATAGTGTATACAATACAGATTTTCTAAGCCGAGAATATAATTAGTACAGCCACAAATGTACGCACTGATCATTTTGCTATTATTGCTTCAATTAAAATTCTGGGTTTTAACCATTTCCAAACTGCAGGTAGAACAGGGAGAATTTTCAAAGCATCTTTTACTTGGAAGAATACATTGTCTTGGTATTGTCTGGTTTCTCCCTACTGAAAAGGCAGATAGCAGTAAAAGGCAAAAACACTCAGGGTGACACTTTCAAATGCTGTAGGTACATATGTGTGGTTGGCATCTTTTTTTGGTGATGTACACAGCACCGATCTATTCAGGCTATAATATCTTGTCTTCTTTCTTTACATCAAAGATTAAAAGCACCTAAAAGCAAGAGATTTAATGTGTAGGACTCATGTGAGTCCAGATGGGAACTGAGCACTGCCTTAAGAGGACTGACAAAAGGAAAATGGAGTCCTCTTGCCTGAGATTTTACAGACCTTCATTTCATCCTCCGTCTCCAGACTGAAGGGATTTACTTTCTTTTATCCTTCCTCACATGGAAAATATACTGTACCTGTGACCATTCTTCTACTTTTCTGTGAAGTCTGCTGTTGCTCTTAGATCTTCCTGAGATGGGAGAACAAGCAGCAATTGCCAAATTAAAAACTCTTCATGCCACAGCCATCCTATGTACCCGATCTCACTGATACAGAACATGGCACTGTAAAAGCTTAGACTGGACTCCCATTGCTGCAGCCCCTTCTTCAGTGCTGTCCAGCTTTTGTGAGTAGCCATCATGAGCAAAGTCAGGTGTAATATATCCTGTTTATCTGAAAGTAGCAAGCACGTAGTTTGTTATGATCAGGTCTTCATCTGGGAAAAAGAGGACTAACAAATGGGAGATGGAGAAAAGAGTTTTTGCATACTGATATGCAGCTGAACAGAATGAATGTAAAGAACATTACGTGCGATCAAAACCGGGTGGTAGTGTCTCACCTCCATTTTGAACAGGTAAAAATTACTCTAGACGAGGGAAAGTGGTGAGAAGAATGTGCCTGGAATTCCAGAAGAGGCAACATAGGCCACAGGTTTTGGGTTGGGCCCACTTCTACAAAAATGCTCTGAGAAGGCTGCTTTAGCTCTTAGGATAATTTTTCTGCTTTTTTTCCCCCTGAGAGTTCTCTTCAGACTTTATGAAAGAAAGAAAAAATGTTGTTTGGAAGAAGAAAGGTAGCCAAAGAGGTGGCAAAGAAGACAGAGGATACTATACAAGCTTTTAGCCTAGAGGCATATCTCATATCTTCTTGTGACTGTGATACTCTGAATGTGAGAGTTGTTTGAATTTTCCAGTGATAAGAGTGATTAAGCATGCACTGCATTAGAGATCCTTCGATTCAAAACCAATGGAGTATGTCTAAGTTCATTCCCAGAAAACAGCCAGAGAAATGCAGATAGCTGCCTAGCTGACTGCCTCACATATTAAATATATTGGCTTTGAAAATAGTGAAACTTATCCCATTCATGAACAAGTTGCTGAAAAGGTTTATGCTGTATGAAAGTCAGTAACAGATGACTTTCACAGCCCTGCCAGCATTTAAAGTAATTTGTGGGAACTTCAGCTGATAAAATAAATTTCAGTTTTCTGACATTTATGGAAAATAATATACTTTCAGTATTTCATATTGATAGAGCAGAGCTAGGATTTCATTAAATTCTCCAGATCAAGCAAGTACAGCTATAAAGTTGCTGGGCTGCTTTTCCTGTCTTTTAAAGAGGCACACCTTGAAAATGGATGTTCTACCCAAGAACATAGTTCTGGAAGAAGCATCACATTTTCTGTATATTAAGACTTGAAATTTCTCTGTTTCCCCTGTTTATCCAAGCATATGCAGAGGTTTTTTGCCCTCTTCACACCCAGAACAGCATACAAGTTAAGCATTTTTCTTCTTTATAGGATGTGGCACAATTTTCTACTTGGAGCAGAACATACAGCAGCTCTTTGTCAGTCAGGCTGCCAATCACACATCCTGAAAAGAAGCACATCAACTTTTAGGGGTGAATTAATGCTTCTGATGTTAGCTTGCTTGAAGAGCAGATCCCTACACAAGCATGTACCCATTCCAGAATTTTATCTCAAATTCCTTAGAGTTTAATAGCCTAATTTTAAGACTTATAGCAATCTAATGAGCAGGAAAATATATCCCTTGTGCATTCAACATTAGTTGTCCTGCTGAAAGTTTATGGGATGAAATGGGCCTCTGCCCAAGGGATGAAGTCATGAATTTATTTTTACGTAAAAGCGGAAGGAAAATATTCAATGCCAATACCTACAGTTGTCCAAAGGCTGCATGATTTCCCTCCTTTCCTACTTCTATCTCCTGCAAGTTCTTTCTGGATATGTCATTCTGTAATCCCTTATGCCCTCTCTTCATCTATATCTGTGTGTAAAAATAATTGATAAAAAGGGGTAAGAAAATGAAAGAATTGTCTGGATGGAACAGAAGCTAAACAGGAGTGTCATGAGTAGTTTTATGTTAACCAGTTACTGTACTGAAGCAGGGAAAGCTACAGCTGTGACAGCTCAAAGCTAAGAAGGGAGCCATTTGGAAGTAACTAACTAAATAACTAAAAAATGAGGATCTGAAGAAGCCATGGAGAGAGAGAGAAGTATAAGGGTACTTGCTATTAGGAGCTGTAGCTATAGGTGCCCTGGAGACAGGGACCATCCATCAACAACTTGCTAACAGGGTAGAGGAACAAGAATTTTTTTTACATGCAACCTGTTCCAGATAGAAGGCACTTTGCATTTCTCATTGCAAAAAGTGACTTACACGATAGCAAAAATAATTTGCACCCAGTCAGAAAGTTTCTAAGAGCTAGAAATTTACATCCCACTGCCAAAAAAAGACTGGAACCTTTGGTAGGAGACACATCTGAGGAACTGCCAGTAACTGGGGATGGGGTATGTCCCTGAGGATCATTTCTGCATTTTTTTTATATAAACCCTTCAAATGCTGGGTACTAAACACTTCTCTCAAATGGGCATCTCTTCAGGGCAGGAAAGCGTTCAACTGAAATGGCTAAATATGTCAAAACACATTTATTATTCTGTACTGAATGGTATAAGTGAAGTGGATCAAGGGAGAAGAAAAGAATAACATAGCAAAATAGGTACTTACTGTACTATGAGCAGCTGTATAGTTAGGGAGCTTATATAAATTATAGTGTATTGGATTTCAGACAAGGTCACCAGATTTACCCAGCACAAGACTGATGAATTCAGAAGGAAATGAGAAATATTACTTCAGTACAAAAAGAACTTCAATCCAGCCTGTACAGTCCTTCCCTTTGCGTAGCGCTGATTATGTTACCAGCTTAGTCAGGGAATTTCAAAGTAGCAAATGAGGTGCCACACTGCCATTGAAAGAGCCTCCCTTTAACAATACAAACATTTACATCTGAGGCTTTAGTTAACAAAACACCTTTTTTATGTGCTTTTTTATCTCCCTGGTTTCTGCTTGCATCATCCTGATTTGACTGTATTACAGCATCAGCTTTCAAACTTGTTTTCTTAGTCCATGAAAGGAAAAGCACTAAAATTACACAAATGGAAACTGCAGGTAGTTTTTCAAGTTTTTTGTTGTTTTGTGTTTGGCCTGAACAGATACAATAAACACCTTACAAGAAGCAATGAGCTGGACAGAACTTTCTTGTTTGATTGACAAGGCTTCATTTGGAGTTATGGGGAACAAAAGAAAGGGCTCTGATCAGTCATTTCCTTTTTTCATTTTTTTTTTAATATATATTATCAATGAAGGTACTAAGTTTCACAGCCTGAAGAATTCAATAACTTAAATAGGATCAATAAAGTAACTAAGCTAACTGTGAAAACTGTCCAAAACATGGAAAAAAAAGGAAAAGAAAGCAATAGAGAAATGCTATCTCATTATGTTTCTGTGTTTTTAATTGACAGTTCAGAGCTATGACAATCTAAACAAATGAAGTATCTTAAGCAAAAGAGTAGCTGTCAAACCCACTGTTGGGTTTGTGTTCCCAACTCATTTATGCATGTTGCTTTACAGATGATAATAAATAGCATCAATGTTGACACACAAAAGACATAAGTGCCTACTCTTTTTTACAGAAGACCCATGTGCAAACTGGGAATTTTTCAGATTTTCTGGACACTTTTATGAGATGTCTGAGCTCTACCCAAGCCTTGAGATCCAGAAGGGAATTATTTAGACATCAGGAGTCTCCTCCGGCAGGGAAGCAACGCAGTACATATGTGTTGAATGATCAATAGGCCATGAACAGGAGATGCCATTCCTCTGAATCCCAAAGGCAGCCCTCCCCTTTATCTTAGCCTACGAAGCACCCTAGTCAGACACAGCTGTGCACAGAACCAAAGGCAAAGAGTAATTGCCATTTTTGATACACTAGGAAGTGACAGAAGGTTGCAGGGCCTGTCAACCTTCTTTGGTGAGCCAGCAAACACTGAGGTGCTCGACAGCCCTGCTTGCTGCTTAAAGCTGAGAGCAAATCCCAAGGTGCTGCAGAGGCTGCCTGGCTCAGCTCTTGAGTGGCATATCCTGCGATGCCAGTGGGCACTCAGCGCCAGCCTGCGCTAGGAAGTGCTCTGCGCCTCGCCACATCTCCCCCCAGAGAGCAATCGCAGAGTCTCATGTAAATAATGCATTTGGAGATTACTTTTATAGCAGGAATCCGTTCTGATCAAACTAAATTTTTGCTTCATGAAATATTAATTCACACAGGGATTCCATTTCTTTTCTCAAAACTTTCAGTCATCATACTGCATATTCTTCAAAGGTGACCTTACAGAAATATTTTGGTACTCTGTTGTAAATGACCTAACCTGCTTCTTTTTGGTCACTGTAATGGAGCTTAATGAGAATATCTCTTCACCTATGCCTGGTCACACAAAGCTGTCTATGGGAATATATTATCTAACTTATTTTGACATTCAGAATATACACGAAAAGAAGGAGGTTCTTGCCTTTTTATCTGCTCTGCTAAATCACAAAACCACTATTAAACTGCAAAAGGTTAATGAAGTCCAGACTTGTCTGTCAGGTTCCAAAGTGGGAAAAATGTCAATTGCCGTTACTTAAAAATGTCATTAGCACATCCGTTTAATTATGTATGAGAGACATGGTTACCACAGAGACTCTTGTGCCATGCTAAGGAAAAAATTTTAGAAGTGGGGCTGGAAGTCCCTGATTAACACCCTGCCCGCTCTTGCTCCCCCAGCTCTGTGTGTGCATGCAAACACATATATGTACATTATGATCATTACTGGTGAGTCTGATTTAGGAAGATATATGTGAGAAAATAAAGGAAAAAATATGTTTGGAAAAGAGGTGTTCAAAGCTTGTGGCTGGAAATGGCAATTACTCACAATTTTGTATCTGCTCTCAGAACAGGATGTGGGAACTATGAGTTCATGGGACTAAAGAGAAAAATACTTACCTTCTTGATCCAGCTAATGTTCTGTCAGATTTATCCACCTCAGTACACGTGGGTGGCCAGTACTGTTTCCATGCAAGACTGCTCATTGTGCATGGCAGCATTAGGGTTGCAGCTGGTGATGAGGCTTGAATGTCTTACATTTGCCCAAAGCAGGAGGGCTACATTTCTGACTGATATGACATTTTGCCAGCAGACAGGTTTTGATTTTAAAAGTTAGCTTCCTTACCATAGGAAAACCAATGACTTCAGATAACAAGACAAAACCACAGAACAGGGTGTTACACTTGCTTTGGAAAGAAATCTACTTGTTCAACATTTTTGGGCTTCAGAAGGCTTCAAATGCTTTTTAAAGATAATTCTTTGATATTTTTCAGCCTTTCACTATTGTGCTGTTCTCTTCACTATACTAAGAGGAATCACGGAATAGAGTTGAAAGGCACCCATCAGTATCATTAAAATCCAGCTCCTGGCCCTGCACAGGACAACCCCAAAAGCCACATCATATGCCTGAGAGCACTGTCCAAACACTTCTCAAACTCTGTCAACCTTGGTGCTGTGACCACTTCCCTGGGGAGCCTGTTCTAATCCCTAAACAGCTTCTGGGTGAAGAACCTTTCTTTTGCTAATATCCAACCTAAACCTCCCCTGACACAACTTCAGGGCATTCCCATGGTCCTGTCCCTGGTCACCACAGAGAAGAGATCAGTGCCTGCCCCTCCTCTTCCCCTCATGAAGGAGTTGTAAACTTCAATGAGGTCTCCCCTCAGTCTCTTCATTTCCAGGCTGAACAAGCCAAGTGACCTGATCTGTCCTCATACAGATTCTCCTCAAGACCCTTCACCATCTTTGTAGTAGTAATTTCTTGAAAAATTTGTAGCAAAACAAGAAGTCCCTCCTGTACTTAAGCAAAATCTACAGACTTTAAACTGTATCTAAGAAAAAATACAAATATATATGTGAGAAGTCTATAGAAGTCTTTCTTGAAATGCCAGATCCAAATCTGGACTCTGACTTCTGTCCTAGCTCCAGATGGTGTTTCCCAGTATAACT
Source organism: Promerops cafer (assembly GCA_013398275.1). NCBI lineage: Eukaryota > Metazoa > Chordata > Aves > Passeriformes > Nectariniidae > Promerops > Promerops cafer. The sequence goes on from VZSE01005694.1 coordinate 2,557,650, forward strand.
CTGCTTTCAGTTGCTTTGGCTTTTGTCAAACTTGAATGCAGCTGAAAACGTAAATCACCTAGGCCGTGTGCTATTCAGCAGTATCATAATGATGGCAGGATTTTTGGGGTTGTGACATCTGTGTAGAATCATGTCTGCTGCTTGGAGCTGTGGCTGCTGTCAGCTCTGTGAGTCACCGTGAGGCTGCAGGCGGTACAGGGGAGCCCCCTCACTGAGGCCAACTTTTATGCTACAGTTTACACACATTCCAAATGCATTTTCTGAAACTGGCAACAGGTGCAAAGATAGCCAGCCTGCAGCCCTTGTATGGTGCAGTTTGGAAACAGTCCTGATGCAGCTCTGGCACCGCAGTAGTGCTGCTTGGCTGTGCTTATGCAAAGAGGCTGCCCTGCTCTGAGCCTTGCCTGCAGGCGCAGCACACCAGCCTGGCTGCAGCAGGGATGTAATCCCTCATCACCATCCCTCAGCAGGGCTTCCTCTGCCCCTGGGGTAGCTCCAGTCCAGAAGCAGCCCACAAAAGGGTGCCACATGACCTGTAGGGTTAGGAAAGTTGATTACAGCTATGGGTTAAGGAGAGTAATGTACCCAGAGAGTTATAATTTTCACTCAAGAAAGACAATTTTTCACTTCAGATTTTTACTTACTGTAATCACCTATAGTAATTTTTTTACAGAGTAAATACTGAAACAGCTCGAAAGGCAGTCTTCTTATGGAGAAGGAGGGGCTTTCTTCCAAAGGTTATTTCCTTTTACCCCACTGAAGAATGATCACAGAAATCTGTCTAATCTCTCTGTTTAGAAAATCTGGGTGACATTAGGGTCAGGCTATTCTTCAGTGACAGCTGGCTTGCATAATCACTGTGTCATACTACCTGGCTCATTTTCTGTTGGTGACTGAAAACCCTGGAGAGGGTAATTGGAGTTGACCATTGGAACATTTTCATTGTAACTGAAGAGAGCCATTATAGCTTTGCTATTGAATATACTTGTCTCATCTCACTGGGTATGCTACAAAAATACATATTGGCCTGGGTTTTTTTTTTCTGTTCCAAGTGCTAGCTTTTCCCCTTTTTGATTATGTTTTTCTATGGACAAATTTAATGGAATGTGATACCACAGTGTAGTATAGTGTCATGTTGTTCTAATGGCTTCTGGCTCCCAGCTTTTCCCACCAAAGATCTCTTTATCTTTTATTGGTAAATTACACACTTGTGAAAAATCAGTATTTTATTCTCTGAAGCAAATTTGATGGTGTGTCTATAAGTGGATATTTTCATCGAGAAGAATAATTTAATCTTTGAGGCCCTAGATTTTCATGACTTTAAAAAATTTCTGTCAAAATGGGTTTACAGTCTGAAAGATCAATATTGGGAGCAGATAAATATCTTAGGCAAAGTGAGGAAGAACACCAGTTGCATGAATACCAGATTTCAGTGAAAAGAACATGGGTAATAAGCACCAGATCCTCTTTCCTCCCTCTGAATAATAAAGCATTTTGCACTGCTTAATAACAAATCTCACACACTTGCAAAACAAACACCATATACCTCGATTCAGTGATGAATAAAATTAATTGTATGCCATTAGTTAAAAGCGCTAATTCAGGCTTTTAGTGTTCCAGGGTTTTATTTCTTGTCTTCTCTAGAAAAGTTCATTTGAATGGGATTGAACATTGAGGACATAAATAATGACTTGCGTTATTCTCATTGTTCTGTTTGTTCTCATTTCTTGTATTTTCTGAGAAATCTACATCACACACTAATGACAGCAGCTCCTTTTCAATAAGAAACAGACCTTTTGAGAATTCATAGTTAAAGCATACAAAGGAACAGTGTGTTGAGAGTTCTCTTTCCATCTTCAGTTTTGCTATATTTATCTTCTCAAATCCTTTGTATATCAACGAAGTAGAAGTAAAAAATTACAAAAATAGGCCTTTCACTTTATCAACTCAACTGGTATATGATAACATGCATAAGTTGTGTGTGAGTCCATTTCTTTCTTTCAGTGCTCCTGTTTGGGGAAGAAAATGTTCCTTCTTTGGGTAATAACTATTTTGAGCTCTGGCACAGACCTCAGATTCTTAAGAGATCATTTATATTACAAAGGCTCACTCTGTACTTCCTCAGTGCTTAGAGGCACATTTCAGCTTCCAAACCAAAATCTTTTTATGTTTTTTAAAACAAATTAGGGGTTTTACTTAGGGTTTTTAAAAAGAAGGAAAAAATCATGTATGATTTTTTAAAGCCAAATTAATATACTAGTCTTTCTAAAACAGAGAGAAAGTTGTTCCATTCTTCTCTACTTTTCCAGTAGTTCTCTGAAATATATTTGACCCTCACGCAGTGTCTCTCTAAAAGGGATTGTATTTCTTAAGGCCAAATGGGAAAATGATTCATAACATCCTATTCAAGATGACAACTGGGCTGATGGTCTAGCTAACTACATATCTATTTCCAAATGTACTAAATTTAAATGGATGTGATTGCAGTTTTTAGTACATACGTGATGTTGCATGATGGCCAGACAGATTAGACACATTCTTGCCATAGAAGAGTCTAGTGCATAAGGCAGTGTTTATTCACACAGCTTAGACCACCCCATTCAGCCTTTTTGCATAGATGCTCAGTTCACTTGTAGTACAGGGGACTTGTGTCAGGGACTGTTTTCATAAAGGCTGATGAAAAATTCACCCAAAAAACAAGGAAGCAACATGGTAAATATCCTGCCATATTATGAAAGGGCTTTCTATTCTAATATCTGAAAGCAGCATTTTGATCTTCAGTATTGGTTTGGTAAATTTTCAAGTATTCTATTTGACCTTTCANTATCTATATCTAATATCTGAAAGGGCTTTCTATTCTAATATCTGAATTTCTATTCTAATATCAGCATTTTGATCTTCAGTATTGATTTGGTAAATTTTCAAGTATTCTATTTGACCTTTCATAAAAGATGTATTGCTCTGTTTGAGCCGATATGTTATCAAGGTGGAAAACTGTTTGTCCTTCTTAAATAACCAAAGGAATGAACCTCCTGTACTGAAGATAAATATAGTTCAATGAGACAAGAATAGGAGGAAGAGAATCTGTTTGGAAGTATTTTAAGACATCCTTTCTTTTCCATTATTAGTGCTTGATTCCTGTCATTTTACTTGACTTAAATAATTAACTTACATCCAGTTTGGTGCTTTGATTCATGTTTATAAAGTTTAATATTCGTGCTGTTATGTGCTTTCAGTTTTTGGGAAAGGCACTTGGCTATGTCAGTGGGTACCCTGTCCCCAATGAACTGTGTGAGATATGTTTGCAACTGCCCCTGACAGAGCAAGCCCAGCTGCTCTGCAAGATGTGGCTGCAGGCAGAAGAAGGGCAAAGTAAGAACAGAACAAGAAAAGGAGAATAAACCACCCAGAAGCTGTTACATATTATCCTGGGGAAAGGTGCTTAGGGAGGAAGCTGAGATGCTGCAGGAGCCCTTTCAGGAGAATCAGATCAATGGGAGTGATGGATAACTTGTCTCCAAATTATATTTAGGGAGAGAGAAATTGTAGAGATGAATTTAGCAAAAAAAATTTTTGAGCAAATTTAGCCCTTCTAATTAGGCTCAACGATCACTTCAGAGGTTTGATTTTGCCCCACACTATTCTGATTAACAGTTTCTTACTCCTTCCATGAGGCTCAGCATGACTGGATCTTTCTGTGCACCTGGATGGCCCAAGCAAGTGAAATTCCAATAATTTTGTATTTGTGCGTGGAAATACAGAATCATTTTAGCAGCCAGGAGATAGCTACTAGTAGAAATATCCAGATGTTATGCAACAAATTTAAAACAATTAATATATTTTCTCTTGAAATGACATATACCTGTGGTCATTTCTCAGGAGTGTTTTAAATAATATAAAATCCTGTGTGTTCTTCTGGGAAAGTCTTTCCTACTGTATTAATTTTCTATGCCTATTGTCTAAGTAGCTTCTACCTACTGTTCTCATGCACCTAAAAGACTCTATGTGTGCAAGCCAGGTAGCTACTGGGGCAAACAAGCACGTGAGAGACAGCAGCAGATCCCACTAGAAAAGGCTCTGTACCTCCAGCTGAACCAGGCTTAAAGAGGTGTGAGTTATGTTTCTAATTTTATTACTTTATTGACTTCCACTTTGGAGCTGTCAGTCAGAGCCATACTGCCTAAAAGGCAGCAGAGGCTTCATGTTGACCTGAGAGCCCGTTCAAAGCATCTGCCCAAGGAGCTGGAAAACTGAAACACTGTCAGGTGAAGAAATGTACTGATGGTATGCACAAGGCACTGTAAAACCTGTGCCTTAGAAATGTGTTACTGGTTTAACCCCAGCTTGCAACCAAGTACCATGCTGCCACACACTCACTTTCCCCTGGTGGGGTGGGGAAAGATTCACAGCATCATGGAATCATAGAATGTTAAGGGATTGGAATGGACCTTAAAGATCACCTTTAAGGTCCCAAATCCTTGCCGAGGGCAGGGACACCTCCACATAGACCAGGTTGCTCAAGGTACTATCCAAGCTGGCTTTGCACACTGCCAGCATCCACAGCTCCCTGGACAACCTGTTCCAATATCTCACCATCCTCACAGTAAAAAAATTTCTTCCTAATATCCAACTGGAATTTGATAAGTAAAAGTGGGAAAACTAATGGTTGATACAAAGGCGCTATACTGGTTGAAATAAATGAAAATAATAATAAAGTGAAAATAATAACAATAATAAATAAAATGAAAAACAGGAAGGGAGAGAGAGAGAGGAGTAAAACCCATGAAAGACCAGTGATGCACAATGCAGTTGCTTCACCAGCTGCTGACTGATATCCAGCCTGTTCCCGAGCAGCAATCTGCAGCTCTGAGCCAACTCCCCTGGTTTATACACTGAGCATGACGTTCCTGTGGTATGGAACATCCCTTTGGCCAGTTCGGGTTGGCTTTCCTGGCTGTGCTCCCTCCCAGATTCTTCTGCACCTGCTCACTGGCAGAGCATGGGAAACTTAAAAGTCCTTGACTACTGAGCAACAACTAAAACATCAGTGCATTGTCAATATTATTCTCTCACTAAATACAAAACACAGCACTGTACAAACTACTAAAAAGAAAATGGGCTCTATCCCAGTGAAACCAGAACAGTGGGAAACACAAGTAGAGACACCTTTGTGTGAGAGATGGATGCAGCTGTAAATGTGTCACTGCTACACCATCTGCACATCACTCATAACTGCTTAATTTGGGAGAAGTTTGGAAATAAAACTCTTCATACAAATAACAAAGAAAAGGCCTTTCCTTTTATGTTACTTCTTTCATTGCTTAGGTCCTCCAAAGTTCTGCTAATACTACATTCCAGGGGCAAAAGGTATTCTAGGAGTGTTTTCCCTTCTAATGCAGCAATTTTTGTGTGAGTAAATGCTCCCTTTTTTTAAGGATTTTGATATATGAGGGGTTTCCTTCCAGTGTTTATTTACAGGTAGCTTGAATCACTTATGTCTCAGTTTTGGATCATTTTATGAAATTAATTAAATTTAAAAGGTCATCTGAATCACAAGGCTGTAATCTAGAATTTCAGATCTGCAAATTCTAAAAATAGAAATACGTTTTAGAAATATCTTTGGTGGTGTCTTTTTTGGGACTTTTTTTGGTTGCTTGCTTGCACACTTGGCTTTCTTTTCAGCACAGATGTAGTGCAGATGGATGCTTTGCAAATATCTCTATGTCTCTATGGTATTTGGGAAGGTATCTAAACACTGGCCAATGCAAGTCCATTTTTTAAGATTACAAAGCACAAGATGCTGTTTAGCTCACAGTGCTTAGCTGTTAACTGCGGAAACTTATTTCAAAAGGAAAAGGAAGACACTATGGAGGGGAAAAAATATTTTCCTGTAGCATGTTTGCTCCAAACCCAGTGGATGTTACAGTAAAATACCTGGATCTCATCTGAGTATTGATATCAGGCCAAGATGAGTATTTGGGACCGTGATCTAAAGCAACATGACACTTCACCCTATTTCTGAAGTCTGAAAGACAGACCAGTGTTCACCTACTTTCTTTGAAACCCACCAATGTCCACTTTGTTCTGCTGTTTGGATGGTCCACCTGTGATTCCAGCTCATGCACTGGTAACAGAGAAAATGTAACTGCACACCCCTGCAGCAGATGAACATGAACTCTTCTGCATCATCTACACAAATAAAACGTAGCATATCCTATCTCAAGTTAGATACATCCTTGAAACATCAAGGTCAGTAGCAATTGCTTTGTGCTTCATGTAGGATCAGTGGAGAGGAACAATCATTGCAGGAGGTCACTCTGGTCTTCACATCTGAATGCTCTGCAGAAATACTTGTCTCTCTTGCTTGCCAGGCTCTTCATTGCCAGTAACTTAGGTACTCCTTCCAAGATGTTGCTTAAAGCATTTGGAGGCAAACCTGATTACAAAACCTGAGGCATTGCTATGAGTGGGAACACCAGCAAATTTTTCTGAAATATTCATTTTCTTTTCTGTGGCTGAAGCCTGATGTTGATGTTTATTTCTAAATGAGAGAAAAAGATTGGAATGATTACCCCTGTATTACCAGTAGGTGTTGTTCTCTTTCCTTAAAAAGTCCTTTCACAGTGTTCTGTTTCTGAATTCACTGGAAATGATCATTTGGGGTACATCAGTAGAGGGAAGAGGAGAATGAGGTGCTAACTGTAACACATTTAAATGTACATATACTAGATTCCTGCTTCCTTCAAATGGGAATTATATATTCCCTCAATTATAGCTGCATGAGAACACACAGGACATATGTGTTTCTCTTTACATCACTTTTATGCTACTTTATACTATACACTTTAGATCATTTGATTAAGTGGGATTTTGTGTAAAGACCTGTTCTTGAATGATTAAGAGGAAGGTATTAGTGGTTTCTTTGGTACATTGATCTGCTTGCTGTGTGCTTGTCATGTTGCACATGCTAGGGGGCTGCTGAATCTGGCAAACTGGCAGAGGTGAAGCTGCAACATCTCCACACAACCAGTAACAGGGCTGAGCACATATTCCCAGTAGGCACACATAGAGCACAAGTACACATTACACATATGCACATATACACAGCCTCAGAGAGAATACAGACAGAATTGTGGCTGTGCTCCACGCAAGAGGCTCTGCCCAGCCCTGTGTGTGCTGGGGATGGGTGGCAGAGCAGTGTGTGAAAGCCAGAAACTGCACCAAAGGTGGCTGAAGAAAGTTTCAAGGATCAGAGTGTGAGCTGTGGTGAGTCTTCAAGACTGGTAGCTCATCTTCATCTATGTTGTCATCCATTTTCTTTAAATAATCAGCCGCTGGCCTTTTAGCTTCCATTTATCCAGTCATCACTCTGACAGGAATTTCAATATATGATAAGTTGCATGCACCACATTAAGCAGAACTGATAAATTAATGAAAAAATGGTTTGGGAGACTGTTGACTGAACAAGAATCTGATTAGCCAATACCTGCCCTCTTATTATTCACTGCTTATATATGATCCAACAACTGAAAATGTGGTGTAGATAACTATTTTAAGAAAGCAAACTTCAGGCTTTTAATCATGATTATGAACAGCAAGAAGTTATCCTATCATTCCACTTTTGTTGAAGCAGAAGTAATTTGTTTTTTAACAATTTTCTGTACCAATACCTACTGCTGCAGGTGCTGAAGCTCTGCCCACATCAGAAGCATTATCTTTTCTTTCCGTTCTGGCGGATGAGAAAAGGAAATCTGCTTTCCATCATTGCCAGATGAAATACTTGCAGTCATAGCTCCAGTGATAAGGCAACGTCAAGTGACTTTTTAAGTGACTAATGACAAAAAAGAAGTGCCTTGATTAAATCCAGCTTTGATTAAGCACTTGAATAGTCACTATGATCAATTTGTGAATAATCCAGGGATCAAAGAGAATCATGAATATGCTTGGTCTAACCCTTCCAAGTAACAAGTATGTCAGTATAAAGCAGGATCAGGAGCAATTTGTGAACAGAGAAGTGTTAAATCTGTCAGTCAACTGGTCATAGTGAGTAACATGACCAGCTCCAATAGCAGAGAAGAGACAGAGCACTTTCAAAATAGAAAAATCCTCTCTTTTTTTTCTGACAGGATCTAAGAGAAATCTGAGAGAGCTGCATTAAATAGCAGAGTTGAAACAATCCCATGAAGAATGTATCATTAGTGCTGCAACACTGGCAGCCTAAGAAATGACTGAGTAGAGGTCACAGGGATTCAGCTCCAGGGCAGAGCTGCCAGGAAAGTCTTCCTGAGCAGACCTATGATGGCTTTGACAGGTCTTGAGTCTGCCTCTGAGCCTGGGGGAGCACAACTTGAGGCTTTTGAAGCTTTCCTTGGGTTCACCTGGGCTTCATTCAGCCTTCCTCAGTGTAGTCTTTCTTCCCCATGCTCTTCCTCCAGTATAAGCTGTATTTCAGGAGTAATGACTAATCATGAAACTGGTATGTAAGGGCTGAATTTCCTTCCATAAAACTCACAGACATATCCATTGTCGTGTGACAGTACAGGACACCCAATGCAGAAAGTCATGGACAGAGCAGAGACAAAGGAGGGAGGACAAAGGCAGAAGAACTGAGGCATTTCTAACTTCACAGTTAATTCAAATGGCTCAGTGCATCTGAACTACCCACAAACAACATTGCCAATTTTTTAATTTTTTTTTGTAAAATACTCCATTCTCACTCTAAATGGAAACATAAAACAAACTAAATGAAAAATGCAGCACCAACAACAATCACCAGATCATCCCCAAAATATAACAACAATCTCAGCTCAAATCCTCTCTGAAGCAACTTTTACCCCAGAAAGGGAGGAGAGCCAGAGACATCACAAAGGCCATTAGGACATAGTTTCTGGCATATGCAAGCATTCAAATAACAGCTCATGAGGTCTGAAATTGCCAGCAGGTATCTCTGGATGATATCAGACACGACTGAATGCATAATACTTCCGGATGAAAGCATATAACTACACAATATGTTCCAAGATAGATCCCTGGCAGGACTTTGAAATTACTTACCACTGGAAATGTTGTAAGTATTTAGTTGCTGAAACAAAAGCCTCAGCTCAGATGTCTAAAATGCTTTTGGGAAGTGCAACCCTATGAGGTTAGGAAGCAAAAGTAAATCACTGGTCAGCAGATATAAACAGGTCGCTCTGGACTGTGCCAGGACAATTTTACTGCTCTATTGCAAACCTGGGACAAGCTCTTGTTTTTATTGTAGCTTTTGCCTTTTCAAGTCCTAGGTTTAAAATTTGCAGTCATAGTTTTGTCAGAGCCAAAAAGCCTTCTGGATAAAATATATAGACATAGTTCCGGCTTCCAGACATTGTGAGATTCAGTTCCTGGTTTATGGCTGTAAAATTTTTTGAGTCTCTGAACAGTTACTTAGTCACACCTTCTAACCAAGGCTAATAGTACCGTGACAAAGTTCTTCATTAAAGGGGAGGATAAATGGTTCCTTAGCCTCCTGCTCGTCTCCATAGACACAGCCAACCCACTTTTCACTAGGTTCTTTACAGACTTCCACTGATGTTTTGGCTACCATTGTACCTCTTCTCCCAGTGAAATCTGCCCTGCACTTGGGCCATGTATTTACAGTTGCGTTTTGCCTACTGGTAGTCCTTTCCCCCCAGTGATAATGTGTGACACTGCTGAGTGTGAAGTACTACCGATTTTTTTACTACTTTTTAGCCATCCTCGTTAAAAGTAGAATGCAGGAGCTAGTAGAATGCATCTATGTATGAATGTATTTATTCCTTCAAGGCTTTAAAAAAATAAGATTGCTTTGATTCATGGGTATGTTGAAAAGTCTGAGGAGTGTGAGGTGGTGTAGTTAAGAGCCTGCATATGTTTCTTGATGTGACATCCCAGCCCCTACAGGATGGGGGACCAGCAAGGGAGCAGTGCAGTGCGGGGAGCTCCACTCCTTCTGCAGGAAAAACTCCTGGAAGGAGGTCTAAGAATTGCCCCAGAGCTACATTTCTGCACCAACCTTTCCACCATATTGTAATGGTTCTGCAGCTCCTCTCCTACCCCTCTCATTCACATGGTTCTGGTAGGTGCAGTCCTGCCTGCAAACACAACCTGGCCTGCACCAGAGAGGAAATCAATGATACTGGGATATGGTGCAGCGTGGGATTGTAGTGCTTGTTGCTTTACATCAGTAAAAGAATCATAGCCTTTCCTCACTATTCAAAACCTGAGAGTAGTTACAACCTGTTTTTCTAGTCAGAAAACTAGAAGGAAAAAGTAAACAGAAAATATCTCCCAGGCTTCAGTAGCTGGTGCATGATATTTTTCCAAATACAATTTTTGGTATACTGGGACCTCAGAAGTCCCTCACAATTAAAAACTTGATCTGTGTGTGAGATTTCATCTCCCTTCCTTTGCTTGCTCTGGGACCTTCCATACCATTCAGCTTGAAAACTGTGCCTTCTTCCTCCCTTCTTAATTAGCCCCCTGCATGAACAGCAAGTGGAGCCTGAGGAACACAGGAACACATCTATTTTTGTGTTCATAAAGACGTAGGGAAGGCAGAATTAAAATATCTGCTGACATCTGCACATCACAGCAACTGCTTTCTCTGCATGATCCCAAGGTTTCTGATAGCAATTTTTGACCTTCAAAGATTGAGTCATTCTTATCAGATTAAAAATTTTCCTCATCCAGTGAAGAATTTGCAGTAGGAAAGGTTTATTGGAGTGCTGAGATACTTTCTGTGAGTTTGCCACTTTTATGGTATGTTGCTTATGTGGTGTGTCAGGCCAGATCTAATCAGTTATCCACGTTTACCATTAGGTGACTTTCACCTTCTACCTCTGTTTGAAGACAGAAATTTTGGAAATACATCTGCTTTGTTCAATTAAAAAGTTGGTTTGTATGACATGACATTAAAAATATACCTTAAAATGAGATGCAGATGCAGACTTTTAACAGGAGTCACAATGGCTGTCAGAAGCTCGGAACAGGATGCCCTGGGACGTATTTCAGCCTCTGTGCCAGTTGCTCTTGCAGCCCTTTGGTGACACTGTACCACCCACTGTCTCCAATTTGAAGGTCATTTCTGCAGTTACAAACTTGCATCAAACAATAAATGGCAGCTCCTTCTTCAGAGCAAAACTCAGAGTCTCGATTCACCAACAGAATCTCCTTCCTTTTAAAATTTACAGCAAATTTCACTTGATTTTTGCCTCTTCCCTTCTGCTTCTCTAACCAGGATGATTATGTGATTGCAGATGGTTTTTGACATCTGCCGATCAAGGCTCATTTTGCTTCTCTGCCTCTGTTTTGCAACATTTTGGTCAGTGTAACAGCCAACTAAATTGTGAAACAGGAGGGAGGGCTATGCAAGAAAAGAACAGAGCCACAGAAACTTTGGCTTAGCAGCGCTCACAGTAACAAGCCTTAATACAAATATAAATCAATGTCATTAGATTAAATTACACTATCTTTTGCTGAGATATTTTTGGAGATATTTCCTTACTGATCCTATTTTACCTGCATTCTGAGGTTGCTGATGTCTGAAACTAGATAAATATCTTATCCAATCCATTTTTTCTTTCTAATTAATCTGCATAAAGAAGCTGGAGTCAAAGCAGTCTCTAGTTGCTCCTAACTGTACAATCCTGCCACACTGGTCTTACCTTCAGTTCTAGCATCCACTATTCTGCAGCTGTGTGAGAAGAGATAGATGAATTTTTGAAAAAGGGAGATTGGAAATTAGGGATTTAAAATTTTAATAAATCCAGTTTGACTATAAAGCTAAGCTTGCAGAAAACACATTTCTGCAACAAACGAAAAAAACAAAAACAAACAAAAAACCCCAAAAACAAACAAACAAAAAAAAAAGGAGGGTCAGAAATGCATTACATTTGGAAAGAAAATGGAAACTATTGATCTGCTAATTATATTTTTGCCGTAGGAATGCTTTGAGCATAGAGTGCAATTATATACCTAGTATTTCAGTTAGTACCATCTTCACTAATATAACTGCATCTAAATGAAATGAAAGAGCAACAGTAACAAATACAATATTTGTATTTCACAACATCTGAGTGCAATATTTGCTATCGACACAGCAACTCTAAGTCAAACCATGACTTAGTTAGTGGCATCTTAAATAAAAAATAGTAACAGCCAAAGTAAAGACATCCAAAACCCAGTGTGCAGTGCATACCCATAGCAGCATGACTCCTATGTTTTATACCTGAAATGTTGTGTCTACTTTACTGAAATGGACTGATGTTCCTTGCTAACGTGGGAGGTAGCAACATGTAAAACATTTGTTTTATCCGATAAAATACAAAACAAAATATCTGAGCTAGTTTTGTATATTACAAAAAAAACCCCCAGAAAGACACCATGAGAAAATCCTAATTGCCTAACAGATTACTTGAAAGATCAAGACATCTGTAAAATACAGTACCTTCTGTGGTCAGAGAGGTTTGAAAATATGCAGTTAGAATGATATCGGCAAGAAGGAAAGAGGAGATAGATTCAGATGTATCTAAACTGTCCTAATTGATTTAACAGAAATGTTCATTACTACCTTGCACTTTTTCCTTATGTAGCTCTCTACCCTTCATATGAGGTAACCACTGAGACTCAGCATTTTCAGTGTGCTGAGCCTCATATCATCCAATGATACACCTCATGTCAGAAAAATAACATCAGAAAAATAACATTGCCTTTATGTAGGACAACCCTCCAGGCTCAAACACATGATCAACTTAATTTGGTTTACAGAGCTATGGTGTGTCAGCTCAGCTCTAGTCGCTGACTGTATCTAAGCTCTTAACTTCCAGCAAACTCAAGGTAGGATGTACAAGCTCCAACCACATTGTGGGGGAGAGAGATGCTCTATGTTAAGTGGACAAGGAAAGTTCCTCCTGTACTAACATGCACACTTGAAAGACTGTATGTAGCAAAAGTTTCAAAACTTGTATCCACAAGGAATATTTCCAACATTCCTGGAAATGCCTGCCAGACTCGTTCAAGTCCCATAAAAGTGCTGGGTAATGAAGGATGAGTCTACCTGCTCTGTCTTATCAGGTGTCTAAGGTGACTTTGCTAGGCTCTATCAGACATTGGTGGCAGTCTTTTGTATGATGTCAGCCCTCTGCTCATTGGAGCACCCATCAGGACCCAGGGAACTTCAGTTCTTAGACAGTCACAATGTGGAGACAAAAGCAGAGGGTTTATGAAATTCTTGTTGCATCTTCAATGTTTAGAAGTGGCAGATCCATACGGGTGAAATAGAAAGAAATTTCTTTCTGGGTTAGGCCAGGAGGATAATAGGGTTCTAGTCCCTTCTGCCTAGATTATTTCTACTTTCAGTTTTCATTTTTAATGGTAAGTGTACTCTATAATATTTTATTCTATTCCTTATACAGAAAGCACACCATTTGGTATAACTACTGCAATCACAGGCAGTTCCTCTTTTCTCAGCTAGTCCCTATGGAAGAACTTTTCCCTGTATTGTCTTTTGTTTCACAGCACTTATTGTTCAAACATTCCTTTATCTAAGTTCACTTATCTAGGACCGGAGCCTTTGTAAAAGTTCAAATCCCTCTTAAATAGTTAAAGGATAAAAGATAATGGACAATTACAACTATAGAAATGCTGTCGCTCAAAAAATTAGCACATTTGATATGCATTACTATCTACCAGACAGGAAAGTACTAACCACTGCCACTCTCTAAAGGATGGTCAAATGAATAACAAGGAGCTGAACTGGCCCTTGCACAGGCATTAGGACAGGTTCATTCCAGCTGCCTATAGGAGCATCAGGGGCAACCCAGGAGTTATAACAATGTTGGCACTCTAGCTCTGCTTTCATTTGATCCCAGGAGGTTGCTGGGTTTTGAAAGTGGTGCTGAACAACAGCTTCAGTCGCTCCGTTACTGAAATGAAACAGATTATCTTCATCTCACATACTTATCTATGAAAAGTTTGTTCCAGTCTCATATTTACAGTACTTTGCTAGGTGATTTCTAATTCAGTGCCTACAGTTTGCAGATATTATATCATCAATAATTCCTGCTAAAGCTCTATTATTTTTATTCTGTTTTGACTCGTGGTGATTGAATCATATTCCTTTAGATTAGTTAATGAAATGCTGAAACCAACCTATATAATAATAAGTTACTAGAGAGACTTTCAGAGGACTTTAAAAGTCATGGTGGGTCTGGCTTTAGGGATGATTTACATGGTGGAAGAAGGAGCTGTAAAGGACAGCTGCTATACTGAGGAAGATCAGTAGGGCTGGTAAAAGACAGTGAAACCAAGTTTCAGACTGAATCATTCAGGCTGTGAAATAAGCAGTAGACACTGTGACAGAAACCAGGAGCTCTCTTTGCCAAAGCACATATATAGACACTATAGGTTTTAGCCCAAGGACAAGTTTTAACTGATACCAGCTGCAGAGGGGCAGGTGAGGGGCTGTTAAAAGACTCCCTGCCTTTCATGGCAGAGGGGATGTCTGCAGGATGACATATCACTTCATATAATATAGGGAAGCTGTACTGAGTGAGTGGTCACTGGATGGATGGTGCTGTACAGCACCTACACCTTCAGGACCTCCTCACACTTTTAATATGCACCACAAGCCACCTGGTCAAATAAGTTCCACCATGTTAAACTTTCTAGCATATTAATGTTAGGATGTTCTTGAGTCCTTTTCTATAGGAGGCACTATTCATAAAAAACATGCAGCAGATTAAAAAAAAAATAGATAAAAACTAGATTCTGTTTTTAAAGACATCAGAAACATGGTGAGCACTGCTGTGCTATGGAAAAAGTGTATACAAGTATGTCTGCATAACAGAAGATGCATTTACCGGGGGTTATTGAGTCTATGAAGCCTGCAGCCCTATAGAGTAGCAAAACTGCAGTTTAAAAGTATAAGTAGTTCTTGTGCAAAAGAAATGTATTTCAAATTGAGGAAGCCACCTATCTTCTTCCACTTGAGTCTTATTATTTTTAGCTAACCTTGGTTGTCATTATTCACCTAAGAAATTAATCTATAAAAATTGCTAAATCTGCATTTGATATGGATTGTATCTATAAAAGGCTCAAGAAGAGATACATTTTCTTCCCTCATGTTGTATCTGTCACTGCACCAATTTGGAGATTGCTCTAATGGAGTTTGGGTATAGATTTGAAATGGAAGACAAGTGGAAGGTGTTTGTGTTTTATTTCAAGGAATATGGCACCTTCCTATTTGTTTTTACATGTCCAGAGAGGCAATAAATAAGATAGATTCTCTCATCTGTATATTGCTGTCCATTGCTCCAGGCTAAGTGCTGCTATCAAACCTTCATGCCACGGTCTCTTCCCTTGGCTGTCCTAGCTAATCCAGGAAACTGTGGCTGATTTAGTACCCAGACTGTCAAGTGCAGAGCAGACCAAAGGTGAATGTGCTGACCTGTGATTCTCCTTGCAGAACACTGCCAGCTACCAAGCAGTTCCAGTCCTCTCCCTGTCACAGCTGCCACTGCTGGAAAACAAACTGAGGTTCTAGTGCAGTTCTCCCATTTGTATAGAAAGCTGACCTGCTGGGAGAGGTATCGTTTTGCATATCTGACACACAGCCTTGTAGGAGGTGGCTTTGAAGTAATTTTTTGACAGTTACTCTTTTTCACCAGTCTTTGTTTCTAAGTTGAAATAGTAATCAAAGAAATAAAGCAGCAAAACTAAAAGACAAAGGATGTTATTCAGGCCTGTTCAAGCACTCATATGTTAGTTTAAATGTTTTAAATTGTTTGAACAGGTAGACCTTGATATGCATAAACAAAACTCCTTTAGTATCTGAATTGCTTTATTGCCATCAAGTGGTTCAAGGAGGCATTTCACAGCATCATGGTTTGATAAACCAAAAGTATTGAAGTTACACCAAGTCAACCAAAATGAAGAAAAATCGATTCAAAATGCAAACGTACTTGTGGGGTAGCTTTTCTTTGGAACAACACTGAGTGACATTGATGATAGTGAACATCTTGCACTCTAGTCATAGTGATTAGAAATAACTGCTATTGTAGGAGAAAATGCCATTTATTTATTCTAACTTTCATTTTCTTGGCCAAGCATTAGACTTGGGGGTATTGCTTGACAAGAAGCTCAACGTGTGCCCGCAATGTGCACTCCCAGCCCAGACAGCCAATTGTACCCTGGGCTGCATCAAAAGCAGCATGGCCAGCAGGGCAAGGGAGGGGATTCTTCACTTCTATTCCACTGTCGTGAGACTCCACCTGAAGTTCTGGTCCCAGCTCTTGTGTCCCTAACATAAGAAGGATGTGAACCTGCTGAAGCAGGTCAAGAGGAGGCCACGAAGATCATGAGAGGGCTGCAGCATCTCTCCTGTGAAGATGGGCTGAGCTGGGGTTGTTCAGTCTGCAGAAGAGAAGGCTCAGAGATCTTTTAGGAGCCTTCCAGTGTCAGTTTATTCTGCGTCTACAAGCAGGATGGGTACCGTGAGATTTGCAGACTTAGGATTTTTATTTTATCATCTTTATCTCATACAAACTTAAGCGAGAAACACAAGAGATGAGACGATCCAAGCAAACCAAGCAGAAGAAGGTTCTAGCCTCGTAACAGGGCCTTTTCTATGAATCTTCCTAGCCAATAGCTTACTGCAAAAGCATAAGACATTTTACTTCAGCAAATCATAAAAGAGCACACTTGGAGTTATTTTTAACAATAGTCTTCTTGTACAGCCTAAGAAACACACAATAATTCATTATTAAGCTTAAAACTTTTTCTTATCTAGCTAAGCTACAGATGGAACTGGGAGCATCAAACTTACAAGACATGAGACTTAAGGGAAAAAATAAAGAAGTTTTTAGTATAATCCAGCTTTAGACTTTATGTAAGCACCACACAGACTCAACTTAAAAGTTCCTATTTATATGTAGTCTGACAAAGTATGATGCAAAGAATGCCCAAGGAAAATTATGTGCCCCTGATTCTAATGAAGTTATTTTCCTTGTGATACAATAAAAGAGCCAAGGATGACTTTAAGAGGCATCGGTTGAAGGCTGGATAAATAATTCACATGGTAATATTTTATTTCATTTCATATTCAGCCATTTTTGTGTTCATAAATTGAGAACTAATAGATTCAATGTGCAAAAAAAAAAAAAAAATAGATCCTTTGAAAATTACTGCATTGTTTTGTGGAGTATGTGAAAATAGCTATTTGTGAGTATTTGATATATAATGTGTACACTTTCTTTTGAAGAAGAAAAGTGTGTTTGTGGTTATAGTTTATGATAAAAGGAAGTTTGACTAGATTTTATTCTTAGAATCAGATTTTCAACATATGGAAGCGAATTTACAAGGCCTATTGACTTCCCAAGAACAATTACGAATAATTGCCTGAAATATTTGGGGTTTTTTCCTGCAGGCAGCTCCCAAAGTAATGCTGGTAAATAAAATTAAGAGGTGCAGATGGAGGTGTACCTCATTTAATTCTGTATTTCAGCAAATTTTAGAAAAACTATTTTACAGAATCACAGAATCATAGAATTAGCTGAGTTGGAAGGGACCTACCAGGATCATAGAGTTCAACTCCTGGCCCTGCACAGCACCATCCTCAAGAGTCCCCCTGTGTGGCCAACAGTATTTTCCAAACATTTCTTGAAATCTGGTGGCTGTGCTGTGACCATTTCTCTGGAAAGCCCATTCCGGTGTCCAACTCTGGGTGAAGAACCTTTTTCTAATATCCAAACTAAATGGCCCCTGACACAACTTACTGGCCTCCTAAGTTTTTTTCCAGTGATCACCACCCTTAGGCCCAGCCATTCAGATAGTTTTCCATCCACCTCACTGTCTGCATATTCAGCCCTTAACTGGGTTCTTTATGATGATGATTTTATGGGAGACAGTGCCAAAGATCTTCCTGAAGTCTAGGGAGACAACATCAGATGCTGTCTACTCCTTTACCAGGCCAGTGATTTCACTGTGTAAGTTTATCAGATTGCTGAAACATGATTTATCCTTTTCATTAAAGATGAAAAACTTACTTTGAAATGAGGTATATCACCCGAGACTTGCTGGTGTGAGGCTGTTTTGTAGTATTTCTCAAGAATTCAAAAAATCAATAAATAAGAAGGTATTACCCAGACACAGGCCAGTTTTTTGCTTCCCAGGAGAGATCACAGTCATTTATGCTAAGTAAGTAAAACCCCAAACTTTACATCTGTCATGACAGCAATGACTCTAGAACATGCAGCCCAATGGAAAACCAATATACTTCAGTGCTACAGTCACTCTGTCAGAATTAGGCATGAATTCTCCTAAAAGGTAGCCAGTTGCATAGTTCTAGGTATTTCCATGTGTATAGCTAAAAACCGAAAAAAACTTCACCTGAAATATAAAGCATGACTGAGAATGCCAGTTAAAGAATTACTGAAAAGAAAAGAGTTTCCATAAGGATGCTGCAAATTATATTGAATAATCCAAAAGAATTCTGCAAGATGAATCAAGCTTGCAATAATTTAAATGTGTTTTACAAAAATAATATGCTTCAGTGATTATTTATACCTGTATAAAACACAACTATTAAGTATAAATATTATTACCAAATGTATTAATGATTGGATCATCATTGACGTTCTGATGCTTGTAAAACTCTCCATGAAAGCCAAAGCACATTCTTCTGGCTAAATTATTAAAACAGGTGGTTTTGTTTCACCCTTTTCTTAATTTTAGAATGTCTTTGTTTGGTTTTAAGACCTAACATATAAAGAAAAGTTACAATTTGAAAGGCATGATCTCTACCAGGAGAACAAATGCCTTTTTGGGGGGAGAAGGCAGGTTTTTCATATTGCAAATATTCTTCCAGACAGATGCACAGTTTCTTGAGAGATAATCTGATGATCTCTGTTGTCTTTTCTCTTTTAAATACAGCTCAGCTTATTAGTCAGCTTTTCCACAGTCTCTATTGCCATCTGTTTTGATTTAGAAATTAGTTTAAATTACAGATACGATTTTGCTCTATTCTTCCTTTTTCCTGCTGTTTTTGAAGTAATGCATTTCTAGGAGGAAAGGAAGACAGAAAATACACCATCTGATTAGCAAATGTCAGTAATAGATGTAATCATTTATTACTGTCAGAACAACTTAATTCTTCTTCCTCATTTTCTTCAGTTGGCCTTAGTGGAGTATTTTGTTACTTTTGATTTCATAGAGAGCATTTGTTGGGGTTGTTTTGTCAGCTCAGCTAGTCAATTGTATAATGAACAAGAGATAATGGAATGAATTTTAAATTTCTAATAAACATCTAACTGACAGGCATTTGTGTCTGGGTTAGCTGTCCCTACGAGGTCTCGTGGCCGTGTTTCAGGCTTCTGGAAGCAGCACTCAGTGGTTGCACATCAGTGGCACAAAGTGCTTGTGTTGGCACCCCTGCCTGTTGCAGCAGCAGAGGGCACAAAAGGGGTCTGGGCTGTCAGTGTTACTTGTTCTGTGAAGTTGTTCCAGTCACCAGGCTCCAACAGACCTCCACCTTTTTCTCTCTGCAGCATGCACTGGACAACAGGATGAAACTAAGCCATGTGCCTGCACTTGCAATCTCAGACTTTGTGGTATATACTTGGTAAGATCTCCCCAACAGATTTAAAAACTTGAAACACCACTGCATGTTTTCCTGTTTCCATTCCCACTTGTTTCTTTGCTGATGATTTCTATTGAAGTTATTTGTAATAAGCACATCTGTTTTGTTGAATACTTGAACACTGGAAAATCTCAGAAGTTTCTATTCTTCTAGACAAGTATATATAACCACAGTGATGTTTTTATGATTTGAAATAACTTAGAACTATAAATTCAGGAACAAGAAAAGAAGATGATGTTGCAACACTAATTTTCACGGCCATAGATCTTGTAAGAGTACTGTAAGCTTGTTTGTGGTAATCTTAATTTTGGAAATAGATGAAAGGAAAAAAACCAGCAGTATTAACTAAAGATCACCAAACAGATAAAGAACATGTCCACAAAGCATAAATGAAAAAAATATTGACTGATAGTTAACAAATTCTTACATACATCACATAATTATTTATGGATGATAAACTGTTCTAAGCATTTTGTTGGCAGCAGATGAAAAAGAAGCCTGCTGTTGATTCTGGCACAGAACCTTAACATTACTCAGCAACATAGTTATGAGCATTGTAAATACAGCATATGGAAAAACCAACAAACGACTCTTTAGATGCATAAGTGATTAAAATTCTGTGTACTTAGTGTAGAAGGTCAGCTCTAAACACTCATTAAACTTGAGTCTTTGACATCTCAGCTGCTTAGTCTTTGCTTCTTTTTTCAGAGTATCTCCTCTTTATTCATCTAAGCCAGAATCTTTTAAAGAGTCCTCTGATTGTATCCTGGTAGAGATGAACTACAAATCTTCTAATTGTCATGCCCTCTGGCTCAATATTACCTGCCTGGATGTCAGTGGTCCTGTCTAGAACATGAAATGAAGTGAGTTCTCAGGTGAGCCACAGTCATGGCATTAAAGGCCATTTACATCTCAGACTGTGTATAGCATATTTGAGCATTGTTTTAAAAATGGAATATGCTAGAGATGGTTTTGAACATAGAAAAGTTATCTTAACATTGGAGATTTTTTATTTGGAAAATGAAAAGAAAAGAGATTTCACCCAAACATGATGAAGGATTTCTTTTCTGTGTGGGTGACATTCACTGGAGCAGGTTGCCCAGAGAGGCTGTGGAGTCTTCCTCACTGCAGATATTCAAGAACTACCTGGACACAATCCTGTGCCAAGCTGTGGCAGAGCTCCTGTCCCATCTTTTGTGACACTACCAGCTGCCACAAAGCTTCATCTCCACCCCGCTAAAAAGAAGGCAGCAGCATTTATTATGGAAGAGTACAAGATGTGGCTATATCATCATAATGAAAGACTCACAGTAGTGAACAACAGCAAGATACATTCTTTATGACATCTTTTTACTCATTAAAAAAACCCCAAACCAACCAAAATAGTAGGAAGTTAATTTAAGGTAGGCTTTTCTTTAAGGCAATTTTTAAAATAATAATTAGTGTCCTCATTTAAATAGGATTAGCTGTAACTTTGTCAATGTTCATTATAATTAAATATTGGTTTAAATGAATCTAAAATATTTGCAACTCATTGGGGTTGAGAGGTTTTAGTGTGAGTGTAAATTTTGCATCCAGGGTCTTTGACTAATGATTAGATAGAAAAATATGTATGAAAATTGTAGTCCAGTCAGGGAATAAGTGTGTTGAATCCATTTTAAGCCTTCGGTTGTGGTACCAGGAAAAAAAAGGTATATTTAGCTCTGATGCTACTGGCTGGTGGAGAATGGGTTGCTATGCAGGAATGGTTTCATGAACCCATTAAATAAGTCAGAGACACAATTGACCAGTAGCAAGTGGATGGGAAAAGTGCCTTGAGCCTCTCTGGACTGTGGGAGAGCTGTAGCTCAGGAGTAGAGACAGGGGAAATGCTGTGTCACTGTTTATTTGTCAAATATGCTGCCTCTGGCCATGGGTAATACCATGTGCTTCAGGGAAAGGAAATTTGTAATAGGGAACCACTATTCTGCAAATAAAACTCCTTTCCTGTAGCAAGGTGTCATCATGAAATAGTAAAACTCTGTGATGCTTTTTTGGTTTTAAGTCCAGTTGGAGATGGAACACTACACAGCTGCCCACTTCCCCTAATCTTGGTGGAATGGGGGTGAAATCAAAGTAAAACTTGTATGTTGAGATAAAAACAGTTTAATGAAAATAAAATGTAATGATAATGTTAAATAATAGTGATAGTAATGATAATAAAAAGGGATAAAACAAGTGATGCACCATGAAATTGCTCACCACCCACTGACCAATGCCAGACTTCCCAAAACTGGATCAGCCCCTCTTTCAGATAACTTTCCCCAGTTTATATACTTGGCATGATGTTCTCTTAATTTGGTCTGTTCAGGTCACCTGTCTCCCAGCTGTGTTTCTTCCCAATTTCTTTTGTGCACCTCCTCACTGGTAGAGTGTGAAAAAATAAAATAAAAAAAAATAAAATAAAATAAAAAAGTCCTTGACTTAGGTTAAAGACAACTTAGTAAAAAAACAAAACGTCAGTGTGCTATCAATACCATTGTAATTCTAAATCTAAAACACAGCACTGTAACAGCTACTGAGAAGAAATATTAACTCTACCCTTGTTGAAGTCAGGAGAGATGAAAATATATACATTCCTCTCATGCTGTGAATTATTATTCTATTATTTCAGTTAACATGTATAAATTAGCAATGGAGTAGCATGACAGAAGACAATAATCATCATATACAGCTGGATTTAATTTTGAAGTCCATGCAAAGGGCCTGTTGCCTCACACACATGAGAATGTCCAGGGGATTCCAGCCCGTGTAAAGGATACTGTTCTCAAAGAGAGGAACACACCTAGTGCTATCGCAGCAGCTGAAAAGGCAACACCTTTTGTGGCTCCATTAACTCAGTTTCCTTTGATACCAAGTGATAATAGTAGCTAGTAGCTAGTAGCTAGTAGCCTAGCTACTAATGAGGTTCCAGGTTTTCATCTCCTACTTTCCCCTTTCTTCCCCAGTTCCTGCAAAATTGGCGAAAGGAAATGTGCATCCATTTCCATTCTCAACATGTGGCTACTAGCTGTTTTCACCTTTCTGCTGTGTTCCCTTGGCACCTGGCAGAGGGCTGGTAAGGGGTGGAGGATGAGGAAACCACTGCCCATCCTTAGCCAGAAGGGAACACGGAGTTCAAGGCTCACTGCAAGCAGGACACCCATCTGGCGGTGATGGTGAGTGCCTGGTCCCTGTCCGTCCTCTCAGAGCTGCTCTGTCTCCTGAAGAGGTTCATAAAGGATGGACCTGCCCTCACCTGTTTCTCTGCAGCTGAGTGGGTTCCAGGGAGGCACCCTGCTCTGAGCCCGAGGGGAGATGTGGTGGGTGAGTGCCTGCTTCCAGAGCTCACTTGGACTGCGATGTCAGCCCAGCCTGAGCTTCCTAATCATGAGAGCAGACCCAGAGGTGGCTGGAGGGGGCTGCCTACAACGGGGGGGACCTGGGGGCTACAGGATGGCCAGGCTGGCAGGACACTGGGAGGGTGGCAGGACACCTGGGACAAGAGCAAGGGTGTGAGCCCTCTCCTTAGATGCAGCTCCCAAACCAGGTGGGGAAGGACCAACAGAGGCTTCTTCTCCCTTGCTGATCCAGGGTCCTGTGGCACAGGCAACCAAAGCCCTCAGCAGAGGAAAGAGGATATTTTAAGCACCTCAGTGTCTTCAGTGCTGCAGGGCAGAACTCCCCTGTACCTCAGACATCCTTTCTCCCTCTGCACTTGCTGAGCTTTCCCAGGGACAGGGTGATGGCTGGGGGCTGGCAGGACAGTCCCCTGTCACCTTTCCTTTTCCCGTTTTCCCGCACATCTGTGCACAGCCAGCCATTATTTGCTCTGGAATGCTTATTTTGAAAAGTGACACTAGTGAGGTGACCCAGTGCAGAAAGCACTTCAGAGTTGCCTGGGGAACAGCAGCAAGATCTTAAGTAAAGCTCTTTTTGTTAAGTAAAGAAGTACAAGGACAGGAATAGATAATGCAGGAATAATTGAAGATTAGAGAAAAAGAAAGACAAAGCCCCTGAGCTTTGACCAGGAAACATCTTTTTTTTCAACAATGTTCTCCTACTGTGTAACTAAATTGTGAAAATACTGCCATCATCTGGATGATTAAAAATATAATCCTTATTTTCTTACTACTGTTTGGAAAAAAAATGAGAAAGTAATAGCAAATTTCTGCCTAAATAAAAAATTTTGTCTAATCACAACAAAGAATAAACAGCTAGTTTTTGAGATGGAGGACTGTGGCTCTACCTGTGATAATCTATGGTCATAATGATGCCAGAATTAGAGAGCAATTCAGGTAGCTGTGTGTTGGGGGGCTCTCTGTGAAGGAGGAGGACAGATAACTTTCATGAAGCATAAAGTGCTTGTCTGTCCTAAAAGCTCTTGCAGATCATGTCTAATTTTGAGAGAAATTAAAGCAAAATACATGAAGCTTTATAGTTTTCTTCTGAATGTAATCAGAATTAATTATGTAATTATGTCTTTGGAAGTATGTTTTTTCAGACTTGGAACCTGATTTTAAGATGGCATTTCCTCCACACTCCTTCTTTTCCTCTATTTCTTATGTCCAGTGACAGCAAAGTTGTAGGTGTTTACACATGAAGAAATTGCTAGTATTAAATATTGTCACAGACTGAGATCTCATGCCTACTTTGAGGCACAAGACTTGTAAAAATTAGTATTTCAAATACTTTTAGGTAATGTACAAAACTTGGTTCTGCTTATTACATCCGTACTCAGTAAAAGACAGCAGCTTAATTACATTTTAAAATATGTAAGATCCTTTCATGCTTGCACTTGAGCAAGTTTGTTAAATGAACTGAACCTTTGTTGACTTCTTAAATTAATATGAGTATAAATGACTTGAAGAAGGGAAGCCTGCTTTCTTTTTTTGTCTGTTAGAGAAAAGCACAACCTTCCTGCATTAAAAAATAAACAGACTTATTAATTCCCTAACATTTGAAGTCAGTCCAAATGGCACACTGCCAAGATAGATAAAATGAGAAAACTCCATATTTTATATTCATTCATACTTATCTAGAAAATATATGGCTCTCCAAGGAGGGCTATGAAAATGTCTTGGGAATACTAAACAGACAAACTGTGTAGTTTCAGAAGAAATCTTTCCACAAAGGGCCTTGATTACCACAGCATCATGAAATTGTCAGCAAGCTTCAAAGAATCAACTTTCTACAGTCTTTCTGAAACTGGGAGTTGTTGAATGAATTTCACTTGCCATGTCTATATTTGAGTATACAGTATATTTCTTGCACTCAGGATATCATATATACACATATATAAATGTGGAATAAAGAATAAGGAGGAGAAGAGGAGGAACTTAAATCTCAAATATTGGTGGCTCCAGCAGGATAAAACCTGTGAAAGTGATTGCAATAATTGATCTTCATACATAGACCTACCATTTGCTATTGTTTAAGAGGAATTTCCTTACCAGTCTATATAAGTCCAGCAGTCTGAAACAGCTAAACCTTCTTCATATGGAGAGCAATTAAGGAATAACTAGTAGCTAAAAGGTAGTAAATACAAATAATTATATTTTTATAAAAGGTGATTATCCAGTACAATAGAAAGTTGCTCAATGGAGGTGGTGAACACGATGTATCCTTCAGGGGAGGACAGAGGTGGTACGGATAATGTCACCATAAACTTGTGTAAGCCCAGATAAGATAACCACTATAAACTATAGGAACTTTCTTGTCCTAGAGCTAGGTGATCAAACACCACCAAAGTTAGCAAAGCTCAGAAAACAAATACTGGGAACTGCTCTTAGTTGTGTTCATAGATGTAATACTGACAAAAGTCAGAAATAGAATAGACGATAAAGTTTAGAGTTTTATAAAGTCTGGAAGTTTGAATTTTAGGAAGAAATATGCAAAGCCTAAGCTTGGCTTTGAAAAAAAAATGTTAGCTTCCTACTGTCTTTGTCAAGGACAACATTATGCCAAGTCAAGTGAAATACTGTGCTAGGGATGTTGGAATAATGGAGTTCTGGGCTGTTGCATATCAGCTGGGCACATGGGAGTGGTTGTGATGTGACAATGGGGCAATGAGTTATGGAATTGGTAGTGTTTTGGAAAAGATCAAATGTCCCTTTGCTTTATGCTAAAAACTGTAAGCAAAGATTTTGTGGTCATATATCTGTGGAGGATTGGGGGTGTTTTTTGCAATAAATTTATTTTGGTAGTAAATATTTTCATTCTGAAGGATAAATTGTCATTCTGTTTTGAGAACCAACTTTGTTGTTGTTTGTGGTACACTAGGAATTTTTCCCAGCCTCTACTTTTTTTTCTACCTGACTATTGCTGCTTGCAAACAGCGAGGCATCCTTGCAGGTCTGGCTGCCTGCACCAGGAAAAGAGAAGTTTCACAGTCATCAGGGGTGAGGAGTACCCAGAACAGGAAGGGAACTGCCCCATCCATGTGGTGAAATGGACACAGGACACAAAGTATTTCTGCATCATAACAGAAAAAAAAAATGCTCTTCAGCAAGAATCCAGGAGAGTGAATTGCATCAAGGTTTTATGTAGAAGGGAAGGTTGCACCAGTGTGCTGGTACAAAACAGCATTCTTCTTGGCAGTTTGGAGTGTCCATCATCTCAATTCTAAGTATTTTAGAAGAAAACTTACTTATCTGAATATTTATCCAAAAGTTTTTATCACAAAAGTCTGACATGAACTAGATTTCTTCTTTTCCTCTGCTGGCAGTGTTTAGGATTACTAAATTTTCAGTTGATATATCTTAATTAAAAATATAAAATCTAATGGGATGCATTCAAGTGTCTGTGTCTTTTACTGTAGCACACCCAGTAGTGCTCTTTTCTACAGTACAAAATATTTTACACTAAAATAAAATAACTAGCCTATATTTCCATCATTTCATATTCCACTAAGAATGCCTCAAATATGGAGCATATATAACTCTGATTACAGGTAAATAACCTTTGATTTCAGTTACCAGTTCTTCACAAAACCTCTGTGTTTGACAAAGAAGGCACACAATTTAACAGCTCACTCTAATGAGACATAGCAGAGACATTTTGAGCTGTTTCTGTAGGTAGTATTCAGAACCATGTGGGGTCTGTCCTACACTCCTATGCTGGCCATTTAAAGCCAGAGTTGTTTGTTTGGATTGTTCCAAGTCCCTCAGTAACCTCTCAATGCAGTTCAATGCAGTACTACAAACCTTAGATGCTTTTTTATCATAGAAAAATGAAAGTCCCTAGAGGCAGCCTGAAGAGAAACATGGAGAAGATCTGACTAAGGGACGGAAGGCTTTAGTTTCCTTGGATCTCATTCATTTACCCATGACAGCATAGTTAAAAAACTGAACACCCAAACCCCAGACATTTTCTGAGCCTATACTGTCACCTCGAAAATAACAAAATTAGCAAAAACATATCCAGTGAAAATGTATATGTCAGGAAAAAACGGTAGTTCAACAGGAAAACATCTCAAGAAAATATGCTGCTTAACTGCTGGCTGTGGACAGCCTTGCCATGAAAATGGTATTGGTGGAGGGAACTCCAGAGCTGGCACGTGTCAGTCTGCCCCACAAGCTGTCCTACACCCCTGGACTATGTGTGAGGCCCTTGGTACCCTGAGCTGATCTGGACCCTTAAAATCCAGAAGCTGGATCTTCTAAACTAGTTTTATTTTAAACACTGTAAAATAGCATTTTAAAACAATTTCCTTCTGTAGAAAATATTAGAATTCTTTATCTTTACTGATCACAGTTGTCTTTTTCCCTTTTAGTCACAAGATATTCCTGGGCTGGAGTTGAAAGCATCCCACATTCAGTCACCTCTGTGCAGGGCATGGTGTCCTTCCCACAGCATCCTGCCAGCCTTTTTGGCTCCCATCCTACACTCCCTGCTGGCACTGGAGACTGCATCCACCCTCTTGGCTCTTTCCCATTCACCAGGATCAGATGAACTCCTCTGCAGCAGCATTCAGGTTGGATGGGAAGGAAGGAGGTGCCTCATACCAAACTAAATGATGCAAAACCATGAAGACACCAGAAAAAACTCTTGTTTCTTTGACAGAAGGAAAAGTAACTTTCACAATACTTATTCAAGTCAGAGAGTGCTACTTCACTTCTAAGGAGAAGAGAGGTACAAGTACATTGTTGTATTAATTCCTTGTATTGCTTGCAATATTTTCTTTTTTTTTTTTTTATAGTTAACTAAGGATGAAGGGGAATAAATATTATAACATAAATTGCTATAATAATGATACATCTGCAGTGATCTATTCAAACTTCCAAGCAGCATTATACAACTTTCCTTATATTTAACTAATTCTTACTTTTTAGTAAAGCCTGAATGCTCCAAATTAAAGTTATAGGGATTTTGTTTAAAGGGAGATGGAGGACTGGTTCCTGATTATGCGCTGCTTGCTGAAACAGGATATTTCATGTAAACTGTGGCTGACAGTTTTGAGCAGATGGCAATTCCAGGGATCAAACTGTGATGACAATGAAAACATTCAGAAAGCCTTATCTCCATGTTGAAATATTGTGCATTCACAAGGAAATTGTAAAATTACTGTTCCACAGACAGGAATAAAATCATCCTGGGTGAAGTTTTAAAACAGTCTTTAGGAAATGTGAGTTTTGCCTAAAGTCCTGAGATAAAATTGTTCATAGTAGTGATGCTAGGAAGGATGGCTTGTAATAAGAGTGCTTGAGTCTGCAAAAGAAGGAATGCTAAGAGGAGATGGGAAAAGAGCAGAGATGCTTAAAACATCTGTGAGAAAGGAACATTCTAATGCTCCAGTTCATTAGTAACCACCTGTGAGCAATGCCACTCCAAGAAGGAGCAGCAAAAACAACCCATCTCTAACAGCCTTTCTAAACATTGTACAGCCTGTCTCAACCCACTTCTCCAGGCCTTTTGAGGAATTAAACTGAATGCATGTTTTTATTTAATTAAAGTGTACCTTCAGTGCAGAGGTGTGGTTTGACTGTTCATTGCACTGAGCCCTGAAAACTGATAGGCAAAATTCATTCAAATACAGTAAATGCATATTTTAATGGACTTTAATTAAAGGATTTCTGCAAAACCAAACAGATTTTACATCCCTTCTTTTTAGTTTACTAAAAATACTAAAAAAAAAAAAAAAAAAA